>OY755251.1:15708634-16205991 GCA_963576725.1 Azorinus chamasolen | reverse complement strand
CATTTTCTCTAGTTAATGCTCCTTCTCGGTAGATTTATTCAAAGAGGTTGTATCTAAAATAGCCTATAAGGGAACGGGATAATCAGTAAGAATGAGTGTGGAGTATATATTTGTGAGAATCGGTATATGTATGTACTATGTATACATCCGTAAAAATGAATGTATATAATTATGTACTATGTATACGTCTGAAATAATGATTGTGAATATACGTACTATGTAATCGTCTGTGATTGTAGGTATGTATGTACTATAATTATATTTGTACTAATGGCTGAATATGTGTACATCTGTAAGAATGGGTTTATAAATGTACTGTGTGTATATTTGTAAGAATGAGTGTATATATTCATCATGTATACATCTGTAGTATTGGGCGTATACATGTACTATGTATCTGTAAGAATTAGTGAATTAGTGAATATGTGTGCTATGTATGCATCTGTAAAATGAGTGAATATGTGTGCTATGCATACATCTGTAAGAATGTGCGTATATATTGACAATCTTAGACATGTAAGAATAAGAATATATATGTAGTATATGTACTACGTATATATCCATGAGAATGAGTGTATATATGTTCTACGTAAAATCTATTAGAATGAGTATAATTGTATATGTAATATGTATACATCTGCAAAAATGGATGTATACATGTACTTTGTACACCATCGAATAATCGGGTGTACATATTAATTTATAATGATTTGACGATTATTCTTTTAGCTAATGATTATTTTTTACGAAACTTAAAAATCGTCCGAGCCATTGGAAATGTCAAGCAGCACGTTCTGAGCGAATTCTAAGATTTTGGTTGAGTTTGTTTTCGTGGCGCCTCTGACGATTCCATTTGGTATCAAAATATCGGCAACAACAAAATATTAAGAAATTAGAATTAACTAGCCACAGTCCCTGTTTGGCTGTCAATATTTCCATGATTTACGACCGGACTCATATTTCCAGCGATTAACCCCTAGCGAGCTCAACATATTTTCTTCAACTCAAAATATTTCCAGCATATTATAACAGCTCAATTTATATTCTCACTCGTTTTATACCAATGGACATACTGCGTGCCAAACGGTTTGAAAACTGGCTAGACTCAGAGTAAGTCTTCGCCTCGATAATGGCCCAGCTATTTTGGTATAATTTGACAGCATTTCCAGGAGCATTTTGAAGGTCCAGGCTGTCGTCGCCAGTGATGCCATAATTTGCTCCCTTTTTCACGGCAGGAAATAAGACGGAAATGGGGACAATATTTATTGTTTTAGCTATTGATACTCAGACTCGCCATACTGTTCTCCGCTGGGTGGGCGAAATGATGAATCCGTTGCAGATAGGAAAGGAGCTTTCCGCATAAGCTGCCACCTGCTTTTTTAAGACTTACGTTTAAGTAAGTAAGTAAACAGATTTACCATTATCTCTGAATAGGGTTCACTAGAGTTAGTGTCTATACAGTAGAACGTGTATCCTTAACCTGCCATTCCGCCATTCATTTATTGAATATATGTGTATTAACCATTCGCTTGCTGAATTTTAAAATATGCATCTCCTTCTTTACCCATGCCTTGTTGTATAATTACATATAAATTATCTTCACTGTGTACACATATTTCGCTGTGCAATCACTGCTGTGGAGTGCACTGGTTGCACAATCAACTTGTAAATAGTGCAGACCCTGATGAGACAGCTCATGCAGGAGCTGTCTCATCTGGGTCTTCACTATTTACAGGTACGTATATTGACGTGAATAGCAAGCGAAGGGTTAAATCAGGTGGTTGCTTAATGCCTGGCAAAAGTAATACAGAGAGCTCAAACAGAAGCTTTCTGCACTACTTTTGACTCGCATTAAGCTACCACCTACCTTACAGACCCAGAATTACACATCTTTTTGGTGGCTATTTAACCATTCGCTTGCTATTCACGTCAATATACCTACCTGTAAATAGTGAAGATCCAGATGAGACAGCTCCTGCACTATTTACAAGGGTCTGCACTATTTACAAGTTGATTATGCAACCAGTTCACCCCACAGCAGTGATTGCTCAGCGGAATACTTGTACACAGTGAAGATATACGTAATTATACAACAGGGCATGGGTAAAGAAGGAGAAATGTATTTTAAAATTCAGCAAGAGAAGGGTTAAGACAGGTTACAGTTATTTTTTATTTCGATTCTTATTTGAGATAACAGCCTTCAATAATATGAAATAGTAATATGCCAGGCATTTTGTCTTCCGGAAACAAAACAGTTGCGAATTTGAACAGCACTGTTTGTTTACGATTTCATAGTAGTCTATGTTTGAAGAACAGTTAAAGTTGGCCCTCGCGTCTTTTAATATTCGACTGCTAAGACATTTTTTATTTCTCCAAGTTTTGCCTGTTTTTATTATTATTTAACCAATTCCCTGTTCATTGTTCATGAAAGAAATAACGAAGGCATAACTATTTATTAACTGATTTGTTATAATCGGACATGTATACAGGGTTTTTGGTGTTGTTTTAAACTAAAGGGTCAGGGTTAGTACATGTATAATTTCATAAGCAAACAGAGCAGACCCTGGATAAACGGCTCATATCTGGGGGTTTTCTGTTTGTAAAAAAAACATGAAAAAGTGTTTATGTGAGGGAAAGGGCTAAAACATAAGCCACACACAGAGGTCCAGATTAGATGCGTAAATTGAAATATTTGCAAGAACAACTTCTTAATTTCTCCACCAAATCCTATGTTGTGACCGCTCTTTAGAATCGAAGAGACGATTCTAAAGAGTTATCACAACATAGGGTTTGGAGGAAGAATGACGATTTAGGTACTTGCGTACGCACGTTTATCTGTAGCTCTGCACATATCTTATTTGTTTATACCATTTTAACCCTTCGCTTGCTGAATTTTAAAACACGTTTCTCCTTCTTTACCCATGCCCTGTTGTATAATTACATATATCTTCACTGTGTACACGTATTTCGCTGTGCAATCACTACTGCGGAGTGCACTGGTTGCACAATCAAATTGTAAATAGTGCAGACCCTGATGAGACAGCTCCTGCAGGAGCTGTCTCATCTGGGTCTTCACTATTTACAAGTAGGTATATTGACGTGAATAGCAAGAGAAGGGTTAAAATCATACCGTTTGAACCCTGGTGAGGCGATACCGACTTGCTCAGCTGGATTCGGACTGTTTGCAAATATAGTGTCGAATTCGCTCATTGCAGAATACAGTTCAAACCGATATTCAGACAGACATTCCATTCAGTATTATCACCTGATTGGTACTTTGTCTTGTCCGTCTGTGGTTTGTACATGTAGTATCATCTGAATGTGTTCTGTAGTATCACCTGAATGGTAGCTTGTCTTGTCCGTCTGTGGGTTGTAGTATCATCTGAATGTGTTCTGTAGTATCATCTTAATGGTAGTTTGGCTTGTCCGTCTGTGGGTTGTAGTATCATCTGAATGTGTTCTGTAGTATCACCTGAATGGTAGTTTGTCTTGTCCGTCTGTGGGTTGTAGTATCATCTGAATGTGTTCTGTAGTATCACCTGAATGGTAGTTTGTCTTGTCCGTCTGTGGGTTGTAGTATCATCTGAATGTGTTCTGTAGTATCACCTGAATGGTAGTTTGTCTTGTCCGTCTGTGGGTTGTAGTATCATCTGAATTTGTTCTGTAGTATCACATGAATGTTAGTTTGTCTTGTCCGTCTGTGGGTTGTAGTATCATCTGAATTTGTTCTGCAGTTAGTCTTGTCCGTCTGTGTTCTGTAGTATCACTCGAATGATAATTTGTATTGTCCGCCTGTGTTCTGTAGTATCACCTAATGTTAGTTTGTCTAATCTGTATGTGTTCCGTAGTAACACCTGGATGGTAGATTGTCTTGTCCGTCTGTATTCTTTATTATCACCAGACTATTGGTTTGTCTTGTCCGTCTGTGTTCAGTAGTATCACATGAATATAACTTTGTCTTGTCTTGGCCTTCTGTGTTCTGTAGTATCACAGGAATGTTACTTTGTCTTGTCCGCCTGTGTTCTGTAGTATCACCGGAATGTTACATTATATTGTCCGTCTGTGTTCGGTAGTATCACCCGAATGTTAGTTTGTACAGTATATATTGTTCGTCTGTGTTCTGTAGTGTAACCTGGTGTTAGCTCGTCCTGTCCATCTAGTCATATCGCAATTAATTTATTCCTTCAAACTGAAGCCTCTGTAAAAGTCACTCGTTGAATCCATTGTGATAGATAGAGCAAATGCTCTATTTATCATTATGGTTTAAAAACTACACCAATCCGAGTTTCCTTTCTTCTATTAACTTTTCCTTTTCAGTAGATTTATTCTAAGAGGTTGGGTCTAGAAATAATCTATTGAAAAATGAGTTAAGTCATGATGTTCATCAGTTCTATGAGTGAAAAAGAGAATCTTTATTAAGTTTACTTCTGTGTCATATTACCCATATCCTTCATAAAATAATTCACGTCTTTCCATATATTTCAACGAATACATTGAGTGTTGTTTATCGATTTCAACCCGTGGAATCGTTTACAACCTTAGTAGAGGGAGCTAACTCAAACTGAAAGATACTTAATGTCTTTGCTCGAGTGGTTACCCTTCCTTATCACCAAGGCATTTAACAATAATGCATAACACGGTCAATCCTCAAGGGTTATATACATGAATGTTTATTATAATACATAATTATCAAGATTTGTACAACAAACATTATATGTATTGTCTTAGGAGATTATAACTAACAACAAACATGAAAGATTTGTAGATTAAATGTTTGTAGGACCTCATTTTTCCAGGATCATATTTTTTCTAGGAAAATTGTTTAATGCAATATAATACATCACTAGTGGATGATAATGATGATGATGATGATCATCATCATCATTATCGTCGTCGTCATCGAAATCATCATCATCATCATCATCATCATCATCATCATCATCATCATCATCATCATCATCATCATCATCATCGTCGTCGTCATTTCTCATAAAAATGACGGCACCGATCATATTCATATAATCTGTTTAATGTATCGTTTTTGTTAACCATTTCAACCCGAGACACACAGGACTTGTCATTTGCAGAAGGTATAGACCCAGCTCAGAGGGAGCCCTCTTATTAGGGTCTGAACTTTTTGTCATTCCAGATCTTCTAGCAAGTTTAACACTTTCAGCGCCAAATTTGTAATTGTCGTCTGAGGAGTCGAGATTAGGACGGCACCAATCGTTTTCTTGCATATACCAATGACCCTAGGTCATCGGCATATGGACTTGTGCATCCTTTTGTCCCCCATAATTGGCCGTATTCTTACGGTTAATTTCCGGGGGAATTCACCGGGGAAATTCCTTCGGCTTTTCCACTGGGGCAGTTTTCGTGCCAGTAGCAGGCATCGTGCTCTGCTGCTGTTACTAGAGCTGGTCTGTCTCCTGAGAGGGACAGTTCTCCTTCTCCCTCTCATGCCCAAGAGGTTGTGCGAGATACCTCTTCACGAGTTACCCCCTCCCCCTTCACATCACAGGTCTGAAGAAGGCTTATCTATTTTTGCTCTTTCAGACGATCCACTCACGCGAGGGGATAAGGATCAAATACACCAGTCTGTATCTGATTTTGAGGCGAAGGAGGAAGATATGTATATTTGCTCTCTCAACCAGATTTTTGAGTCTTTTTTAAAAAATGAGGGAGAGGATATGTGTCCGCGACCTTCACCTTTTCAAGTGAAGGCTCCTGACACACTGACGGAGGCTTTAGTCCGGAAGCTGTTTCCGGACAAAGCCCACTCCAGGGCTCCTACGTTACAACTGCCTATTACACAGTCTGTAAGTGCTTGCTTTGAACAAATGGAGCCACACAACCGGACAAGTCTGTCGACTCCCTGGTCTGTGCCTGCCCGTGTTATCAAGACAGTGAACATGCCGGTGCCTTTAGACATCAAGTTCCCGAGACGTCCACGGGACTCGATCTGGGTCAGCTTCCACCTCAGAATACTGACTGTGACCAGGCCAAACTTTCTAAGCCAGCCCCATCTTCTCCTCTAGCAAAACAGTTTGGTTTTCTAGAATCATGGGAATCATGGGAACTATGGGAGAGGAAGTCATTGAGTATTGCCTCGCAACTCGACTTCCTCTCGGCCACTTTGTTACAGTTATTAGCTGATAACAAGCAGTGCTCGGACGAGATCAAGCATAGTTTGCCTTAACACACAAATATATTATCTAAAAGAAAGGTAAGAGATCTACAAATACCAAGGCAAGTCCACATTGTGTAATGTTCAACTTCTGAAAACGAAAATATACGTTGAACATTACAAGCAAGGAACATTTTATTTTCTATGGCAAAGGTTTTTGTCTATTAATTTAATCCGTTTATCCTTTATAAGATGGTGAGGTAGAGTAGTATAGATTGTAGAGAAACCATAAGAGCTCAGTGAAGAAATGTTATACTGTTCATTTGAATTTTTTATTGACCAAAAACATGAATACCAGAAGTTTCATATATCTTATCACAGTAACGTTTTACATGTTCTTTGATCGTAGTAAGACAGGACACACCGACAGGAAATGCATCAGAAATAGAATTTTATACCATACCTTTAACACATTCCTTCATAAAAACGTCTTTTCACACATTTGTAAACAGAGCAGGCCTAGATAAGACGGCTCCTATTGAAGCTGTCTGATTAAATTTGGCTCTGTTTGCCTATGGTATAATATAGATCCTACAGTTTCTGCCTGAGCCATAAACATCCTGCGTACATCCATTATAAAAAGGAAGCTAATAAATATTCATGGTGTCATTTTTTCCTACATGAATACTAAACAAGGAAAGGGTTAAGTTATTTTTTCAGTTTCATGAATCATATCTACAACAAATTAGATTGTCACAATCAATGATATACAATTGTCGACCTTTGTTGTTCTTCGTTTGACATTAATCCTTTCAACCTTGAATATTTAAAGTGTAATAGCCCACCAGCATTTAGCTATATAGTCAACTCAATATGAAAACTTAAACTTGCTAGAAGATCTTGAATGACAAACCGTGAAGACCCTGGTGAGAGAGCTCCCTCTGATCTTGGTCTAAACCTTTTGCAAATTACAAGCCCTGTTTGCCCCGGGTTGAAATGGTTAACAAAACGACATATTAAACAGATTCAGTGAATATGATCGGTGCCGTATTTTTATATGAGAAATGATGATGATGATGATCATCATCATCATCAGCAGCAGCAGCAGCAGCAGATTCACCCACTAGTGGTGTATTATTTTGCATTAAACAAATTGCTTAGACTTAAAATAACATGATCCTGGAAAATGAGGTCCTACAAATATTTCATGTTTGTTGTTAGTAATACCCCCATTCCACTGAGCGGCGATTCCACTACGCTTCGAAATGTTTGTAAAAACGCCGCGAATCGTAGCAGGAGCAGCAACAGCGCAGCAGAAGCGCCCTGATCGTAGTAGAAGCGTAACAGAAGCTTCTTGATCGCCATTTCACGGCGATTGTTTTGACCTTAATCAAAACAATCGTAGTGACATCGCCGTGGACTCGAATCGCAGCAAACGCGTAGTAAGAAATTCATGAACGCAGCAGTATCGTAGCCGCAGCGTGAGCAACGTAGCGCAATCGCAGTCGCATTGCAACAAAAGCGCCGAGATATTTGTCCGCATACAAATGCTTTTTCACACATTTGCAAACAGAGTAGACCCAGATCAGAAGCTCCTATTGGAGCCGTCTGATCAGGGTATTCTCCATTTGCTTATAACATGATATAGAAATGATTCTACAGTTTTTGTCAAAGCAAACACATTTCTTAAAAAGGTTAAATTTAAAAAAATGCAGCTAATGAATATTGATAAGATCATTATTTCGTACATGGGTATTGAACAGGGAAAAGGTTAATGCTTGAGTCACCCCGTAGGAAGACTTAGCAAAAGGAAGACTTAGATCAGGCCCAACACTGTGTTTTTCTTGATCTGGGTCTTCAAAACAATTTGATCCATTTTCTTCGAAGGATGATGGTCAACTGCTTCGAAATCAGTTTAATCACCCATTTTATATAGAAACGTTCCAAAAAGGCAACAGAAGCGCAGCTCCTGCGCTAGGTCGAAGCAAGGTCGTAACATCAACGTATTAAGCGTAGACGAAGCGTAGCCTGAAATCCCGTGTCGTAGTGGAAGCGTAGTAGAAGCGTGTTGGAGATACCTCAAGCGCCGTAGAAGCGCAGCAACATCGCGACAGGATTGTAAACAGCGCAGCGAGATCGTTATTGAAGCGTACTGTAAGCGTACTAGAAACGACAAGGTCCCAAAATTAGGCACATGGCGGCGCTTCTGCGTCGATTTGGAAGATTTTCGAGAAGCGCCATGATCGCCATGAGCGCAGTGGAAGCGCCGCCCAGTGGAACGGGGGTATTATAGTCTCCTAAGACAATACATATAATGTTTGTAGTACAAATCTTATCAAATATGTAACATAAAATATATAAACTTGAGGATTGACCATTTAATGCATATTGTTAAATGGCTTCGTAATAAGGAAGGGTAACCACTTGAGCAAGAACATTAAGTATATTTCAGTTTGAGTTAGCTCCCTCTAATAAGTTCGAAAACGATTCCATGGGTTGACATCGGTAAACAGCACTTAGTGTATTCGTTGACGTATATGGGAAGACGTATTGAATTATTTTATGAAGGATATGGGTATTATGACACAGAAGTAAACTGAATAAAGATTCTCTTTTTCACTCATAATAAGCATCATGACTTAAGCCATTTTTCAATAGATCCAACCTCTTAGAATAACTCTACTGAATATGAGAATTTTCTAGAAGAAAGGAAACTCGGATTGGTGTACTTTTGAAACTATTGTGATATAGCATTTGTTACTAAGGAGCAAATGCTTTATTTATCACAATGGTTTCAACAAGTGACTTTTACAGAGGCAATGAGGAAATGAGTTAATCAGTTGCGACAGGCCTATGACCAGATGGACAGGACGAGCTAACATCAGGTTACAGACTGCGCGGATCGGTCCCATGAAAGATCACCTTGTTAGCAGGGATACGGGTTTCCCCGGCCAGTGCGACTTGAAGAGCCCCGTTGAAGCGCGGAAACAGACTGCCCCGGCGCGAGAGGCTTCGTCCCGCGGTATATCCCCATTTTCCCCCGACTTTATGAAAATGTCTAATGTCTAAATTGGACAATTTTTAGACATTTTACCCGTTCCCTCAACTTGTCCAACACCCTAATTTGACATTTGTTAGACATTTTTTCCGACTTGATAGAAATGTCTAATGTCTAAATTGGACAATATTTGGACACTTTTCCCGGCCCGGCAAATTGTCCAACGTCGAAATTAGACATTTGTTAGACATTTTGTCCGACTTAATAGAATTGTCTAATGTCTAAATTGGACAATATTTAGACATTTTTACCGGCCCGGCAAATTGTCTAACGTCAAAATCAGACACTTGTTAGACATTTTCCCGGCTTGATAGAACTGTCTATTGTCTAAATTGGGCAATATTAAGACATTTTTCCCGGCACGGCAAATTGTCGAACGCCGAAATTAGACACTTGTTAGACATTTTTCAAACTTGATAGAAATTTTCTAATGACTAAATTGGACAATACTTCTACAGTTTTTCCCGATCCGGCAAATTGTCCAAAGTCAAAATTAGACACTTGTTAGACATTTTCCAGACTTGATAGAAATGTCAAAATCAGATACTTGTTAGACATTTTTTTCCGACTTGATAGAAATGTCTAATGTCTAAATTG
This sequence comes from Azorinus chamasolen, assembly GCA_963576725.1. Taxonomy (NCBI): domain Eukaryota; kingdom Metazoa; phylum Mollusca; class Bivalvia; order Cardiida; family Solecurtidae; genus Azorinus; species Azorinus chamasolen. The sequence continues at coordinate 16,196,209 of OY755251.1, read as the reverse complement.
AACAATAGCTAGACATTTTTTCCGCCCGGTAAATTGTCGAAGGTCGAAATTAGACACTTGTTAGACATTTTTTTCCGACTTGATAGAAATGTCTAGTGTCTAAATTGGACAATAGCTAGACATTTTTTCCGCCCGGTAAATTGTCGAAGGTCGAAATTAGACACTTGCAAGACATTTTTTCCGACTAGATAAAACTTTCTACTATCTAAGTTTGACAATATTTAGACATTTTTCCTGGCCCGGCAAATTGTCCAATGATGAAATTAGACACTTGTTAGACATTTTCCGACTTATACAAATGTCTAATGTCTAAATTTGACAATATTTAGACAGTTTCCCGGTCCGGCAAATTGTCCAACGTAGAAATTAGACAGTTTTCGACATTATGGAAAAAGCTGTCTTGTCTAACGTCGAAGTTATACATTTGTTCAATATTAAGGAAAAAGCTGTAGTGTCGAACGTCTAAATTGGACATTTTTTGGACATTTAGAGTTGTTAAGTGTCTAATGTCGAATTAAGACATTTCTTGGACAATTCTGTCGAAGGTCGAAAAGTCTAATGTCGCGCAAACTTCACGGACAACATGTGACACTATTTCTTATGCAAGTGTATGACACGTCACAAAACGCATGGATGCATGGGTGTAGGGCACTGCGACGCCAAATAGTTCAGTCTGGCTTTATTCCAGGTGACTCAACGTTTAACCAGTCAACATTCCTTTATAATACATTCTTTAAAGCCTTTGATGAAGGTAAAGAAGTAAGGGCTATCCTTTTTTATATTAGTAAAGCTTTTGATCGTGTATGGCATACTGGCCTCCTAGCAAAACTTATTTAAACGCATTAAAACATTTAAAAAGAAAGGTTATGATCCTATTATATTGCAACGCACTGCATGTTTGGTTATCGACCCTTTTACAGTCGGTAGCTACGCTTCCCTCTTTGCTTGCGCGATGACAGGCCGAGGGTAGTACTCTATGATGGTATACTCTTAAACTTGGATACAGGATGAGCTTACCAGACTCATGTATTACTTTTTCCCTGTCGTGCCCTTAACGGCTTACCTGCAGGTGCTCTGACTTCAGCAAAGTCATTGAGTACATATTTGACGGATTGTCACAGTTATTATGCTATGTTTTACATGTTGTCCTGTGTTCACCGTCGTCTATGTTGTGGGTAAGTCCAGCGGGGATACCTTTATTTACAATATTTGTAAAGCTAGGGTGACTTTGAGAGAAGTGTGAGGTTAGGACGTCCGTAAACCGGTTTAAACCCCCAGTGGTGTTTTTGCTACTGACCGTGCCAAGGCGGTACTCTCTTTGTCACCCTTCCTTTTGTTTGCCTTGCGTCTTTGTGCTTGTGATTTGTTCATGTGTGGAACGTTTGTCCCTGGTTCTTGTGTGTCTTTTGATGTTTTCTGTGTTCATTTCGTGTGTGTGTGTGTGCGTTTGGGTGTGTGGTTGTGTGTGTGTTTTGTGTCATGCTGTCTATCGGTGTTTTGGTGGTGGTTGCGTCTTGCATGTGGCTTTGCCTGCTTGACTTTACTACTTTTCCATTTAAAGCTGCTGGAATTTCAGAAATACTTCTACTATGGTTCTCTAATTATCCAGATAACAGACGACAGTGTGTGGTTATTCCTGGTGAAAAAATCCAACTGGCTGCCTATAAAAGCTGGGGTACCACAAGGATTTATACTTGGGGCTCTTCTCTTCTTCAATGACATTGTTAGAGATATACAATCTAATATTCGACTGTTTGCAGATGCTACTAGCCTTTACCTTATTGTAGAACAAGCAGATATGGCTGCGAATACTTAAAATGCTGACATTAACACAATTACAGACTGGGCAAAAACTTGGCTCGTTTCATTTAACCCAACAAAGACCAAGTCTATGTTAGTTTCAAGGAAAGCCAACAAACCTGTACATCCTACTTTACAAATGCTGAACAAGCAGATTGCCGATGTTGTTTCACATAAGCATCTTGGAGTTCATCTTTCAAATGATGGGTCTTGGCATACCCATACTGTGATTACATAAAATCAATGGCCTGGGAAAGAATCAATGTTATGCGCAAACTAAAATATATTCTGGATAGAAAATCATTTGAAATAGTTTACCTAAGCTTTGTCAGACCTTTACTCGAATATGCAGATGCTGTCTGGGATAACTGGGCGCAAACTGAGAAACATGACGTAGATAAAATTCAAAATTGAGGCCGCACGAATTGTTATCGGTGCAACAAAACTAATCTCTGACGTTAATCTCGAAAAGGAAATAGGTTGGGAATCTCTAGAGGGCAGAAGTATTCCTCACTAGTATTCCTCTACAAGATGATTCATAGTGATACACCACAATACCTGTCCTTCCTTGTTCCCTCTATTGTAGATTCAGATACGGGTTACCAAATAAGACACCGAAACAACCTTCGAACTGTGCATGCTAGGACAAAGTTATACTCCGATTCTTTTCTACCCCCGGCTGTCCAAGAATGGAACTCCCTCCCACTGAAAGTCCGAAATTCTATCTCCATTTCATGTTTCAAAGCAGCAGTCAGTCAGAGTAAGAATCCAACACCTCCATACTTCTTTACAGGGAATAGGAAAGCACAGATATTTCACACACGCCTTAGAACAAATTGTAGCTCTCTTAACATTTCACTTTTCCAAAAGAATATTAAATCCCACGTACTCGTCTTTTGAATACAGTCAGACCAATATGTACTGTAACAGTGAAGCTTCTCCTAATGGAGACTTATCACTAGCCTTAACAAGAGTGTTCGGAGCAACACATGTGTCACCTGCTCGCAGCTGACACAAAATATGTTAATATGCTGGAGTGAAATCAGAACAAAGGGAAATAACTCAAAAGGTATTGCATGCAGAGTGATGGACCTTCGTTACATCCATGGTACTCAATCAGAGAAAGACACATGTGAAACTTGAAAGCTCTATAATGATTAGTTTAGAAATGACAGCCAAAAAAGTGCGAACAAAGGGAAATAACTCAAAAAGTATTGCATGCAGAGTAATCATCCTTAGTTACATCAATGGTCCTCAATGAGAGGAAGACACATGTGAAACTTGAAAGCTCTATAGTGATTAGTTTAGATTTGAAAGCCAAAAACAGAAAGCGTGACGGACAGACAGACAGACGAACAGACAGACATACACATGGGACGATGGGAAAGTGGTCCCTTAGTGACACGCTGCCTCTTGGCAGGTGACACAAAAAGTAACTTATGGCGTCACAAACGTTGCAATATTCAATTTCACATTTTTCACTGGATGATTTTTTTTTATCCAATATCTTCTTTTTCTCATTCAATGTTTGAACATTTTTCATTTGATAATTTTTATCCAATATTTTCTTTTTCTCAGTCGATGGTTGAATATTTTTCATTTGATAAAAAAAGTTATCCAATTTTTTTCATTCAATATTACGAACAAATTTCATTTGATGTTGCGAAAAAAAATTTCCTTCAATAATTTGCCTCATGGGATAGGCTACTAGATGGAGTTGTAAGCTCGGATTTCAATTGGCGAACAAATCAGACTACCTAAAGGCATGGCTATATCTTTAACACGGACACTTATTGACAAAAGAACATAATTCATTAACAGAAACATTTATCAATTACGCATGTGCGCTCAAGAAATATATAAAATAGCTGTTTTTTCACTTACCAACGTATTGGTGAACCTTGTGCTATTTCATCTGTCAGTTTACTGTATATACTCAATGTGTAAACGTACTTTATTCGGTTAACGTTACCATGCTATCGGCGAATGTGTGAGAACGTACGCCAACAGTTTTGATTCAGATGAGTCAATATGGTTGAACACTGATTGTATGCACATTTGGAGAGAAATGGTGAAAACACTATTGTAAGGGTTGCACAATACCACATCATTTTTTGCAGATAATGATTACTTAAAGTGCATAGAAATGGAAACAGCGCACAATACATACTTATACTGGTAGATACATGCGTCTTTAAACTTACAAGTTTAAATACTAGAGGTTTATGTCACAAAAACAGACCCCAACACATACACCTCGAACCCCCCCCCCCCCCCCCCACACACACACACAATGCGAAATATTGTCACATTTCTGTACATGAGAACTCGACCTCACAAGATGTGTGACCGAAAGAGGTTGGGTCTAAACAAACTTTTTGAGGGAATTGCTTAAATGAATGGGTTGTATATTAAACAGGGTTGTATTAGATAAATCATTAGGTTACAACGAAACATAAACACCAAACATATACATGTATACTGTATCCATACTCGCCGTCAATGTGCGGCAAGTGATACCTGATATATGCCAGAATTGCTCTTCACCAAACCTCTTGCAGTGCACGTCAATTAAGTCTCGTTACGTCCCGTTTTGTAGTAACATCGCAATTACAAGTAGTAGTAATTTCTACAAGGTGGGTTACTTCACTTTACGTGGAACCTTTCCAAACCCGTTTTTGCAGTAACGTTGCAAATTGTAGTAAATACTACAAAGTGAGTTGGTAGTGCAATATGCAGTTCCATAACACCGAGTATGGTTGTCCGATTGCAGCGACATTTTGGGCAATTCTTTATATTGACATTATCCGAGTATATATGAAAACATAATTCTGACGATACACACCCACAAACAGTTTAATATATTTCGTACTGGACCTTGCTACCCGTTTTGTTTGAACGTTGCAAATCGTAGCATTTTACCATGGTGGAAACTAGAATCAGGTCTAACATCATAAGCAAACAGGGCAGACCCTGATCAGACGGCTCCTACAGGATCTGGGTCTACTCTGTTTGCAAAGGCGTATTTTTTAGCAGGCAAACTGCACAATGCTCGCTAGGTAAGTAAGAGTATAATATCTGAAATCTGCATAATTTATGCTGATTACAATTGACAGTATATAATATTTGAAATCTGCATGATGTTTTCAGGTAAATATATGATACATGTATGTGAAAGCTAGATGACGACTGCCAGTAAAAATGAGAGTACCCTATGTAAGTGGCATATGAAGTTGGCCGCCTGCGTTTTGCTCTTGATAGTCTTCTTATCTTAATTTGTCAGCAGTAATTAAACAAGAGCTGCCCACAGACAGCACGCCCCACTTTCGTTAGTGCTGGATAGTGTGGTGGAAGTCTAAGTCGGAAAGGGGCGATGACTATAGCAAAATTAAGTTTAGGGTTACCTGCCCTTGTGAAATGGGCCCCCTTATAATAGTAAACATGCATACCAAATTTGATCTCAGACAGTTTCTGAGACATGGACCTTAACATAAAACTTAACCAACAATGAAAATTCTTAGTCGAAAAAGGGGCATAATTATGGCAAAATTAATTTTAGGGTTACCTACCCTTGTGAAATGGGTTTCCCTTGTGATAGTAAACATGCATACCAAATGTGAACCAAACAGTTTTGATGGTTTCTGAGAAATTGACCTTAACAAAAAGGTTAATCAACGCCGACTCTGACTCCGACACCGACACCGACGCCGACGCCGACGAAAGGGTCATGACAATGACTCCACTTTTTGAAAAACTGGAGCTAAAACTAACCTAGTTATCTTGCTTTTCATGGAATATCATCAAACTGAGTGTAGAGTTGTAAGGATCTGACTATGACAAGGGTCAAATTGACGACAATAGTGTTAATGCATGGTCATGCCCGGACGCGATCGCGTCCGGGCATATAGACTTGCAATATCCCTCACATAACGTTGATAAATACCGATGCTCTAATGTAAATTTTACAGTTTTTAACTGTAAACTTTTACATTAGAGAAAAATCAAATACGCGTCCGACCCGGGTTTCGATCTCACGACCATTCATTCACATCATATACGCGTTACCGATTTGCATGTCGACATTGCGACCCTGTATGCACGTATTTTGTTGTTAACCCTTTACTCCATGAATATGGATGTAATGTCATCATGAATATTAATTAGATTAACTGATATAATATCACATGGACACAGGAGTTTTTGGCCATAGAAGTACATGTAACTGTAGAATCATATCTATATTACATCATAAGCAAACAGGGCAGATACTAATCTGACGGCTCCTAGATACGTCTAATATGGGTATTCTCTCTTTGCAAATGCGTAGAAAGGAGTATTTATGGAGTAAAGGGTTAAGTCTATGCAGTTAAATGCAACTCATCGATATGTATATATGTATACATAATTAAGTATCATAAATGAGATAGTATGTGAATATAGACCAATTTTCTATTTCCACGACATATGTGCTTTATATGGTGAAATATGATGATGCGACAGCTTTCTGAAAACAGATACCCCTGTTTTCAGAATGATATAACTACAGGCTTGAATCTCAAAATTTAATAACAAACAGAATTAATTAGCGACAATATATATTATGCGTTAAAGCGCGTTAACCTGCGAATGCGTCGCCTCGCGAACTCAATATTCTCGCTAATAAACCGGTAAGAAGTATAAAATGGAGTAATGTCCGAAATAGTAATATCCGGAATAGGAAAATCCGACAGCTTTCTGAACATAGACCTCTGTCTTCAGAACGATACCAATTTGATTTGTAACCAACACAATATTCTGTACACGGTTAACGTTTTGGTTACAAATACAAATAAAGTCTTAACAAGGTGCCTATCTATCTGTATTCCAAAACAACAATGCTTTTTAAATGCTTAATGCTTTTTTTGCGCATGCGTGAACCGGATCAAAAGTGTCTTCGGAAATCTCTCGAAAAATCAATTATTTTGTCAAATATACGGATATCTAGATTATATTCTTTCCTAAATCAACTTCATGAACACACACGGCATCACTATTGCTGGTCTTTGGTAACTTATATTCACCAGAATAGTTGTTTACAAACTCTGACAGGTCTGAAATGTACATTGACTAGGACTCAGAACGAGGCTACAAGATGGCGGCCTCCATCGATGCTCCCGGGACAAATAGGATGATTGTGTTTGTTTTGTTTGGACTCACATTATTGCCCAATTGTGACCCAGACACCGTAGTTAAATTATTTGATGACGATATTCTCCATGTACCAACACCTACCATTGCCAACAGTTCGTCCCTTGACCGTTCGTCCACCCTTTGTTCGTTCGATGTTTGTATTTATTACTGGATGAAGCATATACGTAGCAAATGGCTCATAGACAGACCTGTCATCCAGAATAGAGCTTCTTTATGCAACACACTACTCCTAATCAGCGGTATTGAATCAAACCCCGGCCCTCGGCGCCCAACGTTTCCTTGTGGAATTTGCCAGAAAGCGTGCAAAGAACAATCTATCGCGTGCGATGAGTTTGATCAATGGATACATAAAGTATGTATCGGTATGTCGACCACTGATTTCAGTAGATTAGGTACGTGTGCAGATATTTGGAAATGCCCATCATGTGACAAACAAAACTGTTCTACTATCATTTACAACACTCCTGATTCAGATACAAGCACAGAGAATTTATCCACGAACATCGCACCAAATTTCTCGGTCTCTCAAAGCGTATCCGATGTTTCATTCTCATCAAGGAGTAGTACCAGCACAGATCGCACAGACTCCACCTTTAACATTTCGAACAGTTATGTATTCACGTCCTCGCCAAGGTGTCCTAATACAAATGGAAACAGAAGTGTAGTTAAACAAACAAAAAGACTAAGATTAATAAATGTAAATTTCCAAAGCCTGCGAAAGAAAGGGAAACTCTTTGAATCAGTGATTATGGACTGTGATCCTGACGTCATAATCGGCACAGAGACTTGACTCGACAGTCAGATCAGCTCCAGATACTACCGCACGAGCTAGGATATGATATTCAGCGCCGAGACCGCCCAGAAAAAACCCACATGGTGGAGTCTTAATTGCAGCAAAGCGTCAATTTCTACTTAAGGATATAAAGAAAAGCGAAACAGTTGAACTTATCAGTGGTAACTTGAGCGTAGGTAAGAAGAAAGTTTGTGTCGCAGCATACTATAGACCCCCAAACAGAACAGAAAATCAGTACCTATCAGCTTCAGTGGATGAAATATCTGCCCTTAAACGTCATAGTAAGAACTCCGTCTTCATCATAGGAGGAGACTTTAACCTACCAGACATTAATTTGGATGATTTGAGCATAATGTCATCGCAGTATCCAAGAAATTTAAGCAAAATCTTCCTGGATATGCTGTCTGACAACAATCTGGAACAGATAGTTGACATTCCCACAAGGAGAGACAATACCCTGGACTTGTTACTAACCAGCCACCCCAGCTATAAGCTCCGCTATAAGCCGCTACCCTCAATAGGAAACAATGACCATGATATAGTCTTACAGGACACATCCATCTTAACACCACGTCAAAGGCATGCAAAAAGACAAATCTTCCTTTGGAAAAGAGCAGACACTACATCAATCAAAAATGACATTAAAACTTTTTCGCACAGAATCTTATTAACTGCATACAGTGACATTGAAAATATGTGGCTAGACTTTAAAAACTGTATAAGCTCAATAATCAAGAACAGAGTGCCAACAAAACTCACTTCATCTAAATATTCAAACCCATGGATGAATACACATCAAAAAGCCAATCAGGCGGAAACAAAAGGCGTTTAAGACATTGCGAAAAACTGGAAGGAAAAGAGATAGAGACAGATACAAGAAACTTCAACAAGAAGTTCAGTGGCAAGTGAGAAGAGCCAATAGACAGTACATGCAGGACGTTGTCCGCGAAGACTTTACAAGGAGCCCTAAGCGATTCTGGTCATACGTCAAAAGCAAACGTCAAGAAGCGAATGGAGTGGGCCCCCTCAAGAACAAGGAAGGATTCCTCCGCAGCCATAGCCAGTCAAAGGCAAACATCCTGAACCAACAGTTTAGCTCCGTTTTTACAAGGGAAAACGTAGAGAATATGCCATACAAGGGACCCTCCACCTATCCCAGCATGCCAAGCATCAACGTAACATGTAATGACGTCGAAAAGCTCCTGAAAAATCTGAATTGCCACAAAGCAACAGGGCCAGACGAAATACCAAACCAGATTCTGCAATCAGCTGCTGAAGAACTTGTCCCTATCTTCACTAAATTGTACCAACTGTCAATAGACCTTGGCCAAGTGCCCCAGGACTGGAGAGAAGCTAATGTGGTACCGATCTACATGAAAGGTGACTCCTACATCCCTGCAAACTACAGGCCAGTGTCGCTCACATCGGTAACATGTAAACTGCTTGAACATATAATCCACAGTAGCATCATGGGACATTTTGACGATAATAACATCTTATCTGATAGCTAACATGGATTCAGGAAACACAGATCCTGTGAGACCCAGCTCATTGTCACTACTGACACCATCGCCAAACAGCTCTCAAATAGACAAGATCAAGTTGATGTAATACTATTAGACTTCGAGAAAACATTTGATAAGGTTCCTCATTCAAGACTCTTAAAACAAGCTGGATTTCTACGGTGTTAGAGGACCCATTAATCGTTGGATTGAATCATTCCTACACAACAGGAAACAACAGGTTGTTCTTGAAGGTGCCAAGTCTACACAGGGTGATGTCATCTCCGGTGTCCCGCAGGGAACAGTGTTAGGCCCGCTATTATTTCTCGCCTACATAAATGACATGCCAGAATGTTCATCATCAGATGTAAGACTCTTCGCAGATGACAGCTTGCTCTACCGACACATACATACTACACAAGACAACCTATCACTACAGACAGACCTCAATGCCCTAGAAAGATGGGCAAAGACTTGGCAAATGAGTTTCAACGCCTCCAAGTGCCAAGTGCTGCACATCTCAAGAGACAAGTCAAAAGTCAGAAAGTTTACTTACCATCTGCATGGACAACCCCTTGAAACGGTCGATCACAGCAAGTACCTAGGAGTCACTGTCCACAATAGCCTAAAATGGGATGCTCACATACAGAATGTAGCAGCTAAAGGAAACAGGACTCTTGGCTTTGTAAAACGAAACCTAAAGGATTGTACCCCCAAGGTCAAAACAGCCGGCTATACCACATTGGTACGCCCTGTTCTAGAATATGCCAGGATCATATGGGATCCCCATCTACTGAAACACACCCAGAGCCTGGAACAGATACAGAAGAGGGCAGCAAGATTTGTCACCAGCGACTATACGTCCAGAGCGCCCGGGTCAATGATGGCTATGTTGGAGAGACTTGAATTGGAAACCCTACAGCAACGAAGACAGGAGGCAAGACTTATGATGCCCTACCGGATCCAGCACACTCTGGTCGATATCAATAGAGAATCGTACCTTAGAGGCGACTCCAGGACAAGAAATCGATTCTTCCAAGAGCGCACAACAAACCAGCTCTACGCAAATTCGTTCTTCCCACGTACTATTATCTGCTGGAACCGGTTGCCTATATCAGTCACCGCTGCGAAGTCCCTTAGCGAATTGCGCCTGACATCCAACTACCCGTAGTTGATGTCCGTATTGTAAATAGTTTTACCAGCTTTTAGACTGATTTAAGGCAAAGCCTCTTTTGATCCGACTCACCATGTACAGAGTCACACAGAGCTTCTATACGTTCCGGAAGGATCCCGGCTCTTATTTGGAAGAAGAAGAAGAAGACATCGGTCAATATTTCGAACTCGGATAACTTCGAATTAAACATTCGGTCCTTCAGAACTATACATTACAGATTTGTTCTAAAATGTATCACTATGCAAAACTAGAACTATTAATGAAGGTCGAAATTAATGCTGAAAGTTACTGCAGGAGAGTTTAGTATTACTTTTGACCTGCATGAAACTGTGAATTTGAGAAAGTGTTCAGTTTGGAAATAGGACTGCATGAACTTCGGCTATCTCGAAGTGATTTGCATGATATCTCGAAGTTCGAGCTATCGACGTTCAATTGTACAGTAAAATATCAATCTATAAACAATAACAAAATAAATCATTAGGTCACTCACCGTACCTCGGTTCCTTAATTCAGGCGTCGTAACACATTCACTAGTATCACTGGAAAACGTACGTATCAAATGTTTGAAACACAATCTACACACAGCAATGTATTATTTATCAAGTCAAATGTCCAAGCAGAAGAGTTCATTTTATCCAGCGTGGGTTATCTCGTGTGTTATCTCGTGATCTCGTGGGTTATCTCGTGGGTTATCTCGTGGATTATCTCGTGGGTGTCCAGCGCACTCGTTCAATGTAGACTGGTGTGTCCTGTACTGTCCGCATCACTTTACTTAAGCTCAAATGGATTCTACTTTCACTTCAATTTTCGGACTTATTCAAGACGTCTTCTAATGTCACTTCAAGTCTTGGACTTATTCATGACGTCTTCTAATGTCACTTCAATTCTTGGACTTATTCATGACGTCTTCTAAAGTTACTTCGATTCTCGGACTTATTCGAAACGTCTTCTAATATCACTTCAAATTCTTGGACTTATTCAAGACCTCTTCTAATGTCACTTCAGTTCCCAGACTTATTCAAGATGTCTTCTAATGCCACTTCAGTTCTTTGACTTATTCATGACGTTATGTCACTTTAATTCTCGGACGTATTCAATTTAATTATCGGCTTCTAATGTCACTTCAATTATTAGACTTATTCAAGACGTCTTCTAATATGACTTCACTTCTTGGACTTATTCAAAACGTCGCCTAATGCCATTTCAATTATTGGACTTATTCAATACGTCTTTTAATGTTACTCCGATTCTTTATTCAAGATGTCCTAATGTCACTTCAAGTTTTGGACTTATTCAATGCGTCTTCCAATGTCACTTCAATTAATGGACTTATTCAAAACGTCTTCGAATGCCACTTGTATTCTTGGACTTATTCAGGACGTCTTCTAATGTCACTTCACTTCTTGGACTTATTCAAGACGTCTTCCAATGACACTTCTATTCTTGGACCTATTCATTACGTCTTCTAATTTCGCTTCATTCCTGGACTTACTCAATACGTATTATTGTATGGTATTTCCCAGTTACTAAATGAATACAGTTCAATCTGTACCAAATACCGATCGACGATTTGCACGATTTGGCATACATATCCGAAAACCACACTGTGTCCCAATTTCATATGGTTTGTCAGAGAAACTCCTGGTCTTTGAGAAATTTTAGATTTCATCCACATGATCTGAAACAATACAAAATGGAATAAGCAAAATACATGCATGTAATAGATAAAAGATACAAATGATAAAGTATATTTGATCGCTGGACACAAAATGTAAACAAACAGCGGTACGGTGAATGCCCAGTATAATTACCACACATGTACATGGCATTCTACAATTTAACAAAAGATAAACTGTCAAAGAATAATCATTATGGATGACATGAAGAAAAGGTTATCTCTGTTAAAATGAAGATTTTCCCAAGATATTTATCAAATCATGCAATGTTTATAAAACATGGTTGTCGACTTATAATATGCCGAAAAATACAAACGACACCGTGATTCTCGTGGTTGAAATTAGGTTATAATTTAGTTTTTATCATCCTTTAACAAAATAACAAATGTTATTTAAAGCTAATTATAGAAAGATATTGGGAAAATTGAAAGGAACACCAGAAATAAGAACAATTCCAAATTATTTATTCCTTAACTTATACATAACAAATTCTACTCTATGACGTAAAATCTTGATACTTGTACGCCAACTCCTGATACTTATACGTCAACTTGTGATACTCATTTACGTAAACTCCTGATACTTATACGTCAATTAATGATACTTATACCTCAAAGTTTGATACTTATACGTCTCCTCTTTATCCTTTACGCCAATTTCAGATACCTATACGTCAATTCTTAATACTTATACGCCAAAGCCTCATACGTATACGTCAACTCCTGATACTTCTTAGTAAACAACAGGAGATTTTAGCATTACGTTAGAACCGTGTTAAGCTGAGAACTAGAGAAATTGTCCAAGTTAGATATCGGATGACTCGAACGTACCTTAAAAACTCGATTATTCGAACACTCAAATACGGTAGTGGTAGAAACTGACGAGTCACATCTATTATAAGTTCATAAGCAAACAGAATAGACTCTGATCAGACGGCTCGTATATCATGAAAAGGTGTTTATATGAAGGAAATGATTCATCAGATTATGCCTATACCCTAGAGATATATGCATCGGTTCCGCTTAACTCTTTCCTCCATAGGCTATCTTTAGATCCAACTTCTTTGGATGCATCTACCGAAAAGGAGCATTAACTAGAGAAAAGGAAAGTTTTAGAATTTTGTAACTTGAAACCATGGTGATAAATAGAGCATTTGCTCCTATAGGAGCAAATGCTCTATTTATCTCAATGGTTTCAAAAAGTGCCTTTTACAGAGGCGTGGAAAGGCGTATTTATGGAGGACAGGGTTAAAACCATTTGTTAAAAAGGACGATACAAAGTAATAACCGAGATATGTATCCAGGAGCGTGGCTGCATCCAAATGTAACCCCTAGGAAAACTTAGAATTGTGTAGCTTTGAAACCATTGTGATAAATTGATCATTTGCTCCTACAGGAACAAATGCTCTGTTGATCACAACTGTTTCAAAAGGTGACTTTTACAGAGGCGTCAAAATGCGTCAACGTGAGAGAATAGGTTAAAGCTTACATGGCAAGACACTACGTTTAAAAAGGTATATCCCCCTTAGCCGTCGATGCTTTTTGTTCCATAGTTTGGCCATAATAATGTTTCCGACTTTCAGACTAATATTACCCACATGTTTAACAATTTCCCTCATATAAACGTGTATTCACGCATCTGCAAACAGAGCAGACCCAAATCAGACGTCTCCTATAGGAGCCGTCTGAACAGGGTCGGCTCTGTTTGCTAATAGAATTAGATATATCTGTTTCTATACTTCGTAAAATGGCTTCAATGTTTCACCTTCTATATGTCATTATAATTATTTTGTCCATGAATATTCATTAGGTATCGAAATTGTAAACATAGAACAGGGAAAGGGTTAAGTGCGTACCGCTAGCTACGCCCCTGTCATCACACCACCGACTCTTTCTGTGCGATTACCAATGCAAACAGTTTGAATTCAGATCAAAGTTACTCGGCGTCTCTTCAGGATCCAAACCATCTGTGAATATGAAAATTGCTTTATTTTGAAACAAAAATGAAAAAATAAATAAATAGATAGAATTGTAGCAGACGGCAAAATATGAAGTCTATACGAGGTAAATATGGGAGGTAATCTACAACGAATAACGCGTTTAGGTGTATTGTGGTTATTTCCCCTTAATCAATACACATTCATCTGTATAACTTTCCTAGAATAATTCTTGAGAAATAAATAAAATAAAAGAACACTTTCAATTTCAATATTTTAACACACATATAACATAAATCGTCTAAGACATTGTTTGCAGACATACATATATACTAGAAGGACAAAGTATGAGCTGTGTTTAACCTTCTGCACTCTGAGCTTATATTGTCGCCTGCTTCAATTCTAAAAGTACATCTCGAGGGCATGGTGCAAAACTATTGTAACTGCTTCACAAAGTGAAGGAGTTACAATTGTTTTGCACTTAACCCTCGATTTTTCTTTCATTTTTTCCCACAAACCATGTCAGAGTGACACACAGGTTGGATCCTGATGAGATGCCGAGTTACTATTTTCAAAGGTTATTACACAGTTGCCAATAGAGTGCTGAAGGTTAATCCTTTCCTCCATGAATATTCATGTAGTAAAAATGACGTCATGAATATCAGTTGGATTAATTTGTCACAATATCATAATTATGGACAAGGAAATTTTAGCCATCGCAGAAACTGAAGAATCATATCTATATTGTATCATTAGCAAACAGAGCAGACCCTAATCAGACGGCTCCTATAGGATCTGGATCTACTCTGCAAATGCATAGAACGGCGTATTTATGGAGGAAAGGGTTAAAAACTAATCTTGGTCCATGCTTATAAAACGTTTAGTTGAGTCTGAGTTCGTTCTCAAGTTTTTGATTGGTCAGATTTGAGCCTTTCGCTATGTAGACTTAATGTTGGCAGAGAATACCCTATGCTGGCAGTGTAGACCTAATACTGGCAGTGTAGACCTAATGCTGGCACTGTAGACATAATGCTGACAGCGTATGCCTCATACTGGCCGTTTAGACCTAATATACTGGCAGTGTATACCTAATACTGGCAATGTAAACCTAATACTGGCAGTGTAGACCTAATAGCAGAAGTGTATACCTAATACGGACAGTGTAGACCTAATACTGACAGTGTACACATAATACCGACAGTTTAGCTCTATTATTGGCAGTGTAGACCTAACAATGGCAATGTAGACCTAATACTGGCAGTATATACTTAATACTGAGACCATAGACCTAAATTTTGCAATGTAGAACTAATACTGGCAATGTATACCTAATACTGATATTGTACAGCTAATACTGACGGTGTTGATGTAATACAAATGTACTTGCAGTATTGACCCCACACTTGCAGTGCAGCCTTAATAGGTGCAGTGTTTGCCTAAAGCTGGCAGTGTATACCTAATACTGACAGTGTGTACTTAACAATGGCAGTATAGACCAAATACTGGAATTGTATAACTAATACAAGCAGTATATACCAAATACTGGCAGTGTATAACTAATACTGGCAGTGTATAACTAATACTGGCAGTATAGACCAAATACTGGCAGTGTATAACTAATACTGGCAGTATAGACTAAATACCGGCAGTGTATAACTAACACTTGCAGTGTAGACATAATACTGGCGGTGTAGACTTAATACTTGAAGTGCAGACTTAATACTAAAAGTGTATACCTAATACTGACAGTGTAGACCTAATACTGGCTGTGTAGACTTATTACTTGCAGTGTAGACCTAATAATTGCAGTGCAGACTTAATACTTGCAGTGTAGACCTAATACTTGCAGTACAGACTTAATATTTACAGTGTAGACCTAAAACTTGCAGTGCAGACTTAATATTTACAGTGTAGACCTAATACTTGCAGTGCAGACTTAATATTTACAGTGTAGACCTAACACTTGCAGTGCAGACTTAATGTTTGCAGTGTAGACTTAGTACTTGCAGTACATACCTAATACTGGCAATGTATGCCTACTATTGGCAGTGTAGACCTGATACTGGCAGTATAGTCCGAATACTGTCAGTGTAGACCTAATACTGGCACTATATACCTAATGTTGAAAGTGTAGACCTATTTGTGCAGTGCTGGCCTAATACTTGCAGTATAGACCTAAATATGACCATGTAGACCTAATACTTGCAGTGTAGACCTATCACTGTCCGTATAAGGTCTTATACTGGCAGTGAAGACCTAACAATGGAAATGTAGACCTATTACTGGTTGTATAACCCAAATACAGACAGTGCAGACCTAATACTGACTGTGTAGACATGATACCGACATAGCAGACACAATACTAGCAGTGAAGAATTACTATTGGCAGGGTTGACCTAATACTTATAGTTCAAATCCAATACTGGCATTGTATACCTAATATTGACTGTGCAGACCTACTATTAGCAGTGTAGACCTAGTGAAGGCTTTATAGACCTAACACTGGCAATGTAGACCTAAATCTGGCTGTGTAGATTTAATACTGACATTGTAGACCTTATACTGGCAGTGTAGACCTAATACAGGTAGTGTAGACCTAATAATGGCAGTGTAGATCTAATATGGACAGTGTCGACATAATACTGGTGGTGTTAATCTAATATGGATAATGTAGACCTAATACTGATGGTGTTGACCTAATATGGACAGCGTAGACCTAATACTGGTAGTGTTGACCTAATATGGACAGTGTAGTCCTAATACTGATAGTGTAGATATAATACTGGCAGTGTAGACCTAATATGGACAGTGTAGACCTAATATTGGTTGATTTGACCTAATATGGACTGTGTAAACCTAATACTCGTGGGGTTTACCTAATATGGACAGTGTACCCATTACTGGTAGTGTTGACCTAATATAGACAGTGTAGACCTGATACTAGCAATGTAGACCTAACATGAACAGTGTAGACATAATACTGGCGGTGCTGACCTAATTCTTGCAGTGTAGACCTAACACTGGCAGCTCAGACCTAATATGGACAGTGTAGACCTAATACTGGCAGTGTAGGCCTAATATGGACAGTGTATACCTAATACTGGAAGAGTAGACCTAGTATGGACTGTGTAGACCTAATACTGGCAGTGCATACATACTATGGACAGTATAGACTTAATACGGGTGGTGTTGACCTAATATGGACAGTGTAGACATAATACTGGTGACGTTGACCTAATATGGACAGTGTAGACCTAATATTGGTGGCGTTGACCTCATGTTGACAGCGTAGACCTAATACTGGTGATGTTAACCTAATATGGACAGTGTAGACCTGATACTGATGGTGTTGACCTAATTTATGATGTAAACGGATAGGCATTCAATGTACCCTTAGACATTTATATGAGTCCGGATTGTTCAGCATTGTCAACTTAGTGTAAATAAAAATGATCGCATAAAAATAACTATTGCATTATATGCAATTTGGCTGAACACTCCATGCCGACGATGCCAGTATTCGGCCTACCCTGTCATTAGATATTTATATTCAACATTTGAACGAACAATACATATGGCGAATAATATATTCAACCTTAAGTCAACAAGGTGCTTGGTTTATGATCTATTCATATGAAAGTCAAAAAGATGTCCAAGTGTTATATGAATGGTTACATCGCTCCTCTGTATATACAGTAAAACCCCGCTAATGCGACCACCAAAAAGGGACATAATTCTGGGTGACAGAGGCAGGTGGTAGCTTAATGCAGGACGAAAGTTATGCAGAAAGCTCCTATATAGGAGCTTTCTGCATAACTTTAGTCCTGCATTAAGCAACCACCTGCTTTAAACGGCGCCAGTGGCTGTTTATTAAGTGGTCGCATTAGCGGGGGTTTACTGTACATAGAAACAAAATGCCACTGTATGATGACTGTTTTGCGTATCGATGTCAGTTGATGTCATTTGGTTATTTCGTTACTCCATAAATATGTCTTTCTACGCCTTTGCAAACCGAAAAGACCTAGATCAGACGGTGCCTATAGGAGCCGTCTGATCAGGGTCTGATCTGATTGCTTACGAACTTATATATATCTGATTCTACAGTTTCTGGTGTGGTCAAAACTTCCTGTCTCCATAAGCCTATTATAAGAAATTAATCTAATTAATATTTATGAAGTCAGTATTCCTTGCATGACTATTCATGGGGGAAATGATTAAATTAGACGAAATGATATGACAACGAGTGAAATGAGAACGCACCATAGTGCGTACCATAAACTCTATCCATGATGAAATGAATGAACATGGTATCGTTGTTCCAATACATTGCGGAACATGGCAAAGCATATGTAAGCCGAGACAAACAATTTAGGGTTTATCCTCTTTTATAAAGCTTTACCTAATTTATTCAGTGCATCCATGTATTACTCATTACACAGTTTTGAACCTAATCATGTGCCAATATGTACTTTAACAAACACACAGGTAATTGATTAGTTTCCATAAGCCTTTAATGACACCATCGGTCACTTGTATATACATGTACATGTCTTTGACTTTTGGATGAGACGACGAACAACATGGTGTCGTATCAGGACACCAGAACAGATTGACACTAAACTTTGCATTCGCTTGGAATTCTCGAGCAATGGTTCCAATCGTTTTTTCAGCAGAGAACATCTTGTTTAGATTGTTATATGTTGAAGAAAAGGGAAAACAACTTACTGTGTATGTATCACCTCGTCCGTCTCAAAAAGACGTCCCATTTGACTGCAGTGCATAAAATTCCATTTAGAACCATAATTGTTGACACGAGCGAATGACCCGATTTGTCACGTGAAAAGCGTGCACTAAAATTACAATTTACCCAGAAGCGGATCTAGCCGGTGGTCCAAATAAGCAAATAAATTATTATATTTATCACATAATCTGTCGAATGGAACTGCCGAAACAGAGTGCCGTGAATCGTGGAAATGCACCAGTGCACTTTTATGCAGATGAGCAGTTTGATTATGACTATACTACCCTGTAAAAACAATGGCCGAAACAACCGTCAGATATACATGTAGTCTGTTTCTCTTTCTATGGCATTTTTAAGCGTTATGTAATAAAAAGAATCTTACATTCGTGTTCATTACATTACACATTGTATTCATGAAACTCGTTTACTATAATGAATATTACACTCGCTAAAGCTCGTGCCATATTATTGTATAGTAAACTCGTCTCATAAAAAAACATTTGTAATGGACACTCATGTAAGATCCTCTATGAAACGACTGGATTCAATATATTAATACACTGTGTATAACATATTCCTCATGTTGTACATATTAGTACCTGAGATGAATTGAACGAAAGGTCTTCTGATTTACAAAATAAATTAACCATTTTCCTCAAATAAATCCCTTTCATACATTTGCAAATAGAGTAGACCCAGATCAGACGACTCCTATAGGAACCGTCTGATCAGGGTATGCTGTGTTAACTACTGATCAGGGTATGATGTGTTAACTTTTGACGTGGTATGTATCCGATTCTACAGCTTTTGTCAAAGCAAAATATTTCCTTGAAACGTTTACATTATAAAAGTTCAGCTAATAAATATTCATGATGTCATTATTTCTTACATGAATATTGAGCAGGTAAATGATTAAGTTAGACGAACAGGCAGTTTGACGAAATGTCCGACAACTCATAAACTATCCGACACTGAGTGGCTTACAACAGAACCTGTCCAAAGCAACCATTCATTTATTGACCATATGAATCTTCTTCAAACGCATGCAGTTGCTTAATGCAGGACAAAAGTAGTGCAGAACTTTCAGCATTACTTTTGAACTGCATTAAGCTACCACCTGCCTTAGATCCATAATTAAACTTATTTTTGATGGCCGCTTAAGGCATTTTCTACTGTATATAAACCAAATATTTAATGACTGAAAACTATTTAGCAATTTTATGAGAGAATTATCTTTTATCAGAAAATAAGGAAATGTAAGCGTTTACTCTCCTTCACGCTTGTAATTATTGAAGGGATAGTAGCTACTATGATACACATCGTTGTTGCAGTTTTAAACTGTCCTCAAATCTAACATCGGCTTAGCATAAAAATGACTGTTCAACATTTTGTGTAATACGATCTTAACAGCATATGTCTATCAGCATGGCTTAGCATACATAGAACACTGTTCGAAAATTTTTGAAATGTGATCTGATAATAACAGCATGGCTAAGCATAGATATGACTGTTTAAACTTTTGTGAAATATTATCTGATCATAGCAGAATATATCTATCAGCAGGGCTTAGCATCCATATGGCAGTCCGAACAGATATTGAATATGATCTGATCATAACAGTGTATATCTATCAGCATGGCTTAGCATAAATATGACTCGAAATGTTACACAATGTGATCTGATCAGAACATTGTCTATCAGCACTAAGTATTGCAAAGTGCATCTTTTCTCTCAAGTAGCATGGCACTGAATCTTATCAAAGAACTCCATTTTCAGTGTCATTATATTTTCTGGTCTTCGGGGTCATTAGTTTCGATGTTATTAGATTTGAAAATTGAATACTGCTTAAGCCGGTGCTAGGGGGCGTGAATAGTGTTGCACTTTTAATAACATCTTATGAACTGATTCAATAAAACCGAGTCTGCACTTTTCTCTTTTTTGCAATGCTGCTTTTGCTTTCGAAGGATCTCCTACTTTCAGATATTTTGAAAAAACAACAACATATGTTTGCTTTTCAACAGGCGTGTACTTGACTAATGCAGAGAATTATCGTTGAACGTCTTCATCGATATATTTACACGAGGACTCTGCAGTTATGACTTGAATTAAGTGGAACATCGATATCTCGAACTTTAAGGGATGATATATATATATATATATATATCATTACGAAATAACGGGAGTTCGAGTCAGCCTATTTCCAACTTGGAAACTTTCTCGATATGGCAGCTAAATGCAGGTCGAAAGTAATGCTGAAAACTCCCGTAGGAACTTTCAGCATTACGTGCGACCTGCATTAAGCTGTCGTACGTCTTTATAGATATTTGCAGTGGTGGTGTTTTAGAGCATTCTGTATTACAACTTTTGGAAGGGATCAAATTTTAACTCGAGTTAAATAGAAGTTCGAGTTATCTGAGTTCGAGGTACCGATGTTTCATTGTCACTGAATATAATTATATGTACTAGGTTTTGATATAGAGAAGAAAAATATGCAGGAAAGAGTATGTCTAGTACACCCCATAAGTTGAATAAGTTGCTAAATAAAACCCGTGAAGCTTATCGGAACAATGTAAAGTAGAATCTGTCCTTAGCGGTCATTCATTTACTGAACACGGGAGTTGCTCAATGCAGGGCAACATTAATGTTGCATTATTTTCACCTGCATTAAATTACCATCTGTCTTACAGATCCACAATGAGACCTCTGTTCATGGCCGGTTAACCTATTTGCTCCCACGATCCCATATATGGGACGTAGGCAAATTATGTAGACTCTGATCAGACGCCGCATAATGCGGCGTCTGATCAGAGTCTACACTGTTTGCTGATAGGAATATCAATATAAACAAAACAAAAATGAAAATTTAGACCAGACATCCCTTAGATAAAAGATAGACTAATCAAATATATAAGCATGGACGAATCCATTAGGAGCAAACGGGTTAAGACCGGTTCTATTGTATATCTATAGCTGACAGCATTCAGGTTTTAAACATATTGATGTCATCTAGGATCGTCTTCAAACTTCAAGGTCCATGCTTATGGAGCTTTTTAGTTGAGTTTGTTCTCAAGCTTTAAAGAGGTATTCCCTTAAAGAAATGTTCCCTTCAACACTCTGTTAAAAAGACGATGAGCTATATATTATTGTTATTTTGTATCTCTTAAAAGGAGAATTTTAGTTCATTATAAACAGTATTGCCATGCCCACGTTAAAACATTAGATAGTAATTTATCCGACGGAGTTTACAGAGTTTTTCTGGAAATCGAATAAACTGGTCGCATGGGTGACTTTCAATTTGAATTACGCTTTTATGCAGCTCGTAACAATACTTAAATCAATGGAAGTTTGTCTTGCAGTGTAATTCTCCACCAAACACTATGTTATCACCACTCTGTAGAATCGTCTCGAAGAGGTGATTCTGAAGAGTGGTTACAACATAGGGTTTGATGTAGAAAAGGGAGTTATTCTTCCGGTTTTAATCTACGTATCCTATCTGGACTTCTACCTTAGACAATTTGGAAAGCATTCATGAGCGGTAAGGCAATCAGGGTCCATGCTTATAAAGCTTTTAGTTGAGTCTGAGATCGTTCTCAAGCTTTTGATTGGTCAGATTTAAGCCTTTGGCTCAAATCTGACCAATCAAAAGCTTGAGAACTCAAATCTGACCAATCAGAAGCTTGAGAACGAAACTCAGACTCAACTAAAAGCTTTATAAGCATGGACCCTGAATACATACTGAGTGGAAAGTTTGCCTGAGTCGAAAAATCATAAGAGTTGGCTGGGCTAATGTACTTTAAAGAACATAGCAGAATTCAAAGCTAAATGAATACGGTAATTCACCCCGTCGTTATAACTCAGCGTAAATTGAATGATGTTGGTTTGCAAATTGAATAAATGTAGGTTTACACATTCGTAATAAAACTTCAAAATGTCAAGTGCTGCAACCATTCGATCCTCAAACATAAGATTGTTTGAACTTCGTTTTGCCAAATTTTGCCATCATTCGACCCCCAAATATTTCCTTTGTTTGAACTTCGTCTTGCAAAGTGATGCCATCATTCGACCCTCAAACTTGCTATTGTTTGAAGATTTTTCTCGCCAATTGCCTCAACCACACGATTTCTCAACCTTATCTTTGTCTCTCTAAATGCCCTAACCATCTCATACTTACATGTACATCTGTTTGAACCTTTTTTGCTCTCAAAGTACCCAAGCAGCTTGATCTCTCAAAATTACATTTGTTTGGTATTTGTCTCTCCAAGTGACCGAACCACGATATCTTTCAAACTTATCTTTGTTTGAACTGTTCCTCTCCAAGTGCCCAAACCACTTTGCCTTCTAAGCTTACCGTTGTCTCTCCGAATACCCCAACCACTAGACCTCTCAAAGTTACCTTTGGCTGACGTTCGGCTCTCCGTGTTGTCCAATTTCTCTATTTCTCAAACGTACCTTTGTTTGAATGTTTTTCTCTCTAAATGCCTCAACCACATGATCTCTCAAATTTACATGTATATTTCTTTTTCTCTCCGACATCTCAAATTTACTTTGATTGAAATTTGGTCTCTCCAAATGTTCCATCCACATGATCCACATCACTTCTTAAACGAACGTTAGCTTATCCCACTGACACACCAGTCACACGATATAAAACATAATAGAGGATTAAACATGTCTAACGTCACCAGCAGCCAAGAAGTTTAAAAAAGATATACACTCAGTGTGACTCTATTACTATGTAATCAATAAATACGCCTTTGTATGCCTTTGAAAACAAAGTAGACCCAGATCAGATGGCTCCCGTTGGAACCATCTGATTAGGTTCTCTTGTGTTTACTTATATACTAATATAGATATGATTCTACAGTTTCTGTCATATCTAAATATTCCTCTATTCGTGTGCCATTATAAAAACTACTAATTGGTATTCATAATGGTATTGTTTCTTACATAAATATTCATGAATGGGTAACCCTTTCCCTCATATTGACGACTTTTGACGACTCTGTAAAAGTCGCTTTGTGAAACCATTGTGATAAATAGAGCATTTGCTCCTATAGGAGCAAATGCTCTATTTATCACAATGGTTTCAAACTACAAAATTCTAAAACTTTCCTTTTCCCTAATTAATGCTCCTTTTCGGTAGATATATTCAAAGTGGTTGTATCTAAAAATAGCCTATGAGGTAATGGGTTAATGGTGTTTTCTGACCTTCTGTTTGGTAATTTATCTACCTCAATCACGGTTTGAAGTTAATTGGTGTTTTATTATTTATTTGTTTTATTATTATTCAAGCTATTAAATGTATAGACTCGCTGCATGGTCATGTACATGGTTGCTAGTGTTCTCTGACCTTCTGCGTAGCAATTTATCTACCTCAATCACGGTTTGAATCTTAATCGTGTTTTATTATTCAAGCTATCAAAGTATAGACTTGCTGCATGCCTTTGTTTGGTATCTTAAAAACTTGAGTATTGTATGTGTAGGTACAGTGCCTTGTGTGAAAATAGATCGTTTGTTCTTCCATTATCTACGAATATACTGCTACAGTATCACACAAGATGTCGGTCTACATCTTGATTTTACAAATTCTGTCTTGAATTCAACACCAGCACATATTTAACCAACAATATTTGTGAATGTGATTGCAATTTTATAGATTCAAACTTCGTTAAACACAACCCACAAACAGCAAACAGTTTGAATACATATGAGACGCCAATATACATGTAAGTGGTAGCTTAACCCTTTCCCTCATGTTGACGACTTTTGACGACTCTGTAAAAGCAACTTTGTGCAACCACTGTGATAAATAGAGCATTTGCTCCTATAGGAGCAAATGCTCTATTTATCACAATAGTTTCAAACCACAAAATTCTAAAAGTTTCCTTTTCTCTAGTTAATGCTTCTTTTCGGTAGATTTATTCAAAGAGGTTGTATCAAAAAATAGCCTATGAGCAAATGGGTTAAAGAGTCCCCACGACCTCAATCAGTTAACCCTTTCCCTGTTTAACATTTATTCCAAGATTTCTTCACCGCATGGATGCATGGATGATCATGGTCAGACTCAATAAAATGGAACAAGGCAAAGGGAAGTTTTTCACTGTTGTTGAAACTGTAGAATCAGATCTATAGATTTCCATAAGCAAACAGAGCAGACCCTGATCAGACGTCTACAACAGGAGCCGTTTGATATGGGTCTACTCTGTTTACAAATGCGTAAAAGGCGTCTATATGAGGAAATGGTTAAATTCATTCATCACTGCAGGCTAATTCGTAATAACCTATGTGAACCCCACATTAGACGCAAAAATTCGTGGCCTCTCATTAGTGTCTTAAACCCATTCCCTAAAAGGCTATTTTTAGACCCAGTCTCTTTGAATAAATCGACAAAAAAGGAGAATTTACTACGACAATAATGGCAATATTATAAAGGTGTGATTTTGAAACTATTGTGATAAAGAGAGCATTTGCTCAATAACAACAACTGATCTATTTATCACAATGGTTTCAGAAAGAGTGACTTTTACAGAGGCGTCAAAATGCGTCAATATGAGGGAATGGATTAATAGTATCAGCTTGACGTCAGATTGTTTCGGGGGGGGGGGGGGGGGGGGTTACATGAAAACTGGCGACAGTTTTCGCAGACGGTTGAATACACTAATGGTATCTCATTTCAGCTAAGCTTTATTCTATTCTTTATCCCCTAAATGATTCTTCGACATGGCGCGACGTTATCAAACAATAAGAAATGAAGAAATGTTTTCAGACAGACAGATAAATCCCATGTGCCAGATAGTCTTAAATATAATTTCGTTTAATAACCACTGCTCGGCTATCTATTTCATGTCTGACGTCTTTATTTTATATGAGCCAGTCGTGAAAACTAGTAACCTGCCGTTTGGTGTAATTCCTACTGTGCAATATGCGAACTTGAGATTTGTTTTGCAATAGTTCGGAATAATATGGAACCCCGAATATCTCAGCCTGACGTCAGGATCCAAACTGTTTGATACCCTGGTGAAGGATTTAAAAAAGAGCTTGGAGACCATTCTACGTTGAGAATTTAGCACACGATTGTCTTACCAGACCACAGTAAATATGGCGGATGAAGAGTTAATTCCCTCTAGATGGGGAAGGTATAAAACATCGACGTGTCATTTCTATTTTACAATCGAATTTCTCTGCCAATTCGATCCCGTTAGCGCTAATAGATCCCTAATATTAGCTTATAACAAGTCATCAAATACCACTTATCACAACATTGTCTATTAAAGGTCGATTTCTGGCTGGTAATAGAAGACAAATCCGAGTAGATAATACTAAGGTCCGTAAATGTCTCCCCACTAATTGCATTGTAATAGAATAAAGCTTAGCTGGGAATGGGATTCATTTAATGTAAAAAATATCTGTGAACAGGATTAAATTACATCGCCTCGAAGAAAATGAAAATTATATGACCTATCCACCGAGGGTCGTTCTTATCACATTTTCTGTTGAAGTTTTTGTCTTAGAATAGATTACTTAAGAGAGAAATGTCAGACGAGAGAAATTATGAAATAATAGGAGTTTAAGGCAGAATAAATGACCCGATAGCAACAGATATTCACTATAGGACTTATAAAATATTCTATTGTTTAAGTGGTAATGGCAGTCAGTTCATTGGCGTAAGTCATCAACATCAGTTTCTTTATTTTAGTTTTACTTGTTGGCATTAATATCACCATCGCTACCACCATCATCATCTCCATCAGAATCAGCATCATAATCATCATCGTAATCATTATCATTGCTGGTTGTCATGTACTAAATTCAAAATCGTTATTATTATCGGTGGTAGTAGTTGTATCGTTGGTTTTTGTTGTTGTTCTTCTTCTTTTTCAACTTTTTTCTCTTATTCCTCTTCTTGTTTTCTTCATCGTTTTATTATTCCCCTTCCTCTTCTTCTTATTCGGTCTTCTTTTTTAAATTATTAATGTTGTTGTTGTTATATCATATTTGTTAATCTGATTGATATTGATTCAAGGTCAGAATGACTGTTTACGAATAAATCATCATCATCATCATACTCATCATTTTCATCATCATATTCATCATCATCATCATAATTATCATCATCATCATTATAATCATCATCACCAATCATCGTTCATTACCATTATCACCTTCACCACTATCCTCATCATCTTCGTCATCATTGGCATCGTCATATATATTATATCATGTCATAACTTGCATAATCAACAGTAGCAGCAACAATAACTGTATCATCTGTAGTAGCAAGTCAACCAGCATCATCATCCTCGTAACTGTCACCTTAATAACCATCAAAAACAACAATAAATGTCACCATTGTACAATGTAGACCCTACTCAGACGCAATGTATCCCAAGCGAAATGAAATCAAAATGACCAAAAAAGAAAACCCAAATCCAGATAATTGATAGTCACTGACGCATTGTTCATGAGTTATTTTTGGATGTATACACGTACTTGTACAACAAATCGGAACATAAGAAATATATGTCTGTTCAATAGTTTGATACCTTTTGACTATAGAATGCAACTGGCCTTTGTTTAACTACGGGTACGGTTTCGCGGTTTCGTTTACGTCAAGTGTAAAGAAATGGTTCGGGATTTTAACTGCGGTCCCGTTTTCTCTTATGTGAAGTGTAAAGAAATGGTTCGAAGTTTTAACCGCGGTCCCATTTTCTCTTAATGTGAAGTGTAAAGAAATGGTTCGAAGTTTTAACTGCGGTCCCGTTTTCTCTTATGTGAAGTGTAAAGTGTAAACAAATGGTTCTACGTTTTAACTGCGGTCTTGCTTTCACGGTATTTTTCATGACGTGATCTGTAAATGACGTAAGCAATTACCCCTATGTACCCCCTTAACCCATTCTCTCATATTGACGAATTTGACGACTCTGTAAAAGTCACTTTGTGAAACCATTGTGATAAAAAGAGCATTTGCTCCTATAGGAGCAAATGCTCTATTTATCACAATAGTTTCAAACTACCAAATTCTAAAATGTTCCCTTTCTCTAGTTTATGCTCCTTTTCGGTAGATTTATTCAAAGAGGTTGTATCTAAAAATAGCCTATGATGTAATGGGTTAACGGATTTGAACTTTGATTCATTTGCGCGAGAGTAGTCTCATACATTCATACTTTTTATTCCGTTGCTTCATTTATTGTTTCGAATGGTGTTTACAATTTCGCATCGAAAGAGTTTGAAGATGACACATGCTCCTTATATCAATACATCTTGCTAGTGATATCGACAAGTTGCTACATGTAGAACTGCAATAGGAAGACATTCATCAATTTGCAATTCCTAAAATTTATGTAATGAAGCCTAAATATGCATTTTTCATTTCGATTATATTAGGCCAAATATTATCCAACAATCTCTCAGAACAAATGAATGCAGTTATTTCTGTGAGATGCTAATTTAGATACATACAATGAACCCTATTTGTCTCTGTCGCAGCTATTGTTTTTATTTTGGCATTTGGATTTTTCATTTCGTACGCGTACAATGCGTATGCTGATTGGATTCTGAGGATGTGTTTAATCTAGATCTAAACTATATGCAATTGTCATTATAAATTAGTCCACAGTGAGTAAACAAATAAGCGCCATTGGGTTATAAGAAGGAGGTATGCATTGCAACGGTCACAAATCCCCAGTTAAGATGCGAAAATTAAAACATTTTCAAGAATAACTCCTTTACTTTCCACCAAACCCTATACTGTAAACCACTGTTTAGAATCGTCTCTTCGATATGATTCTAAAGAGTGGTCACAGTGTAGGGTTTGGTGGAGTAATTACGATTCTAGTATTTGGGTATACATCTTTATCTGTAGCTCTGGAAACGTTATACATGTAACTGTTTGTGTGATTTTCAACAAAAAAGACAATAAAAAAGGATCCAGTCAATAATTATATTTTAACTATTGCTCTGTATCAGTGTTTGCAAATGACAATATGTATATGGCCGGTGGCACAGACAAATATATATACCGTTTCGGGAATAATAAATTAAAAACTGTTTAGTTCATACAAAGGCCATTTGACACCTTTGCAAACAGGGAAGACCCATATCAGACGGCTCCTATAGCAACCGTCTGATCAGGGTCTGCTGTGTTTGCTAATGGTATACAGTAAAATCTCAATAACGGCCACAAAATTACATCAAGTAGTTTGTGTTAAAAGCATGTGGCTGTTTAAAGCAAGGTGAAAGTAAAACAGAACGCTCCTGTAGGAGCGTTCTGTTTTACTTTCACCTTGTTTTAAGCAGCCACCTGTCCTAAATACCAACTAATTAACACAATTTAGTGACCGTTATAGAGAGGTTTTACTGTAATATAGATCTGATTTTACAGTTTCTTCCTGAGCTAACTGGGCCAAAATGTCCTGTGTTCATATGCCCTTATAAATGTAATAATATAAGTAATATTAACGATACCATTATTTCTTAAATGAATATTCAACAGATAAATGGTTAAATATATCCGGTTAGTTTTGATAGGTCTTTATCATATTGAATATATTTATTATGTCGTAAGTTTCGTGTAATGGGAAAATCAATTTGAACCCTTACATTGCAGGACACGAGTCACTGTCCTTTGCAAACAGTGTAGACCCAGATGAGAGGGCTCCTAGAGGAGCCCTCTCATCAGGGTCTGCATTGTTTGTAATGTTACACTTGTCTTCAGAAAAATGCGTTAAGGTTCACCATAAGCCTGACCTGTTTGAATTTTGGAATAGTCCATTTGAAAATTCAGCATAGTAAGGGTTCATATCGTTTCATAACCGCTATATTTATGTGGGTAAAACAGAATAAGAATACGCAGCAATGCGCATAAGGAATAATACCATATTTATTGAGATAATTAATTATATATATAATAACAATTATATATATAATAAAACATATATAATTATATATGATACAAGTAGTGATGACTTAACATTCTTAATTGTTTCCGTCACATACTATAATTTACCCACACTTTCCAATTCTCAAAATTCAAGAACATACTAAATGTCGGTGTGTGTGTTGTCGAAACTGGACATGGAGTAAACAATATCCAGGTACAGTAAAACCTCTCTATAACGACCACTAAAGTGTGTTAATTAGTTGGTATATTGGGCAGGTGGTTGCTTAAAGCAAGGTGAAAGTAAAACAGAACGCTCCTATAGGAGCGTTCTGTTTTACTTTCACCTTGCTTTAAGCATCCACCTGCCTTTAACACAAAATACTTGATGAATTTTAGTGGTCGTTATAGAGAGGTTTTACTGTATGTGGCTTCTCTCTGTTTTCACTCGTGGCAAGTTTATCAAACACAGCACATACAAGTGCACTATATACAGGTGTACCTCGATATCTCGAACTTCAAGGGATCATGAAAAGTAGTTCGATATAAAAGAGGTTCGATTCATAATCCAATCAATAAGTTCACAGCATAATGCAGGTCTAAAGTAATGCTGAAACTCCTGTAGGAGCTTTCAGCATTACTTTAGACGTACATTAAGCCGTCACATGTGTTTCTAGATATGTGTAGTGATACATTTTAGAGCTATTCTGTATTGTACATTTTGGAAGGACCGAGTTCGAGTTATCCCGAAGTTCGAGTTACCCGAGTTCGAGATATCGAAGTTCAACTGAAGCTCCCAAGGATATGACATACTTTAGGGCAATATGTCCGCTACGGACCAATCCATGATTACTTTTGCAAACACATTGCGGTTATGTCTTTTAAAAGTAACAACACTTAAAGAAAGTCTGCTTCGAAATCTCAGATTTTATAAACGAAGCATTTGCTTACCAGAAGTCTTTGAAGAAAATCACGGAATATATCATGAGTCTACGTTCTTTAACAATCATAGATACTCCATCGGAGCAAATGGTCTATTATCATAATGGTTCCTTTTCAGTAGATTAATTCAAAGAGGTTAGGTATAAAATAGCCTATGAGGGAATGGGTTAATTGGCTGTATAGAGATTATAGTATATGTTAAGACACCTTGATCTGATAACTTTGACAGAGTGCACGAATCAGTAGCAAACAAAATTAAAACAACAGGAACTGGTCAACAGAGAAGACTCGACTACCATAATTTAAATCAGATCTAATAATATAATATTAATTTTTAAAAATCTTGAAGCATTATACTTATTTCGTTATACAGTAAATCCTCTCTATAACGGCCACTAATTTGTGTTAGTTGGTTGGTATTTAGGGCAGGTGGTTACTTAAAGCAAGGTGAAAGTATAGGAGCGTTCTGTTTTACTTTCACCTTGCTTTAAGCAGCCACCTGCCTTTAACACAAACTACTTGATGTAATTTAGTGGCCATTATAGAGAGGTTTTACTGTACTTAATTTAACCCTTCGCTTGCTGAATTTTAAACTACATTTCTCCTTCTTTACCCATGCCCTGTTGTATAATTACATATATCTTCACTGTGTACAAGTATTGCGCTGTGCAATCACTGCTGTGAAGTGCACTGGTTGCACAATCAACTTGTAAATAGTGCAGACCCTGATGAGACAGCTCCTGCAGGGACTGTCTCATCTGGGTCTTCACTTTTTACAGGTAAGTATATTGACGTAAATAGCAAGCGAAGGGTTAAGAATAGCAAACACTATTGATGAAAAAACGTATACAGAGCAACAGATAAAGGTACGTACTGAAATATTAAACTCGTCCTTTCTCCTCCAAAGCGTATCTTGTGACCACTCTTTAGAATCGTCTCTAAGAGACGATTCTAAAGAGTGGTCACAACGTATGGTTTGGTAGAGAAATAAAGACGTTATTCTTGAAAATGTTTTAATTTACGCATCTTATCTACATGGACTTCTGAACTGTGTATGTCTGATTCTTTCAAATAAATATATCAAATCTACATCTGGACAAAAAAGTAATCCCTCAACACATCGTCCTTGTATATAAATCTGTATAATTCTGATCTACAAAAACATAACATACCTACAATATAAGACTGCTTTTTACATATGTCGGTGTTGTTTTTACATTCCTAGATAACGGAAAATTTGAGAATAATTACATTCTATTCTTAAACTGAATTAGCATGAAATATAGCTCTTGTCAACTGTGTATGCAAATAGAGAATAAGAAGCTTTTTGAATTAATGATATAGAAATGTCTTTTGTTTAAACACGCGTAATGCGATAGTTTTTTTGGAAACGTTGAGAAATGTACAAATAAATCATCCAGTTTTACAGAATTAAGGCAAAAAATCTTATTTGAAGAAATATCATAACTTTTCAATTATTCTCAAGCGTATTGTATAATTGTAATAGTAAAGAATATTATGAACAATTTGACATAACGAGGGCAAATGCGTTTCAAATTAAAATTTAAGTTTCCATACGGTATAGTTCTTGTCTCAAATGTCATTCTACAGAACCATACTGCGGTAATGTCGAATATTTCGCAAACAGCCTTGATCAAGAATGATATGACGAGAAGCTCGACGTCACACATCTGCGAACGATCTGGATCACGATGAGATGACGAGTAACTCATTATAATTAATTTCTAACACTGTTTCATACTCTGATCATACTCAGTAACCCTTTGCTCCATAAATACGCCTTTCTATTCCTTTGCAAACAGAGTAGACCCAGATCACACTGAGCCGTCTGATCAGGGTCATCTCTGTTTGCTTATGATATATTATAGATATGATTCTACAGTTTCTGCCATGGCCAAACATTCACGGATTCATGTGCTATTATAACAAAATCATCTAATTAATACTCATGACGTCATTATTTCGTACATGAATATTCATGGAGGAAAGGGTTAAATGCAGGGAAAGACATTTAAAAACTGTGACATTTTCAAAAGATAAAAGTATACCCAAACGATTAACTCTTTCATGTTCAAGCCTTTGCAAATAGAGTAGACCCAGATCAGATCAGATTCTATAGTTTCTGTCATGATAAAAATCCCTTGCTCATAGTGCCATTATAAAACAAAATCACTTCCATCGATATTCATGATGTCATTATTTCTGATATTAATATTGACGGAGTAAGTTGTTAAAGGTGAACATAGGGGTGAAAGGTGAACAAAGATGTCTCTCCTTAATTAAAGCTTTGTTTTGTGAAAATGTTACTAGAGGGACTAATAGTTAAGATCCAGTCCAAAAGGCAATATTGCTTGAGTCTGAGATCATTCTCAAGCATCTGATTGGTCAGATTCTGAGCTTGCTCTGAATCTGACCAATTAGATACTTGAGAATATTTCAGACTCAGACTCAGAAGTTTTATAACCTCGGACCATGGTGTCTTATTGACATGGTTCAAACTGCAGATATACTCACAGTTTCACCTATGGCTTGCTTTAAGATTAACACTTTCCGTGTTCTGTATTTATTCCAAATTTCAATACCTGCTGAAAATTCATGGACAAAATAGTTATACTGAAATATGCAAGATAGAACATTGTAACCAGTTTAGAAAGTAAAGAAAAAGATCTATCGAATTCCATTAGCCAACAGAGCAAACCCTTATCAGACGGCTCCTATATATAGGATCCGTTTGATCTGGGTCTATCCTGTTTGCAAATGCATGAAAATGCGTTTACATGAAGGAAAGAGGGTTAAACAATACGCGACATTATAATACAGTAAAACCTCTCTAAACCGGACATAAAAATTGGCATAAACATCGGCCTTGGTGACAGGTGGCAGCTTAATGCAGGGTGGAAGTCATACAGAAAGCTTTCTGTATGACTTTCACCCTGTATTAAGCAGCCACCTGCCTAAAAGTATCTTAATTCTTCTCTACTATAATTCCGGTTTAGAGAGGTTTTACTGTAATGTCAATCTACATTAAGGGGGCGTTTGTATTCTGAGGAGATATCGAACTACTCGAATACAGAATAACCAGGGAAACAAGTGAAATTAAATTCGTTCTTTAAATCTGCATGGTCAGATGATGAGATTAATTCTCTCTCTCTCTCTCTCTCTCTCTCTCTCTCTCCAATATTAATGTAAGAAAATATAGCATCATTAATATTAGATACATAATACTTATCATGGCGTATGGACACAGAATCAGATCTATATTATATCATAAGCAACAGAGCAGATCCTGATCAGACGGCTTCTATATAGAGCAGACCCTGATCAGACGGCTTCTATCCCGGTCTACTATGTCTGCAAAGGCATGAACAGGCGTTTGTATGAAGGAAAGGGTTAGTACTTCTTTATTTCATAATTGAGGATACCAACATGTAACTATTTCAACTTCATACATTCGTGATTTCAACTAGATTCATCGATCATAGCTTAGGACGTATCATAAACCTTCTTATATGCTATGAAATGTATACAGTATTGCATATTAAAACACCAGACACAGATTAAATATTACAATTTAGATTGAAGCGTCATGCAACAAGAGCATAGTCAACTAAAGATGCGTATATGATCTGTGTAAAGTATGTCATACAGAGTTGAACTTTCACAGCATAAAAATACAGGTCGGAAGTATTGCTGAAAACTCCTGTAGGAGCTTTAAGCAATACTTTCGATATGCTTTAAGCTGTCACATGTGTTTTAGATATGCTTTTTAGAACAATTCTGTGTTGTAAAATTTGGAACGACTGAACGTTAATTCCTTCGAGTTATCTCAAAGTTCAAGGAGTTCGGGTTATCGAAGTTCAACTGTAGCTTGAATGGTCGAAACTTATCTGCTGACGCAATGCCTTGCTAACTCGTTACAGATCCGAGGTACCTGTGCACTAAAATGATACACAGAAAATGACATGATTTTAAAATAGTATTCAGTGGTCATCTCCGCTACTGTGCTAACAAGTAACGATTCACAAAACTTCATAATTGTCATGTTTTACTCAGAGTCCCAAAGACGCAAGATGCTGTCTTGCTTTCAGGCGTAGATCAGCAATGCTAGTGTTCTTAGACGCTTTAAATCCGCTCTCCGGAAGTGAGGCATAGTTTAGTGCTGCCGCGTAGTGGTGGTGGTACAACAACATTGGGTGTATAGGCGGAGGTAACCCCGGCGTAGATGGGAGTGGAAAATACGGGAAAAATGGCGGATAATGCAATCTATCCAGTGGTTCACGAACAGGCGGGAGACTGACGAACGGACTTACGCGACATGCGTCCAAAGGTGCCACGCTTCCGGAAGTGCTCAACATAATGCCAGCTAAAACAAGAAAAAGAATGAAATATATTAAGACTAGCTCTAATACAGCATTTTCACAACTACGTCTGGCTCTGATGTCTGAGTTTGAGAAGTTATATGATACTTGAGAATAAACTCATACTAAAGCAAAAACTTTAAACATCGGAGCCAGGTGTTTGTCCTCATTTCTGTGACTATTTCAACCTGTTGCCATTTTGACGTTGATTTAAATGTTAAGGGCGTATATCACATTTTTTCTGACAGATTTTTTTCTAAACTTTGCACATGTGAAGTTTATGGTTTACTCATTGAAATACCACTAATGTTGTATGTGGTAACCGTGCTTTTTTACGAGATATGACCCTTTGAACATGGCCACTTATGGTGACTGGTTCTTTTAATGGATAGTAGTGTCTAAATAGCTGTTTTTCTAAACATCATGGGAGAATCCACAAATATGTAAGAATCATCTGCAAAATATATATAATTTTATTTGAAACACACCCATGTTAGTCTTACAAGTGTAATAAATGTTTAGTTTTCAGAATTACAAAATTTTAAGCATTTATTTCGTGACAAACAAATACCAAAATGGAGGTAATTTGACGAATGAAAAAAGGAAAAAGTGTAAAAAATCAAATGTACTATTGGACTGTCAGAAGTATCAATGTTGATCTTGACAAGCCGTAAAGTTTGTCTGAGTCTCATCTAAATCCAACTTTGTCAAATGATACACAAACACTCCCACAGAATACAGTAAAACCCGTCTAAACCGGACGCTAAATTTGATATAAATATCGGTCTTGGAGACAGGTGGAAGCTTAATGTTGGGTGAAAGTCATGCAGAAAGCTCCTCTAGGAGCTTTCTGCATGACTTTCACCCTACATTAAACAGCCACCTGTTTAAAAGCATCTAAATTCTTCTCTACTAGAATTCCGGTTTAGAGGGGTTTTACTGTACTGAAAGTTGAAAGGGAATTATTTGAAGTTATTTGCACGTCGATTCATTTCTTAGAAGAGCAGCATTGTCTACAGTTCAAATTATGGCGTTTTCCATAGACTTCGCCCTACCGAGTTACATGATGGCAGTGCTCCATTGTGGCAACTATACAAATTGTACAGTTGAACTTCGATATTTCGAACTTCAAAGATGAAGAAATGGGTTAAAGCTTATATGACAAAATAAAACTTTTAGCATAGTCTACACTCTTAGTCTTTGAGTTTTGTTCCAGTTTGGTCATAATAATGTTTTCCCCTTTTATATTGATGTTGCGCACGTGCGTATCGCTAGCTACGCCCCTATTTATGCAAGATGTTTACAAGGCGGGTTCAAATCATATGTTTCATTTGTATAATATTTCAGAAAATGTGGAACGTTTTTTGGGACAGTCACAAAACTCACAACCATAAAACAGCAAGTACTACAGAACATCTTTCAGATTCTTTTACCGTCATGTTCTCTGAGGCTTAGCAGTAAATATGTTATGTGCAGTAAAACCCATCTAAATCGGAATTTTAATAAAGAACAATCTAAGTCATTTATGCAGGTGGTTGCTTAATGCAGGGTAAAAGTCATGTAGAAAGCTCCCTTTGGAGCTTTCTGCGTGACTTTCAACCTACATTAAGCACAATGGTTTCAAAAAGTGACTTCTAAAAGGCCTTATTATAAGGGAATGGGTAAATTAATGTTGAAAAGGGATTAATTTATTCAAAAAGTAAATGTAAAGTCCTGCAAATTAGGGAAGCATATAACAGTTATTGATCATACATTGGCATGGCCAAATAAGAGAAGATACCTTATGTTGTTTTCGTAAAGTTTGGCTAAATACAAAAACATTAAAAACAACGCACACGATACATTTTATTTAACAAAGAAAAGAAGTTAACAAATGCAATTTATCATGTGTCACATGAGCGACCGTTACACTCCGTAACTATGCGGGTTCGTTACAGTTTGGGCCCTCGGGCCAGTCAACAGTTAGCCCGCTTTGTATGATGACAGCCGAATTTCGTGTATCGGAATAAAGCCGCAAGCTTCCATTAACTCATTCTCTCCTATACTATATTTAGACCCGAACTCATTGGGTAAATCTACCGAAGAGGAGCATTAACTAGAGAAAAGGAACATTTTAGAATTATGTAGTTTTGGAGACATTGTGATAAATAGAGCATTTGCTTCTATTGAGCAAATGTTCCATTTATTAGTGGCTTCAAAATGACGTTTACAGAGACGCAATAAGGCGACAGTAGGAGAGAATGGGTTCATTGTTATATTTTCATCCACTTCAGAGATAGCCTTAAGCTCATGCGTTCGAAATTATTAGAACTCTAATAACTAATATTAACTCTTTAACACTAAGTAAATACCGTCTGTAAAAATATGTCGCCTGTTACAATTCTTAAAATATGTTTTATTTTATTTTTCTTCCCAACAGTATTAGGGTGTTAACTATTTTGGATTATAATTAGACATTTTGACTGGAACACTCTAAGGGTAAACACCTCGTATTATGTTCAGTCAGATTATATGCTGTTTACGAACTGTAGCAGATACACATAATCTGTACATGTTACGGTCTTTGAAAAATTTACGGTCATTCCAAAACAGTCATTGCATGTTTCCGTGCAGGTATCAATCGTTGTTTGTTTTCCTAATTCAATACTTCGAGCTGTGCATATTGATTTTTTTTATTATTTTCCCTCATCTCAACACTGCCGTGGAGGTCTCACTCATTGTTTGTTTTCCTAATTCAACAATTCCGTGCACGTTTGAATCATTTTAATTTCCTAACCTAACACCTGATATTGGTCTACTCTCTTTGCAGATGCATGAAAACACGTTTATATG
This sequence comes from Azorinus chamasolen, assembly GCA_963576725.1. NCBI lineage: Eukaryota > Metazoa > Mollusca > Bivalvia > Cardiida > Solecurtidae > Azorinus > Azorinus chamasolen. The sequence continues at coordinate 16,158,368 of OY755251.1, read as the reverse complement.
AAGGAAAGGGTTAAAGAAATAGAAAACCGTAGATATTGGTGTAAATCAAAGGTATGAAAATATGGTAAGATTTCAAGACCTGTTACGGATATTGTATCTAATGACAAAGGTCTTCTGCAGTGAATATTAAACCAATAATGAACCAAACTATAACAATTAAAACAAGAGCAAATATCTCATGCATGTGCATGGTTTATGCAGGAGAACCTGTCTTAAGTGTCCATCAAAATGAGGTCTAATTATTGGTATGTAAGGCAGGTGGTAGCTTAATGAAGGTCTAACGTAATGCAGAAAACTCCTATAAGAGCTTTCTGCATTACGTTTGCTCTGCATTAACCCATTCCCTCATATTGACGACTTTTGACGACTTTGTAAAGCCATTTTGTGAAACCATTGTGATAAATAGAGCATTTTCTCCTATAGGAGCAAAATTAATGCTCTATTTATCACAATGGTTTCAAACTGCAAAGTTCTAAATTTGTCCTTTTCTCTAGTTAATGCTCCTTTTCGGTATATTTATTCAAAGAGGTTGTACAGTAAAACCTCTCTATAACGGCCACTAAATAACATCAAGTATTTTGTGTCAAATGCAGGTGGCTGCTTAAAACAAGGTGAAAGTAAAACAGAACGCTCCTATATATACTTTCACCTTGCTTTAAGCAGCCACCTGCCCTAAATACCAACTAATTAACTCAATTTAGTGGTCGTTATAGAGAGGTGTTACTGTATCTAAAAATGGCCTATGAGGTGATGGGTTAAGCAACCAGCTACTTTCTATATTCAGTAATTGAATGATCGCTTATGAGAGGTTCTACTGTATACACCATTGTGTCATAATTTGGGATGAAATATTGAAACAGATCAGACGCCTCACATCGTCGTTGCGGTATCTTGAGGCAAGTTCATCAATTCTCAGAATATTTTTTCTTCCGGTATGAAGATGGAAATTTCAGCAGATATATTCGAAGAATGACGCCATTTTACGCAGGCTAGAGGTTAGTAGTGATAAAGAAATGCCAAGTGATCCATTACATTTCCGGTGATTACAATAACCGCGTTTTATGAAGAGATAATTAGAAATCCTTCCTCTAGCCTATTTGCAGACGACTTTAAGTCACTATATCTCGCTATAAGGCGGCAAATTCCTCCGCATGACAAGTTATTATAGATGGGATTATTTTATGAAAGGAATCCTGGGATATCATTGCCTCACAGGTTAGAGAGCATCCGAGAATTAATGTACCCAATTGGCGAACTCCTTCCCTCAATTAATCACAGCGCTGACATCTCTATTACACGTTATTAGATGCTTAAAGATTTGTTTGAACAAATATTCGAGGTTCTATGGCGTAATTTCCCCCAATCTGAACCCTCCTTGCTTTTTTAAAGACGCAGTTACTAAATAAAACAGTTTAATCTTTTGCACCAAACAATATTTGTGTTTGGTTAATTTAGTCCCTTGCGGGGAGTTATTGGAATTTGGAATATATCATTTTGAGTTATTATAAGGCAAATAATGCGCCCGGCATTTCTCTGGTGATTTTGAAAGGCGGGGATAATTTCAATTTTGACCTTAACTGGTTTTGTCAAATTGGGCAAATATTTATCGGAATCTATTAATTACTTTCACAGAGATGAAAAGGGCGGAAGAAGCCAATCCAACACACCGAAGACATTAGGTCTTGCTAACGGGAGGCAATCATTCTACACGCTTGTAATTCTCGTTTGAGAATAACGCTGCAACCACTTCCATCACGTTCTTTAAGATTTTTTTCAGAGAACTGTTTAGAATGGCAACAGTAACATATGTCTATGAGTCAAACCGTATTAGCGACATGACTTGCACATATTACTTTATTAAAAAGCAGACGGCTTAACCATTTCACTACCAATGTCGCAAAAATGCGCCACGACAAATAGTGCAGTCCCAGACCAGACGCCACCTTTTCAAGACGACATCTGATCAGGGATGTCACATTTTGTCTCAATCTCTAGTTATATACTTGTGGTTTGTTCCTTTGAAATTTGCATTTATTTATTTCCTTGTTTTACCGAAATGTTTTGATAAAATTGGGGTGCATATTACAATTAGAAATTTAGCGCCGAAAGTGATATAGGGAGTTAACTTTCCTGTTGACACCTCGTCACGTAAGATAACTGTGTTCCTTTTATAAAGCATGGCAAGTCCTTGGTCATGGAACTATATCTTACTGATCTTAACCCATTCCCGCACAGGCTATTTAAGACCCATTCCCTCATAGGCTATTTTTAGACTCACCCCAACCTCTTTGAATAAATCAACTGAAAAGAAGCATTCAGTATAGAAAATGATTTTTGTTCTCACAATTTTGTAGTTTTGAAACCATTGTGATAAATAAAGCATTTGCTCTATTTATCACAATGATTTCAAAACTAATTTTATAGAGGCTTAAAGGGTGTTAATATAAGGGAATGGGTAAGGGTCATAGGTCGTGATATAACAATGCAAAACATAAGTTTATCATTTAGTACTTATTGTTTTAAAGCATTTCATACACATACACCAATGTTAACACGAGACTTACGAGTTATAAAATGCTGAACAATATATGTTTTCACTTAACTCTTTCTCTCATATAAATGCCGTTTCACGCCTTTGAAAACACGGTAAACCTAGATCAGGGTCTATGCTTATAAAGCTTTTAGTTGAGTCTGAGTTTCGTTCTCAAGCTTTTGATTGGTCAGATTTGAGTTCTCAAGCTTTTGATTGGTCAGATTTGAGCCAAAGGCTCAAATCTGACCAATCAAAAACTTGAGAACGAATTCAGACTCAACTAAACGTTTTATAAGCATGGACCCAGGGTCTCGTCTGCTTGCTTATGACAATATGAATATGGTTTTCAGCAATGGCCAAATATTCCTGTGGCCATGTACCATTATAAAATGGTTTGCTGCTTTTGCTTACAACATGTTATAGATTTGATTTTACTGTTTCTGTCAAAGCAAAACATTCCCTTGAAAATATAACATTATAACAATCCAACTAATGAGTATCCGAGGTGTCATTATTTCTGACATGAATATTGAAAAGGTAAAGGGTTAAGCCATATCTAGATTTATGTTTATTCGTGAAATTACCCGGAACAAAATGTTTTGTACCTTGATCTGTGTTTATTTTAGATTGTAGTCTCTGTATTGTCATTACTATTATAATTTTAAATAAATACGGAAATACAGAAGGCTTTTAATTGTCTCATTCCTTTTAACTACAACGATCAGCAGTTGTTTCAAAATGTTAATATAGAAAATTGGTATGTTAATTTTACATCTTGCATGCACGGATTGTACACATAATGATGTTAATTCGCGTAGAGAATAGGGGTAGCCGTTAACGGCAGATCAGTCATTTAGTCAATAGCAATATAGAGTCATGTTAATTGGGGATGAGCCTTTTCTCTGTCGTTCAGTGCATTTGGTATTCGTTGACGGGCAAGTGAATTTTGGTGATAAGAATTTGATAGGATCGGTGGTGTATTATGAATTTAACATTCCGCGAAAAGAGTTTCTATTTCATAGTGAGAAATGTTTATTCCATGGTATGTCTTTTTAATTTCCTTTAATGAATATTCTTTTCATGGTGTTTTCATTTCGTGAAGTACAGTTTTTAATTTAAGTTAAGATTGACATTCAACGTTAAAAATACCACAATCCGTTATATATTTCATAATATGTACAGTATAACCCATCTAATGCGACCAGTTAATTAATAAGCATGGGTGTCATTATAAGCAGGTGGTTGCTTAATGCAGGATAAGGGTAATGCAGAAAGCTCCTCTAAGAGCTTCCTGCATTACTTTTGTCATACATTAAGCTACCACCAGCATCTAGCACCCAGAATTATACCTCTTTTAGGTGGTCGCATTAGCGGGGTTTTACTGTCTTTGACATTCCATGGTATGCATTTGTCATTCCATTGTGTATTTTACATACGATTTTGTGCATTTTACATTTCATGTTGTGCATGTTACTTTTATCTGTGTGCATTTTGCATTCCATGTGGTACATTTTACATTCCATTGTGTGCATATTAAATCCAATGTGTGCATACTACAGTTACTAGTAGTCTTGTGCATTTTGCATTCCCTGAAGTGCATTTTACATTCCATTGTTTGCATTTTATATTCTACATTTCATTGTGTGCATGTTTGGGTTTTTTCCATTGTGCAATTAACATTCCATTGTGTGAATGTTACTTTTCACAGTGCGCATTCCACGTCTCAATGTGTACATTTCACATTCCACTGTGTGTGGGGTACATTTTACATTACGATGTGTGATTGTGTAATTCCTTGGAGTGCATTTTCCTTTCCTTGGGTGCATTTTACTTTCAACGATGTGCCTTTTCAATACCATTGTGTACAATTAACATTGTAATGTGTACGTTTCACCTTCCATGGAGAGTGCATGCTACATTCCAATGTGTACATTTTACATTCCAATGTGTAAATGTTACATTGCTTGCAGTGCATCTTAAACTCTATAATTTGTGTTCATTGGTGTTCATCTTACAATTTGAGATGATAGCTTGGCGTCCCGTAGTGTATACTTGATATCCCACACGTGGTCGTGTGTTTATTGCGCTCGACTACAAAACCAATGGTCCCGGGTTCGATCCCCTGCCTGAGCAAGTCCCTCGGATAAGACTTCGAGATCATGAATTTTAGTACATCTTGTTCTGAAAATTGAATAACGCTTAAGCCGGTGCTAGGGGGACGTGAGCAGTGTAGCAGTTTCAATTACTGCTCATGAACAGACTCAATAAAACCGAGTCTGCAATTTTCTCTTTTTGTGTTGCAATTTTTGCTTTCGGTGGATCACCTCCCTTCAGAATTTATAAACCGAGGTTCGATGTTTCAGTGATTTACACAAGGCATCTAAAAGAACCAATAAAACTTTATCGATAATAACAGTAGGACATCGTGCCGGGTTTCTCTGTATTTGCCCCCCCCCTTCTCTGGGGCGTTCGATTAGCAAATAATAGAAACGGACGTTAATCATACACAACTAATCATATTTTGGTAGAATGTTTTTGTGCGATAGTTCGTTGGTTCAATCTGCGACCGAGTCATATCCTAGACTTAAAACTTACAAAAAACCATGGTACCACTGCCTCGCTAAGCGCATAGCTTAATAAGGGCAGTACTTGGGCTGGTCAGGATATTGTAACTAGGTGTGGGACAAATCCCATCGTGTCTGTGTACAACGCTACACCAAGAAACAAAAATGTACCAAACGACTTTGTCAACGGAAGTAAACTGCGTCACTCAACTTTAACTGTCGTGAAATGGTAAATATAAAATTAACTTATTTATACACATCGTCAAATGTATTGTCTCAATAATGGCACCCATAATACACACGTATTACACACACATACTTATGTAGATAAATCCCCGGGTGACAATATTGTGTTCAGTAAGGCGTGGTATAACAAATAAACAATATTTAAATAGTTACACATTGACTTGACAGGCGGTTAGCATGTATCTATCTATTGGCATGAGGTGTCCAGGTGAGGTCACCGCATAGGCTATTTTTAGATTCAACCTCTTTGAATGTCTACCGAAAAGGAGCATTAACTAGAGAAAAGGAAATTTTAGAATTGTGTAGTTTGAAACCATTGTGATAAATAGAGCATTTGCTCCTATAGGAGCAAATGCTCTTTTTATCACAATGGTTTCACAAAGTGACCTTTACAGAGTCGTCAAAAGTCGTCAATATGAGGGAAAGGGTTAATATCTAAATGCTGTATTTTATTTGTTGTAACATGCAAGTTTTGAATTGTCTCATTTTATTAATATTTGTTGCTCGGTCAATAAGCTAACTTTGATTATATTAGCATACCAGATGGCATGGACGGGCAACGACTAACGTGCTGCTAAAGCAATGTATCCTTTAATGTACCATGTCAACACTGGCAATAACATTTCATATGGGGATTATGAAACGCTGAGAATCCGTTTGTGGTGGTGGCTTGGCCTAGTGATTGAGCGTTGAGCTGATAACCCAGGGACCCGGAGATCGAATCCCGGACGGCCCAGCTCGAAATTTCAGAGACGCTTTTCAGTGTCTCTCACCCGCACGAGGTTTCCTCCTCTCTATCCTGGTTTTTAAATGCGTACTTGTGAGGGTGAGGGTCACTAGCCGGTACTTCGGCTGCGTAATCACGCCAAAATTATGTTATCAGCGCCCAATGTTGTAGCCGAATGGCCCAAACCAGGGGAGTAAATTTTCCATCGGCTGAGCGGTCATTCGGACTGAAAGTAGACTAGGTACTTTACTTTACCTTTTGGACCCGTAAAAAGAGGTCTAGTTATGGGTCTGTAAGGCAAGTGTTAGATTTATGCAGGTCAAAAGTAATTTACTTTTGCAAGCTAGGCGACTGATTTGCTTTATGGCTCACATAATTTATTTTTCTTAAAGCAATTCAGTTGAGAAAGACGCGGCAGCTGTCATCATGTTGGCAGATTCGCTTTCAATGACCTTTCTTTTGCTGTCCTTGTTTTTATACGATTAGAAACATGTTCGTTTCTAGTAGGTATTAAACCTATTTGCGACTCCTAAATCAACTCAGAGCTAGATAGATTAGTTGTATGTAATAAGTCTGTACACACAGAGCTAAATGTATGTCCTTTAGGCTTTAAATATTAGCTTCCAGACATATGAAATCCAAACGCCGTCCCATGTGTATTCCACATTTCCACAAAGGGCGCCTAAACTCTGATTGGCTGGTGAAATTACGTCATAAACACAAAACAGTGCCCTGATAACAGCATAAATCGAATCAACACGTCACACAGAAGTAGCGTGTAGTTTTGGTTGTATTTTGAACAATAAAATGAACACAACACAGCAGAGAAAAGGTATTGTATGAGAATAAAGATAATACACATTTGTTTCCGGCAATAGCATCAGCAGTGTCTCTTGTAACTGTTGTTGCCCTCGCCCCTCTAGCTCGGGACATTGCATATGTTATTGCCCGAAAAACGTATAATAACCCCAGAGAAATGGATAAACGTGCATACTCGAGTACTAAAATCGTCATTTCTCCACCAAACCCTATCTCTTCGAGATGATCCTAAACAGTGGTCACAACAGAGGGTTTGGTGGAATAAAGAAGTTATTCTAGAGAATACAGTAAAACGTCTCTTTAACGACCACTAAAGTGTGTTAATTAGTATTTTGGGCAGTAGGTTGCTTAAAGCTTTATGTCTTGATTCTGCATTTACAGTAAAACCTCTCTATAACGGCCACTTAATTACATCCAATATTTTTTGTTAAAGGCAGGTGGCTGCTTGAAGCAAGGTGCGTTCTGTTTTACTTTCACCTTGCTTTAAGCATCCACCTGCCTGTAACACAAAATACATGATGTAATTTAGTGGTCGTTATAGAGGTTTTACTGTATTGTATTAGTGATCTTTATAGATATGTTTTATTGTATTGTGTTAGTGATCTTTATAGAGAGGTTTTAATTTATTGTGTAAATGATCTTTATAGAGAGGTTTTATAGCATTGTGTTTGTAATCGTTATCGTGGTTTTATTGTAGTGTGCTAATGATCTTTATAAAGAGGTTTTATTGTCTTGTCTTAATGATCTTTATAGAGAGGCTTTCTTGTATTGTGTTAGTAATCTTTGATATATTTGTCTGTATTATTTTAATGATCTTTAGAGAGAGGTTTTATTTTTGTGTTAGTGATCTTTATATAGCGGTTTAATTATATTTCGCATTTCAAAAGTCATTCAAATTTTGAGTAAACAACAATGATTAGCTGATGTCATGTTTTCTAAGCTTGCGAAGAATTAACTCTTTTTTTCCACAATAGAACCGAGTTCAGAAACATTTTGCAAACAGTTTAGATCCAGATTATACATCGAGTCTAATCAAGATCCAATTTGTTCGACACTCTGACCAGGTCTTTTCAAACAAATTGAAGAGTTCACAGCAGATGTCTGTTTGTGCAGATAAAAGTTGCTTAGCTTTCAATGGGCTTGGGGTGACACTGTGAAGTTTTCTCTGTTGACTTGTCGCACGTTCCAGGCCCGTGTTAACACACTGAAACCGTCAATTATCGCACAACATTCAGCAAAGTCTTTTCACTTCCCTGTCAAATTATATTTCTCTGTTAAAGGAGTCTGATTAAATTAGCTCTCGATTCATAGGGAGAATTAAGCCGGGCGTTCGATGGGCGTTAATCAGAATTGAGTCGACCAGTCGCCTACAGTGTTCAGCCAGCCTAGTGGTCCTGTAAGCTACTTCTGTCTGCCGTCGGCTTTAGTTATATCGACTGTTAAATTAACAATCTTTAACTCCTGCATAAAATTTTAAGAAATTAAACACTAAAGAACAAACGTATTGGATCCGGATATAAAACGATGTTTATCGGCCATGGATCTAGATGCAATCGATATGTGAATACATCATTCTCACGTGCTCAGCGCGTGAAAGTGTAACACAATTATAACACTGCATCTCTTAGCTCATCATGCCATAGCGAATTAATTTGTCAGGTTTTCATCCGGATTCGATTGAATTACGGCCTATTATCAAATTTGCGGATTGTTGTTTAATAAACTTAAAGCAATAGCGCAAAATTGGTCTTATCGTGTACGTTTACGAGTTGTTTGGTCAGGATGTTTAGAGCTGATTGAGAGCAATCAAGCCAGGCTTCTTAAACAGTAAAGCCTATCTACTTCGGCCACCTAGTTTACGACAAGTGGTAGCTTAACCTTTTACTCCATGAATATTCACTAAAAACGTAATGACATCATTAATATTAATTAGAATGCTTGGTCATGACAGAAACTGTTGAACCATATCTATATTACTTCATAAGGAAATAGAGCAAAACCCTATAGGAGCTGTCTGGTCAGGGTCCATGCTTATAAAACGTTTTAGTTGAGTCTGAGTTCGTTCTCAAAGATTTGAGTTCTCAAGCTTTTGAATGGTCAGATTTGAGCCAGAGGCTCAAATCTGACCAATCAAAAACTTGAGAACGAACTCAGACTCAACTAAAGGTTTTATGAGCATGGATACTGGTCTACTCTGTTTGAAAAGGCTTAAAAGGCGTACTTATTGAGTAAAGGCTTAATACGTCTTTCATTCCATGAATATTCATGTAAGACATGGTGATATCATGAATATTAATTCACTGATCTTTTATAATGGCAGTATGAACAAAATAATGTTTTAACGTGATAGGAACTGTATAATTAGATCTATAGTATATCACAAGCAAACAGAGCCTACCCTGATCTGATCTAGGTCTACTCTGTTTGTAAAGGCGTAAAATGGAATAAAGGGTTACCACGGTAACTGGTGTCGATCTACAGGACTGGCAAAATGGAAGAACCCATTTTTAGTTCATTTTTCTCGCATAACTAGTCTCGATTTATATAAAACAGAAACATAGGCTGAATGTAGGCGTTTTATATTTTGATAAATGTCTGTGTATCTTCATATATTATTTTTGAAACTATCTAAACGTATGCCTAACATAAAACTACAAGTACAATCTTTAAATTACCTTTCTGCATTTGACTCTCTTGTTTTCGACATTTGGCTCTCCTGTTTTGGAACCACACCTGAAGATATAAATCATAGAATGTATTATACAAAAGTGGTTTCAATTAGAACCAAAGGACAAAGCCTGGTAAATTTATGGAGAACGAAATATGGACAGACTGTCACACACATCGGTCAGACGAAGGACTCCAGAAAAAAGGATCCATTTCTGTATAATGCTCGCATGTTTGTGTTTTTTTATTATTTGCCTCCATGGTCTTGTTCAAAAGGTGTCAACGGACGGATATGCAGACAGATGAGTAGGTGCAGATCACCGCGCTATACCCCCCCCCCCCCCCCCAACACACACACACACACGGGTAGAGAGGGTAAGTCTAAAAGCCACATCCCTGACATAAAATGCCATACAATATAAGCAACATCACCAAAGCAATTAAACAAAGGTCTCATTCTTGATTTGTTAAACAGATATCTGAACCATTTCTACAAGGGTCCAGATAAGCGCGTTTGAACGCACACATCCTGTGTGAAAAGAGCGCCATATAAATATGGTATAATGATAATAAGATGTGTAAATTAAAACAGTTTCAAGAATAACTCCTTTAAGTCTCCTACAAACCCTATGTCGTGACGAGTCGTCTTTTCGAGGCGATTCTAAAGAGTGGTCACAACATAGGGTTTGGTGGAGAAATAACGATTTTAGTATTTGAGTACGCACATGTATCTGTCGGTCAGTTAACAAAGGATGAACACAATACAGAAAGCTTCCCATAGACTATCATGTACTAACTATCATTTTTAAACAGTCACGTGCTGCTAATGACCAATCCCTGTTCATGTTTATTTATAAGATACATTGTATTTTGATATTTTAAAACACTGAATGTGGCACATTTCTAATATAAACGAATATTTACTATGGAACTGAAAGTATATATTCTAACAAAACACAGATTAGTTGTTAGTTTAGTCTTCGGCAATCTATTAGCAATAGTGTGATTATATTTTGCAGTGTGATAATATTTTTGGAAACAGTTTAGATCCAGACGGCGCCGAATAACTCGGCACATCATCAGATTCCGAACCGTTTTGTCACTCTGACACTATTTGTGAAAATAAATTGGGGAAAATCATTTTTAATAATTGAAGCAGACGACAATATTTGCAGACGACAATTGCTCAGAGTGCAGAAGGTTAATGGTGTTGTCTGTGGTTGCTTGTATCTTTGACTCTTGATACAAATGCTATAGTGCTGATCTCAGTTCAAGGAAAGGATGCTTTGGTTGAAAATATTGCATGGATTTGCTTTTCTACTACGATCATGAATTGCAGTATAATTACTGAAGTATCGTGGCTGGACCAGTTTCGGTGCACTTAGCAATCAAAGTGATGGCGGTGATCACAAATCTTAAAATTGTATGAAAAAATCTAATATTACCTTTGTTATAGGTCTTGTAAGTTAAATCAGTGTAAATTAATTCCCAAAATATTCCATATTTATCGCGATTGAAACCTTTTTAATGACGTAGCCATTTTGTGCTATTTTGTGTTTATCTGCCCTATTTCGGTGCGGCTTATGTTTTATCCAAATACAGTGTTCAACAAAAGCATATTCATACATTTGTAAATTAAAAGTAGTAGGTCTATAACTTAAGTTTTTACTTTGAACTGTTAAAACAAAATGAAATGCATATTAAACAAATTATGCATGCTGTAACGAGTTTAAAGTATTTTTTATAACAAGAACCATTTATTGTCAATGGCCTTACCTTGTTTAAACTCATTTTTTTCTCTGGAATTGGTGTATTTTGACTAAAACAACTACAGTAAGGCGTTTTCTCCAGTAAATTATTATTTGATTAAAATATAGTAGGTATCTCTCTGGCATGAATAAGATTAGGTCTTTATCCTGTATGAATAAACTAGAGTAGGTCTCCGCTCTGTAAGGTCTCTCTCCTATGTTAAATAATATAGCGAAGGGCATACTTTTGGACATAGCCTGTACTTGAAAAACAGTGAGCAGAGACATCGAAGCCATGTGACCTTGCTGCAGCATATGACAACAAATGTATATCTCTACAAAATTGAGAGAAACGTTTTCAGGACAGTATTTTTTGGAACAAAAGTTATCCAAGTGAAAACAGACGTAAGGAAAATGGCTGAAATTGCTATGCTTTATCAAATATAGTAAGTAACTTAACTGTTTGCAGCACATTTTAGATTTTTTTGACAGCGATGACAGGTATTTGTTTATTTAGTGGATTGCAAAAAGTGATGACGTAATTCAGCTCTTCTTAAAGAAGATATCGTTTCCCAAGTAAAGTGCACCGAAATAGGGCATGCACCGAAACAGGGCCATCAACGATACACATGATTAGATTTTTTCAAGTTGCAATTCTACAAAAAGTGCAATGGCAGATACTGATTGCATAATTCTAACTAAGGATAAATCACGTGATATCACAGTTAAGTGGGCAAACGATATGATACCGTAAATATAAAATGTTTTCTATCGCCCTTTCTAATTAAAGCATTTTTTCCAGCATATGATATCTAATCTTGATATTTAATTGTTCAAAATAGAGCACGACTATCAACAACCCCAGTCCTCTTTTCAGCAAATAAGTAATCGCTGTTGTAGTCGTTCTTCTAGTCTTCCAATTTCGCCATTTAGCCACTGAATTCCCATGAGACTCGTTTTCGTTAGAAACGCCATTTCGTTGGTAGCGTATTTGATTTTCTCTTTCCCCAGGCACAGAAAAACAAGAAACGGTTCCGAGTGTTCGACACTTCATCATAAGAATCGAATGAAAACATCGAGCCGAACTCTTCTAATGTATCTCAATTGCCGGAATCAAATTTGGGAATCTAAGAATGATCATTTTCTATAAAATCATAATTTATTGCTCCCTCGTGACTAAGAATCGCGTCGTTCTCAAATAATTTGGGATTAATTCGGTGACATATTTTTGTTGCATTTGACAGCAAATTTATATCAAAAGCGACTTTCACTGAATAATTCAGCGGAACAGATTGAAATAAAATTTTGCCTGATTGATTAAGTCAGAAGATAATTAGTATGAATTAGACATTGTCAGATCTCAAAATTTTGATTTGTCCGAAGATAATGAAACTGATTGGATTTATTTTGTAATATACACGTATTACAACAGACAGGTCTGTATGGTTGTTTAACCCTATCCTTCATATAAACGTTTTTTCACGCATTTGTAAACATAGTAGACCCAGATCAGACGGCTTCTATATGAGCCGAGCCGTCTGATTAGGATCTGCTCTGTTTGCTAATGGAATTTGAAAAGTATGTTTCTTTATTTCCTAAAATGGCTATAATTTCCAACCTTCATGTTACGCCTGTTTCTCTATATCCTGTCCCCTTTCTCTGGTGCGTCAGATCAGTAACCCATAGTCAACAGAAACAGGCGTTTATCAACACAAACAAACAAACGTCAGAAAGAAAGCCAAATTACAAGCAAATACTTCTGTTGTTACAGATATTATGACGGTTTAAATGACGCAAAAACATTTTCAGTCTTGCTCTGCGTTGTAGTGATCGGCCTATGTAAGGCATCTCCAACAGCCATGCTGTTGTGTTAACCCTTTAGCAACATGGTTAGAATGTCAGGCTTGTAGTCCAGAGGTCCAGGGTTCGAATCCCAGTAGAGGCCAGTAACTTTTCCTCCCTCAGAATTACTTCAATGGCGACGAGGGTAATTCGGTTTGTATGCGGGATGCATGTAAAGGCTTAGGGTCATGCTGGTTTGCAGGACATGGTATATGCCTGGCTCCTAAAGGTTAAGAGGGATGGAAGTGTAGATATCGGCCTATGTAAGACATCTCCAAAAGCCTCGCTGTTGGGTTACCCCTTTAGCAACATGGTTAGAGTGAAAGGCTTCTAATCCAGAGGTCCGGGTTCGAATTCTGGTAGAGGCCAGAAACTTTTCCTCCCTCATAATTACTTCAGCGTTTAACATTTCGGTGGTCAAATGCTGGTATGCTACTATATACACGTTCAGTGCCGTAACGTGCAATGTTAACATGGCAGCGTCCTACAAGTGCGGTGGTGTAACCTGGTAACAGCGTAACGTCCTATTATATACATGACGTGGTGGATATTGGTAACTTCACAACGTCCTATAGGTACCGTTATGTGTACAGTTAATGCCTTTCAAGCATCAGTGTAAATGCCTATAAGTCTCATGATGTTTACTGATTATGTCCTATAAGTTTCGTAATGAGCACTAATAATGCCCTATTAGTGCAATGATGTGCACCTTTAATGTCTTATAAATGTCATGATTTACACTGTTAATGCCTTATAAATGCCATGATGTACACTGCTAATGTCTTATAAGTGCCATGATGTACACCGGTAACGTCTTATAAATGCAAAAATGTACACTGTTAATGTGTTATAACTGTCATGATGTATACTGTTTATGTCTTATAAATACCATGATGTACACTTTTAATGTCTTACAAATGCCATGATTCACACTGCTAGAGTACTGTAAGTGCAATGTCCTATATGTCTTATAAGTGAAAATTATAAAGGTAAAGTGAAAATTATGTACATTGTTAATGTCCTATAAGTAACATGAAATGCACTGTTCACGTTCTGTAAGAACCATGGTATACACTATACACTGTCAATGTGTCATGGTGTACACTGTTTACGTTCTGTAAGAACCATGGTATACACTATACACTGTCAATGTGTCATGGTGTACACTGTTTACGTCCTGTAAGTACCATGGTATATACTATACACTGTCAATGTGTCATGGTGTACACTGTTCACGTTCTGTAAGTACCCAGGTATACACTATACACTGTTAATGTATCATGGTGTACACTGTTAACGTCCTATAAGTGTCACGGTGTACATTGTTAATGTCCTGTAAGTGTTATGGTGTACACTGTTAATGTCCTGTAAGTGTTATGGTGTACACTGTTAATGTCCTATAAGTGTCATGGTGTACACTGTTAATGTCCTATACGTGTCATGGTGTACACTGTTAACGTCCTGTAAGTGTCACTGTGCACACTGTTAATGTCCTATAAGTGCTATGGTGTACACTGTTAATGCCCTATAAGTGTCATGGTGTACACTGTTAATTTTCTATAAGTGTCATGGTGTACACTGTTTATGTCCTATAAGTGTCATGGTGTACACTGTTAATGTCCTATAAGTGTCATGGTGTACACTGTTAATGTCCTATACGTGTCATGGTTTACACTGTTAATGTTCTATAAGTGTCATGGTGTACACTGTTAATGTCCTATAAGTGTCATGGTGTACACTGTTAATGTCCTATTAGTGTCATGGTGTACACTGTTTATGTCATATAAGTGGCATAGTGTACACTGTTAATGTCCTATAAGTGCCATGGTGTACACTGTTAATGTCCTATAAGTGTCATGGTTTACACTGTCAATGTTCTGTAAGTGATCTGATGTACACAGTTAATATCTTACAGGTGCCTTGTTAATATCGCAACGTCCTTTTTTGAACGCTGAATACGTACATGTATTTCGTTTTTGACTCGACTATCCAAGCACATGCAATTCGTTTTTTAAGGTTCGACTATTTAGGCACAAGTATTTCGGTTTTGACTCAACTATTCTTGGACTAGCCTTAGCCATTGCGGTCAGTTTATCGGTTACGTTCTTGGCGTTATAGCGACGGAGTTTACACAGCAATGTACCAAAGACATTGTGGATATTCCTCTGAAACTTAACATAAGAATACATTAACCCATTTGCTCCCACGATCCTATATATGGGACGTAGGCAAACAGTGTAGACTCTGACCAGACGCCGCATAATGATCCGAGTCTACGCTGTTTGCTGATAGGAAATTCAATATAAAACAAACAAAAATGAACATTTAGACCACAGACATCCCTTAGATAAAAGCTAGACTAATCCAATATATAAGCATGGAAGAATCCACTGGGAGCAAATGGGTTAAAGTTAGGCGTTGTAGAGGAAACAAAACTGTATACAGTACAACCTGTCCTAAGCGGTGAATCATGTTTTGAACAGAGGAGTCTTAAAAAGCAGATGGCTGCTTAATGCAGGTCAAACATAATTTAGAAATCTCCTATAGGAGCTGTCGGCATTACTTTTGACCTGCGTTAAGCTACCACATGGCTTACATACTTATAATTAGAACTCTTTTTATGGCCGTTTAAGACATGTTCTACTGTGCTAGGATTATGGAATAATTATCTCACGTCTTCTTCTTTTTTCTGGACCAGTACATAACTCCAAAGGCAACAAAAATGTTCCTCTTAAACTTATGAAATGCGAATAATAAGGGGAAGTCCAAAGTAATAGAACTGTGCTGTATACAGTCTTTCCATTATTTTTCACTTTCTTTTCATGGGGTTTAAAGCAGTGATAAGCATTGGCGATGCTTATACAAATTTTAGATGAGTAAGAAACAGTGTCAAGACAATGTGAAGACAGTGAGAGGACACTGTGAAAACGGTTAGAAGACAGTGAGAAGACAGTGTGAAGACAATGTGAAGACACTTTGAAAATATATGCAAATTGTACAGAAGAATATGTCCTAAGTGTCCATAATTGAACATAGGAGTCTTAAAAGTGGGTGTTTGTTTAATGCAGAAGATTCCTATAGCTGCATTACTGTTGACCTGCAATAAGCTACCACCTACCTTACAGATCCATAATTATACATCTTTTGATTTCAGCTTAAGACATGTTCTATTGTATGTGCAATATAGCTGAATCAGCAAGGTCTTGAAAAATCCTGGAATTTGAGTTTTATTAATTGAAAGTACGTGATTCTGCATTGGGGAACACAAACTTATACATGTGTTTTTTAAATACTAAAATAGTCCTTTTCTATTTTGTGTAATTAAAATGGTTTTGAACAGCAAAGGAATGAAACTTCAATGCCAGCTGATATTAATCAAACTTACATTATTAAGAGGGCAATGTATAATCTATAATTGACGTGTCCTAGATATCTAAAATTGGAACAAAATTGAAATCGGTTAATAAAATACAGTAGGACGTGTAAGTAATTTATGCTCTTTATGTGTAAGCGAGATCGCAATAATATTTTATTAAACATGAGAAATAGCGAGTGGTCGCCATTTTAGCGTCATTATTGTTGCACAAGTGAATTTAACGTTATGTTATTTAGGGAGAAGGGTCCAAACAGTATTATGTCAATGGTATATACATGTTTCTTCAAAAAGAGGTTCGAATAGTATTTACTGTATTTCAATAGTTTATATCTTCTAAAAGGGTTCAAACAGTATGATTTCCATGGTTTATATATTCCAAACGGGTCCAAATAATTTCGATGGTTTATATCTTTCATAAGGGTCAAATCAGTATGCTTTCAGTGGAATATAACTTTCAAAAAGGCCCAAACCGTATTGTTTCAATGATTTATATCTTCCAAAAGGGCATAAACAGCAATATTTTGATAGATTATATCTTCCAACAGGACCCACCCAGTATTATTTCAATAGATTATATCTTCCAAAAGGGTCCAAAGTTTATATCTTTCATAAGGGTCAAAACAGTATGATTTCAAGGGAATATAACTTTCAAAAAGGCCCAACTCGTATTGTTTCAATGGTTTATATCTTCAAATAGGACCTAAACAGCATACTTTGATGGTTTATATCTTCCAAAATGATCCTCAGTGGATTATATATTCCAAATGGGTCCAAATTGTATTTTGCTAATGGTCTATATCTTCAAAAGGGTTCACACAGCATTATTTCAGTGAATTATATCTTGCAAAATGGTCCACAAACAGTTTTGTTTCTATGGTTTATGGTTCAAAAGGGGTCCAAACATCATTATTTCAATGGATTATATCCTTAAAAATGGTTCAAACTGTATTCTTGAAATGGTTTAATTCTTCAAAAAGGGTCCACAAACAGTATTGTTTCAATGGTTTATATTTTCAAAATAGATTCAAACAGCATTATTTTAATGGTTTATATCTTTCAAAAGGGTCCCTGCAGCATTATTTCAATTGATTATATCTTCCAAAAGGGTCCACAAACAGTATTATTTCAATGTTTTATATCTTCAATAAGGGTCAATATAGTATTGTTTCTTTAGCATGTATCCTTAAAATGGTTCAACTGGTATTATTGCATCGCTTTAGGCCTTCAAAAAGGAACCACACAGTTTTGTTTCAATGGTTTATATCTCCCAAAATGGCGCAAACAGCATTATTTCATTAGTTTATATATTTTAAAAAAGGTCCAAACAGCATTATTTCAATGGTTTATATATTTTTAAAAGGTCCAAACAGTATTATTTTCAATGGTTAACATCGTTAAGAAAGGTCCGAACAGCATTATTTCAATGGTTTATATCGTCCAAGCAGTATTATTTTCAATGGTTAACATCGTTAAGAAAGGTCCGAACAGCATTATTTCAATGGTTTATATCGTCCAAACAGCATTATTTCAATGGTTTATATATTTTTAAAAGGTCCAAACAGTATTATTTTCAATGGTTAACATCGTTAAGAAAGGTCCGAACAGCATTATTTCAATGGTTTATATCGTCCAAGCAGTATTATTTTCAATGGTTAACATCGTTAAGAAAGGTCCGAACAGCATTATTTCAATGGTTTATATCGTCCAAACAGTATTATTTCAATGGTTTATATCTTCAAAATGGGTCCACGCAGTGTTATTTTATAGTTTTAAAACCGCGTTATGTACAAATTATTTTTTACATATTCAAGACAACAAACAGTTCAGTTAATTGCTCTTTGTTTTAGGACGTCAACGAAAACTAGCATCCATATAGTGAGACCGCTGATATGGATCTACACTGCATGCATTCATTTAACCCTTTCCCTGTTCTATATTTATTCCAAATTTCAATACCTACTGAATATTCAAGGACAAAATAGTTATGATGAAATATGGAAGGTGGAACATTGTAGCCATTTTAGAAAGTAAACAAACATAACTATTAAATTCCATTGGCAAACAGAACAGACTCTGGTCAGACAGCTCCTATGGCAAGAAAAAGCCTTTAAATGGAGGAAAGGGTGAAGAATCAGTAACTCAACATGTACTGCATGAAAATCTCTAAATCTACAATCGACTGGCAACATGCGTCAGTTTATGGCAAATTCATTTGAAATTACTGGGCATATACGCATAGTCTAATATTTTACCTATTAATGAAAGAAATAAATACATCATGCATATTCATAAGCTGATACTCTTTAGAATATAAACTTTTCAAGGGAAATATTCGCTTTGACTCACAAAACTTTGTAATTTAGATCTATAACATGTCATAAGCAAACAGAGCAGACCTTGATCAGACGGTTCCTTTAGGAACCGTCTGATCTGGGTCTACCCTGTTTGCAAATGCATAAAAAGGCGTTTATTTGAGGGAAAGGGTTAAGATAGTAGAAACGAACAGTGTGCATATATAACAGTCTGCTCAGGCTGAACTCAGATCGAATGCATTGAACATACGTTACATAACATCTGTCATGGCATTGAAGCGCAAAAGTCTACACAAACATTTATTTATTGCGAGATTCGAACGGTGCATATGATATTGCAGTCTATCTCAGTCCAGTCCAGACCAGTTGCATTCAACCGTTACCAAGGTGACTGACTACTGAGTGTATTCATGTCTATTTTTTCGTCTGAGAGAAGGTGGAGGGTCACAGGGCCTATTTACAAAATTGTTCATCAATTTGTTTAATTTGTCCGCCACTTAGAGGAATATGTAGATACCCAATATTTCTTAATTATATTTCTGCTCCCAAGAGCCCGGATGTGCATCAGCTGACCTCTCTCCGTCGGTTATTCCAAGTATTCCGGATCCTGAAAACAAATCTATTCCCCATAAATCAACGGCCTCCTCTTTTCCTTACCCTCGCAAATGTGTCTCAAATTAAAGGAAAATCTTGTTTCATTGCGATCCCACGACCCACAAATATCAAAAGAAAATTAACGTTCACTGTTGTCTGCATGACAATGAGAAGAACGCGCAAATTGACTCTAACCTCCGTGGCACGTGCGCTCCTATATAACACTCGCTGACGCGGACGACTGTAGGCACGGAGGTCCTCGGAGAGACTTTGTTGGAAATAGAGTATAATTGGATAATGTTTGAATTGGGTTTTCCCTTATATATTTAGTTTCTGAGGGACGGGTGTGTCGAACGGGGTCTATTTGAACGTCAACTCCTAATTGAATTAATACCTCGATCTGAGCGCTCATAAGGGGGATCTGTGCCTAATTTACAAAATCTCGGATAAATGGTTTAGAAATCAGAGAGAAATGTCAGCTTCTAATTACTCCAGTGGCCTTTTGTCTTTATCAATTCATCAAAGATGCCTCCTTTTTTTCTGCTACTTGTGCGCACGGTTTGCTTTTTTTTCGCGCAAAAAAGTAGTTCCCAAAGAGTGTGTTTCTAACACAGACTTTATCGAGATGGTGTTATTAATGTACAGTGAAACCTGTACAACGAAACCCAAATATTCGAACACTAAATAAAATATCATAATCGGATACTAGAACTCGATTATTCGAACACTCAAATACGTACCATTATTGATCTTTAACACAGGTGACTGTTTAATGCAGGGTGAAAGTCATTAGAAAGCTCCTCTTTGAGCTTTCTGCACGACTGTCACTCTGCATTAACCTGTTACCTCATAGGCTGTTTTTAGATACAACCTCTTTTTATAATTCTACCGAAAAGGAGCATTAACTAGCGAAAATGAAAATTTTAGAACTTTGTAGTTTGAAACCATTGTGATAAATAGAGCATTTGCTCCTATAGGAGCAAATGCTCTATTTATCACAATGGTTTCACAAAGTGACTTTTACAGAGTCGTCAAAAGCCGTCAATATGAGGGAATGGGTTTAGCAGCAGTTTGTCTAAAAATATCGATTCTTCGAAGCATCGAGTTTGTTACTGTGTTTGCATTTTCCTGTTTAGTTATGCACTCATGAATGATAAGGAAATAATGTGCCACCCTATCTTGAACAATACCATGACTACATGAGCTGCTCTATGAGGCAAAGAGTGAACTGCATCTTGCTAACAGTGTAGACCCATTCCAGTCGTCAAAATTTAGACACATGATCAGCCGCTACAGTGTGGATATTGACTAGCTGCTGTAATTAAACCTTTACCGACCCATATGAGGAAGACCTATAGACATCTAGCGTAAAGACTGATCATCTGCTACAGTGTAAACACTAACTAACCACTATGGTGTGGCCTGACAACTGACCGGCCACTACATGTATATTATATTGTCTGACCACTGACCAGCCACTATAGTGTATGGTCTGACCACTGACCAGCCGCTGTGGTGTAGACCCTTGTCAACCGATATAGGGAAGACCTATACCAGTCCCAACAGTGTAGACCCTAACCAGTCATTATAGTGTAAGGCCTGGCCACTGACCAGCAAATATACCCGGTAGTATGGGCCCTGCCCACTGACTTTTACCAGCAGCAGTATACACAGCAGCAGTATATACAGAGTATACACTGACCAGCTGCTACAGAATATGACCTAACCACTGATGGTCAGTGTACGGCCTGACCACTGCCCAGCCAATATAGTAAGGACCCTGGCCACTGATTTGTTGCTTCAGTGTATTTTGTAACCAGCAGCAGCAGTCAAGTACATGTATACACTGACCAGCTATGACCTAACCACTGACCAACCGCTATGTATGACCAGTGTATGACCATTGATCAGTTGATTCAGTGCATTGCATGACCATTGACCAGCCGCTATGGTTTAGAATCTGAACAGCAGTGACCAGTAGCTACAGTAAAGACCTTTACCACTATGTCCAGTGTAGACCTTCAACAGTCACTACAGTGTAGAACCTGTCCAATCGCAAACGCGTAGACTCTGAAAGTCACTACAGTATAGATTAAAACCAGTTCATACAGTGTACATCCTGATCAGTTTTTATAGTGTTCAACCTGAACCAGTCCCTACAGTGTACACACTGACAAGTCCCTTCAGGTCCCTGTTTACCCTGACCAGTCTCTACAGTGTGCACCATGGCCACTTCCTACAGTGTACAGCATGGGCAGTCCCTACAGTATACACAATGACCAGTCCATACAGTATACACTCTAACCAGTCCCTACAGTAAACACTCTAACCAGTCCCTACAGTGTACACGCTAACCAGTAGACACAACGTAGACCCTAACCAGTAGACACACTGTAGACCCTAACCAGTAGATACAACGTCGACCCTAACCAGTAGACACACTGTAGGCTCAAACCAGTAGATATAACGTCGACCCTAATCAGTAGATACAACCTAGACCCTAACCACCCTAACCAGTAGATACACTGTAGACTCTAGTCTAACCAGTGGACACAACGAAAAACATGACCAGTAGATACAACGTAAAACATTACCAGTAGATACATAAGAATTACTATGCTAGTAGTTTTGAAGTTCATCTGTATTTTGGTGAGTTAGAAAAGTTGTTAAATGCGAGCCTTGGCGAGCATTTAACTACTTTTCTGACAAGCCAAAACACAGCTTAACTTCAAAACTACTAGCGTAGTAATTCTTTTATCATGTAACACCAATAAAGAATGGAGAAAATGAAGAAATAGAAAGTTTGCTCAAATGGTTCTCTCCCCTGAATAAAAATACATGCCAGTACAATATACGTGACGTCATATTGGCGTGCAGTGACGTCGTCGATTTTTACAACATAAACAAACTTGATTTAATCCTTTTAAATTGACAAAACGTTGAGACAAACGTGAGAAAATGTGTTAAATTTGAGGTTTATGTTAAATTATGCATTTTCTTCCTTCTGTTTTCCTCCTATTGGCCAAATCAAACTTGCATCCCAGTGGGGTCAGTTCACATGTACTATGCCTCACAAAATACAGCATCGATGTGGAAAATATTATGCTAGTAGGAAGTGACTGTATTTGGTGACGTTAAATGATAATAAGAATTACTATGCTAGTAGTTTGGAAGTTCAGCTGTATTTTGGCGAGTTAGAAAAGTTGTTAAATGCGAGCCTTGGCGAGCATTTAACTAATTTTCTGACGAGCCAAACTACAGCTGAACTTCCAAACTACTAGCATAGTAATTCTTTTCTCATGCAACTCCAAGAAAAATGGAGATAATGAAGAAAAAGAAAGAATGCTAAAGCGGTTTCGTCCCCTGAATGGAAATACATGCAAGTACGAATTACGCGACGTCATATTGGCATGCAGTGACGTCATCGACTTTTACAACATAACAAAATTTATTTAATCCTTTTATATGGACAGATGGTTGAGACAAAGCTGAGAAAATCTGTTAATTTGATGTTTATGTTTAATTATGCCTTTTTCGTCCTTCTGTTTTCTTCCTATTGGCTGAACAAACTTGCATTCCAGTCGGGTCAGTACACATGCACCATACCTCACAAAATACAGCGTCGACGTGGAAAATATTATGCTAGTAGGAAATGACTGTATTTCGTGACGGTGCATGATAAAACGTAGACCATGACCAGTAGTACAACGTAGACATTAACCCAATCCCTCATATTGACTTATTTTGACGACTCTGTAAAAGTCACTTTGTGAAACCATTGTGATAAATTGAGCATTTGCTCCTATAGGAGCAAATGCTCTATTTATCACAATGGTTTCAAATTTCAAAATTCTAAAAAATTCTTTTTCTCTAGTTAAAGCTCCTTTTGGTTAGATTCATTCAAAGAGGTTTGATCTAATACATAGCCTATGAGGGAATGGGTTAACTAGTCAGTTGAATGCCAAATAGTGAATGTTCCTCAGGAGTTCATGACGGCCAACTAATGAAGGTTCTCAGGAAATCTATGTGGTCTTATGATGTCGGCCAAATAATGAAGGTTCCTCCTCGTCGTATAGTGTATAGTGTAGGTAAATAATGAAGGTTCCCCAGCAACTCTGTAGTCGTATGATGTCGACCAAATAATGAAGGTTCCCCCGGAGCTCCGTAGTCGTATGCCGACCAAATAATGACGGTTCCTCAGGAACTCTGTAGTCGTATGATGTCGACCAAATAATGAAGGTTCCTCAGGAACGCTGCAGTCGTATGATGTCGACCAAATAATGAAGGTTCCTCAGGAAAGCTGTAGTCGTATGATGTCGACCAAATAATGAAGGTTTATCCGAAGCTCTGTAGTCGTATGATGTCGGCCAACTAGTGAAGGTTCCTCCGGAGCTCTATGTGGTTTTATGATGCTAGACAAATATTTTAGGTTCCTCCGGAGCTCTATGTGGTTTTATGATGCTGGACAAATAGTTTAGGTTCCTCCGGAGCTCTATGTGGTGTTATGATGCTGGACAGATATTTTAGGTTCCTCCGGAGCTCTATGTGGTTTTATTATGCTGGACAAATAGTTTAGGTTCTTTAGGAGCTCTGTGTGGTCGTAGAATGTCAGTCAACTAGTGAGGGTTTCCTTGGAGCTGTACGTGGTCTTGTGATATCGGACAGCTGGTGGAGGTTTCGCCCGTGCGGTCTTACGGTGACAGCCCACTAGTGAAGGTTTCTCCAGAGTTTTGCAATCGGGACCTAATTCCCTGGCTGAATGTGTACCGTGCTACCTAAACTGGATCTACATTTATTTGCAAAGACATATGTTCTAGTTTAGCATCTCTATTAAAGCTCACAAATGTATTCTGGTTTTAATCCAATTTCCATGGTAGATATTGGTGTTGTATAAAAAACTATTGCTATTGTAAGGAGAATAGATATATCAAATCTACATAACGAGGGAAATATTAGATTAGTGATTTATTGCTAAATATACAAAATGACATTTGATGAAAGAATTATATTTTTCTGTTTTTAAAGAAAAAAA
Organism: Azorinus chamasolen; assembly: GCA_963576725.1. Taxonomy (NCBI): domain Eukaryota; kingdom Metazoa; phylum Mollusca; class Bivalvia; order Cardiida; family Solecurtidae; genus Azorinus; species Azorinus chamasolen. The sequence continues at coordinate 16,133,908 of OY755251.1, read as the reverse complement.
CCCTACAAAATGTGTAAATTGCTTTTCGTAACAAGATCTCAAATATGAAAAGTTTTTGCCCGGAATTTGTAAAACCTGCCAAGATTATAGTAAGCTAAAGTAATTAAGCTTATGTGATTTGCCTTCTGCTCTATATTGTCGTCTGCTTGAACACATTTATCTTGTTTGAATACCATTTGGACTGTTTCGGTATCTGAAGTTCCGAAATACCATCCTAACAATTTATCTGGATGAGACAAAATATGCTCGTTTTCATTTTAAGTTTATGTTGAATAAACGGCGATTGATAGTATATAATTCTTTAGACTTACAGTTTTAACCTAGTTATAAATCATTTATGCTAAGGATTTTTTAACATATGTACACAAATTTCTTTTGGAAGAGAAATCACATAGTTGGCTTTATTAGTACATGTACTTACCATTATATACATTAGTTTCATTTACAAAAAAGAACTGTCCTATACTTCAGTTTAGATAAGTTCACTTCAACCCATTCCCTCATATTGACGCCGTTTGACGCCTCTGTAAAGTCACTTTTTGAAACCATTGTGATAAATAGAGCATTTGTTCCATAGGTTCAAATGCTCTGTTTATATCAATGGTTTCAAAACTACACGATTCTATTTTGTTTCCATTTCTTTAGTAAATGCTTCTTTTCGGTACATTTATTCAAAGAGGTTGGGTATAAAAATAGCCTATGAGGTAATGGTCTAAAAATAGTCTATAAAGGTAATGGTCTAGAAATAGCCTATGAAGTAATGGGTTGAATATGCTTAAAGCGTATATCGAACGCTCAAATTGATACTCGCTTCCTGCAATGCGTTTTAAAAATGTTGCTGAAAAGAAATACATCTATATCGCAAGTAAACCAGTCGAATGAAGGTTGAAGAAGACCAAACTTTCAACTGTTTGATATCGAAGACCTGGTGTTATTCTACACTGCCTGTCTCTGTCCTTTTTTACGGACACTGGTCATAAATGGGTTAAATTGGTTGAACATTAGACTCGAATTGTCTTATATACAGTGGAACTCGGATAACTCAAACTTTGGATAACTCGAACTAAAAGTATAGTCCTTCCAAAACGTACACTACATAATTGCTATAACATGTATAACTACGCATATGTAGAAACACGTGTGACAGCTAAATGCAGTTATGATGCAATGTTGTAGGAAATATCAGCATTATTTTAGACCTGAATTAAGCTGTTAACTTTAGAAATAGCCAAGATCAGTAATCGGATAACTCGAACTTTTGTTATCTTGAACTAATGTGTATGGTCCCCTGAAGTTCGAGATATCGAAGTTCAACTGTATCAAATATGAGAAACACGAATGGAATGTGAATATAGAAATGAGTTTCTGAAATCCAACTCTTTAGCTTGCCATATCAGTGTTTTAACCCTTTACTCTATGAACAGCTTGTAAGAAGTAATGTCATCATGAATATTAATTAGATTAATTGTTTAAACAGCTTATAGACACATGAAGTTTTGGTCATGGTAGAAACTGCAGAATCAGACCTATATTATATAGTAAACAAACAGAGCATAGCCTGATCAGACTACTCCTATAGGAGCCATCTGATCTGGGTCTACTCTATTTTCACCGGCGTAGAAAGGCATAAGGCGGTGGTACTATTGGGTGTCCATCTCAAGGTGGTCGTTCTATTGAAGGTCCACCTCATGGTGATTGTTCTATTGAAGGTCCACCTCATGGTGGTGGTACCAGTGAGAGTCCACCCCAAGGTATTGGTACTAATGGGGTACACATCATTTCCTTGTGTAAAGCAGTATATTCTCTTGTACAGCCGCGCCCTCGTGTTTGGACTCATTTGTTCCTTCTGTTCAGTAGTGTTTCTATTGTTCTTGTATTTCATTGTTTCTCTTCTAATTAAGTGTTAAGTCTTTACTCCATAGTTACACCTTTCTACGCCTTTGCAAACAGAGTAGACCCAGATCAGACGGCTCCTATAGGAGCCGACTGATCAGGGTCTGTTCTGTTTGCTTATGAATAATATAGACATGGTTCAAGTTTCTGCCCTGTCCATAATGTCCTTTGTTCATGTGCCATGATAAATATTTATCTAATTAATATACATGATGTCTTTATTTCTTACATGTATATTCACGAAATAAAGGGATGATAGGATTATTCTTTACTCTTTTCTCTACAGATCTATTAATTAGATATCAAACAGTTGGGGTCCAGATAATGTTCCCAGCGACACATGAAGACCAATAACGACACAAGTATGTTATGCAGAAAGAAAGGCAATTACAATCTCCAAGTTCCCCCAAAACATTCACCGGAGCATTAAAAACAAATATCTTTCGCTCGCTTGTAAAAATGGAAATGCTAGTTTTTTCTTATTAAACCAAATAACCTTTTTAAGGTACAAACGACGTGAGCAAATGAACACTTCGAGATGTTGTAACTGACACTCATCCACTTAAAATGTAATTCAAACTCTGTTACCCGTTAAATCAAATGTGAAATACTTTTACAATACATTCAAATACGATTTTAATTAACTTATCGGAACAGCCCCCAGACTGTGTCAACCACAATTGCTTGCAAAACTTAGCGTGAAACATTGAATCCGTCAAGCGGCCAGGCATTTTCCATGTTTTCAAATTTAACCCGGAGACGAGCTATCGACTAAACGTGCGTAAATTTGTTTGCAAACCGTATTAAATCGTTTTTCGTTTCACAAGATTTTCTTCTATTCTTAACGTATAATTTTATGTCTTCATAGGAGAAAACCACAGGTAACAGGCTCTGTAATCAAGAAAATATTTTATTTTATTCTGATGACGACTTTAAAGATGTCTTTATTTCTTGGAGGGCTTAACAGGGTCCCAGTTCATTTATTGCAAACTAGCCAGACAACAATGAAAATCGATAAAGAATACAAAGTATGAATTCATTGAAAATGTATTTGAATCCTTAATAATGAAAGAAATTGTGCTGCTATAGTATATCAATATGCCTGTCGATGTGAGTCGTGTATATGTGATTAACCATTTCCTCATATTAACGCATTTATACGCATTTACAAACAGAGTCATGGGTCCATGCTTATAAAACTTTAGTTGAGTCTGAATTCGTTCTCAAGTTTTTGATTGGTCAGATTTGAGCCTATGGCTCAAATCTGACCAATCAAAAGCTTGAGAACTCAAATTTGACCAATCAAAAGCGTGAGAGCGAACTCAGACTCAACTAAAAAGCTTTATAAGCATAGACCCTGGTCTACTCTGTTTGCTTTTGAAATTACAATAAATCTGACTCTACAGTATCTACCAGTACCAAAACAATCCCGTGTACATATGGCTCATAAGAATTCAATTCATAAATATTCATGACATTATTATTTCTTTCATGAAAATTGAACAGGGAAAGGGTTAAGGTACGTTATTATTATTATATGGTTATCGTGTTATTATATGGTTATCGATAGAAATTTACAGTAATTGATAGAAATTTGCAGTAACTCATAAGTTATTTTTCTATTATTACATGGGTATCGATAGAAATTTCAAGTAATTGGTAGAAAATTGCAGTAACTGATGAGTTATTTTACTGTTATCATGTAGACATCGGTCGCAATATACAGTTCATTGAATTAGTACAGTAAACCCAGATTTGAATTGTTTGTTTATTTCCCTATATTGCCATTAAAGACTGATGGGCGCTACTCTAGGTAGCCATTATAACTGTGTTAAGTCATTGCTGTACGGTGTTCTGTTGAGCGTTAGTCCATGAATCCATTATGACATTGCTAGTCCTTGTTGTACGGTGTTAAGATCCATTGTTAGTCCTTGTTGTACGGTGTTAAGATCCATTGTTAGTCCTTGTTGTACGGTGTTAAGATCCATTGCTAGTCCTTGTTGCACGGTGTTAAGATCCATTGTTAGTCCTTGTTGTACGGTGTTAAGATCCATTGTTATTCCTTGTTGTACGGTGTTATGATTGGTGCTAGTCCAGCAGTCCAGGAGTCCATTATAGTATTACTACACTGTTAAGGTCTTTAACCTATAAACGTTCTTGATTCCACAAAGGTGTCAGATGCAAACAGTGTTTACACAGAATAGAGGACTCCCGGTGGAGCTCTCTGAACAGGGTGTGTAAACTGTATGATTTGCTATGTCAACCAATGCCAAAGGTTTAAATCATCATACATTGTTATCTGTGGTTTTCTCCTGTTTCTTTTGCATGACCATTAAAAAGGGACGGATTCCAAATTCAGTTTTGATAATTTACCGTATGATTATATTATAATAGTTAATATGACACGGTCAATGATAGTTAAAAGACTAATATGACACGGTCAATGATAGTTATAGTGTTAATATGACACGGTCAATGATAGCTTAAAGGTTAATATGGCACGGTCAATGGTATCTAAAAGGTTAATATGACACGTTCAATGACAGTTAAAAGGTTAATGTGACACGGTCTGTGATAATTAAAGGGTCAATATGACACACTCGATGATAGTTAAATTGTTAATATGACACGGTCATTGGTAGCTTAAATGTTAACATGACGCGGTCGGCAATAGTTAAAGGTTAATATGACACGGTCAACGGCAGCTAAAAGGTTAATATGACGCGGCCAATGGTAGCTAAAAGGTTAATATGACAACGTCAATAAAAGTTAAAAGGTTAATATGACAAGGTCAATGATAGTTAAAAGGTTTAATATGACACGGTTGATGATAGTTTAAGGGTTGATATGACACAGTATGTGATATTTAAAGGGTTAATATGACACGGTCAATAATAGTTATAGTGTTAATATGACACGGCCAATGACAGCTAAAGGGTCAATATGACACGGTCATTGATAGTTAAAGGGTTAATATGACACGATCACTGATAGTTATAGTGTTAATATAACACGGTCGACGGTCGTTAAAGAATTAATATAACTAGGTTGTTTATTTATCCAATATGCGATACTCAGCTTCAAAGGTGGCGCAATAACAATATAAAACATGGTATTTGTTATTTTGATTTGTTCTTATTAAGATTGTCAATTTAAACTTATATCGAAAAATGCCCCCTGTGAATCAAAATAGATCGTTTTTGTCGATACTTGTAATTTCTTATTTTACGACAAAATATTGTCGACATATTAAAATGAACAGTTAGGAAACTGAAATACTAATACATCGGCGAATTTTCGATATCAAACACGTGACAGTTTTTTTCCTTTCCCCGGTTTTCTTCCAATATACATTTTCCAGCATATAAACAAACGATTTGTGTAAATTTTCGGCATTTTTAGGTAGAGACTATCACTTCAACTCACTTCGCGAAGTACAATAATGCCTATGGTAATGCCTAAGGTAATTAAAAGAAAAAGTATTTCAATGAAAGTAATATATCAAAGATACTTTCTGTATATATTACAGGTTCTGGTTGGCGATAGACACAAACTAAAATGTCTGTCTATTTCTGGTTATGGCAGGCCATTCTGAATATTTAATGCAGAATGAAGGTGAAGCAGGAAGCTATTTTGGGGAGCTCTGTGCATTACTTTTGGCCTGCATTAAACGCGCACTGACATTAAAAATTTCGTTCGTGAGGAAGATTTTGCTATACGTCATATAGTAACGTACAGTTGAACTTCAATATCTCGAATTTCAAGGGACGGTACAAATTACTTCGACGTAACAGAAGTTCGAGTCATCCAATTTCTTATCTGGACACTTTCTCAAGTTCACTACTTAAAGCATGTCCTGTACGATGTTGTAGCATTACTTTCGATCTGTATTGTCACATGTATTTCTAGATATGCAAGTTTTTGAATGATCTTTTACTTTGAGTTAACCCGAAGTTCAAGTTATCCGATGTCGGGATATCGAAGGTAAAGTGTATATAGTTTAACCATTTCCCTGTTCTATGTTTATTTCAAATTTCAATACCTACTGAATATTCATGGATAATATAGTTATAATGAAATATGGAAGGTGGAACATTGTAGCCATTTTAGAACGTAAAGAAAAAAAGATATTTCAAATTCCATTAGCAAGCAGAGCTGACCATGATCAGACGGTTCCTATAGAAGCCGTCTGATCTAGGTCTACACTGTTTGCAAGTGCGTGGAAACAGGATCCATGCTTATAAAACTTTTAGTTGAGTCTGAGTTCGTTCTCAAGTTTTTGATTGGTCAGATTTGAGCCTTAGGCTCAAATCTGACCAATCAAAAGCTTGATAACTCAAATCTGACCAATCAAAAGCTTGAGAACGAAACTGGTTTATATGGGGGAAGGGGTTAACTATCAGTGAAAATATCAGTCGACGACACGCTACATATAACCTTCAGCGAACATCTGCTCACAGATATGTAAGTGATTTAAAAGTACATTTGTGTATTTAATTCTCAAGAAAAAACAATGTGCATGTATCGCTCGAAAATCAATTGTTCGGTATATCGTTCGTTTGTTTAGCGGAATGTCGCGGGTTCGATCCCCAGCTGGCTCATACCAATACCTTTAAAACGTTCTTTCAGATAAACATTTTTCACATCTTTGCAAGCAGTGTAGATCTAGATCAGACGGTTCCTACAGGAGTCGTCTGATCGGGGTCTGTTCTGTTTGTTTAATAAATTATAATGGATCTGACTATTACTTTTCTACCAATACCAAAACACATGTGTACATATGCCAAAATATAAAAATACAGCTTATAGATATTCATGTGTAATTATTTCTTACATGAATAATCAACAGGGAAAGGGTTATCTCTGAGCAATCAAAACTAGAACTGAAGGTGTTTGATATCCCCACCCACCACCTTGTCGAATGATCCAATGACTTCAATACAAAAGGCAATAGCTCAATAATCCTGTCATCGACATTTGTGCAAGAGTTTTGAAACATGGAGAAGACTGCCCCCACATAACACTTATAATATGTATTAAGTTGAAGGTGGCATCAAAATGATTTTCAAGAAAAAGGCAAATGTCCCGGAAAAAGCTACGGACGGACGGACAATGTGATTCCTATATAAAGAAATCAAGTTACCAATGAACACAAATGACGACGTGTTGTGAAGAAATCAAGTTACCAGTACCGTAATGAACACGAATGACTATGTTTGTTTCATGAAGAAATCAAGTTACCACCACCGTAATGAACACGAATGACGACGTGTCGTAAAGAAATCAAGTTACCACCGCCGTAACGAGCACGAATAAATACTCATTAACTGCTATATACAGGCCCAATAAATGACAAAAAGACGTCGAGTAAGAAAAAAGCGCCATTCATTTTTTTCTCGTATAACTATTAGCTTCTCTATTCACACGAGTAGTGTGTACATCTCTGTCAAAAGAGAGATTCAAATCTCTCTATAACGGCCACTAAATTACATCAAGCTTTTTAGGTTAAAGGCAGGTGGCTGCTTAAAACAATGTGAAGTAAAACAGAACGTTCCTATAGGAGCGTTATGTTTTACTTTCACCTTGCTCTGAACAGACACCTGCCCATAATACCAACTAATTAACACAATTTAGTGGTCGTTAGAGAGACGTTTACTGTACCGTCATAATCTTTGCATTGGTCCATGTAATCATTGAACATTCCACTGCTAATCAAACAACACAATGTTGATATACATTTCTATTGACCACCTTTTTGTCATGTAAATATAAACACCACCAGAAAGAGAAAATGGTGCGTACTCAAATACTAAATTCGTAATTTCTCCACCAAATCCTGTGTTGTGACTACTCTTTAGAAATCGTCTCTTCGAGACCATTCTATAGAGTAGTCACAGCATGGGGTTTGATGGAGAAATAACGAAATTATTCTTGAAAATGTTTTGATTTACGCATCTTATCTGGACCTATGCACCACTGAATAAATCATATGTAGGACAGTTGACAATAGAGTATACGTATAAATTATGAAAAAAGCACTAGCGTATATACTAGTACTGCTCTTGCTATTTCCTGGAAACGGATGGACTTGTCTCAAAAACCTGTCTAGCCTTGTGTTCGGAAACATAACCAGAATCCACACTACCGTCTTGAGTTATATTATTTTTTCCTAAATTAATTGTCGGTTGCAAAGTCAGTAATAGTTCCCCAGAGTACACATAGCTAAACCAGTTTCCCACGAAAATTGCAGAATTGCTTTATTTGACAAAATGTATTCGGCACCGTCGTGTCATAGATTTTTATTTCCGCACTGAAGTAAGTGATACTTTACAATTACCAGCATTCGGTACGAGAGATGGGATGGTATTAATTTAAAAACTAGTGGGAAATGGATATTTAATAGTGACGCTATCACACAACACACTAGACAATAACCATAATTGTAAATCATTAACTTATTCAGTTACATATGCTCGTATGGCCATGGTTACAAATCTAATCACAGTCTACAGTGAAGCCTGTTTTAAGCGACTATTAACCCATTTCCTTCTCGACTATTTTTAGACCAAACCTCTTTGAATAAATCTACCGAAAAGGAGCTTTTACTAGAGAAAAGAACATTTTTAGAAGGTTGCAGTTTTGCATCCATTGTGATAAATACAACATTTGCTCCTATGGAGCAAATGCTTTATTAATCACAATGATTTCAAAACCTGACTTTTACAGAGATGAAAAGGGCGTCAGTAGGAGGAAATAGCTTAAAACAAGTATAAGTATAGACGGTAGCTTAATGCAGGATAGAATTAATGTAGAAAGCTTTGCTTTTTGGAGCTTTCTGCATTACTTTTGTCCCGTATTAAGCCACATTTGCCCCGTTTGCTTTTGTAAATTACATAGTTTTGATTTTACAGTTTTTTCCATGACCAAACCTTTCTGTGTTAATAGGCCATTATAAAAATGAATATGATATTGAATATTCATGGAGTAAATGGTTAAAAGGTTAAATAATGAGTATCCTTTACCTATAATGTAATAAAAAAGAGTAAAAAGCACAATAGTAAGAATATATTATGGTCAGTGTTTAACCCTTTCCCACATATTGACGACTTTTCACGACTCTTTAGAAGTCATTTTATGAAACAATTGTGATAAATAGAGCATTTGCTTCTATAGGAGCAAATGCTCTATTTATCACAATGGTTTCAAACTACAAAATTCTAAAAAATTCCTTTTCTTTAGTTAATGCTCCTTTTCGGTAGATTTATTCAAAGAGGTTGCATCTAAAAATAGCATATGAGGGAATGGGTTAATACCCATGGGACCCTAATCGGATTAATCTGAACTGGGTCTACAATAGAACCTGTTTAAGCGCGGTCATAAAAACAGGTCTAATTATGGATCTTTAAGGTATGCGGTAGCTTAATGCATGTTAAACGTAATCCAGAAAGCTCCTGTAGGAGCTTCTGTATTACGTTTGTCCCTCATTAAACAACGCCTGTTTTAAGACCAATATATTCAATAATTTAATGGCCGCTTAGGACAGATTCTATTGTAATAATACAGGTTCTCCTCGCAGATTATCGTTTCCTGCCTGCGAGACTAGACGTTGCCTTGTCGCATCTTCATTTAATGTGTACCCTGGAGGCAAATAACTGCGAAAACCATAAAGTTGGCAAACTGGGATTGAAATTGAATTGATGCGACAAAAGCTTAATGCGTTTTAAACGTTTTCAAACTAGATGTAAGGTTTTATGAAACATAAAAACACTTTTCTCAACGGTTGAGAACTTATTAGAATTGATGGTTCGTGAAAGTACTATGTAATAGATTATCATTACACTGTGCTGTAGAGATTTGGGGTGATTTATGCAGTATGATAAAAAATAACTTTCAGAACTTTTCCATAAAACATGGAAATTCATAACTAATGATACATTTGTGTTACTCTTTAAGTAAACGTCGCATAATATTTTGTTATTGACTATTGACATACATTGGTGTATTTACTGTTTATGTAGATCTTTCTAGATGACAAACAGGGATATTGCCATTTACAAAATCACAAAATAAGTGACAGTATAACCTTTTAACCATTTTTCTGCTCTATGTTTAGTCCAAATTTCCAATACCTACTGAATATTCATGGACATAATAGCTGTAATGAAATAGTGGAACATTTTAGCCATTTTAGAAAGTAAAGAAACAGATCTTTCAAATTCCACTAGCAAACAGAGCAGACCCTGATCAGACGGCTCCTATAGGAGCCGTCTGACCTGGGTATACTGTGTTTGCAAATGCATAAAAACACTTTTATATGAAGAAGAAAGGGTTAAATGATCAGATAAGAACGAACGTAATATAAAATTCCCATTCAGTTAGATTTTTTCAGAGTGGACGCTTCAACAGGCTTATAGTATGATCGATGGAATTTGAATAGGCTATAATTTCGAAGTAACAAACTTAAATGATAGTCAAATATCGATATAACGAATTTAAGTGGTGGTTCAACAGGCTATAACATCGATGTAACTAATTTAAGTGATGGTGTAACAGGCTTTATATTGATGCAACAAACTTAAGTGATGGTCCAGCAGGCTATACTATCGATGTAACAAATTTAAGTGTTGGTCCAGTCAGCTATAATATCAATGTAGCACACTTAAGTGAAGATCCACTTGACTGACAATGTAGTCATGGTAATTTATTTATTACCAATGTGTTTCATTTTATTCGAATATATTTGTTGCATATGAAGAATGTTTTTCATACATTATGACAGCGAGATAGCCGTATATCATATCGGCCATGGTTTACAAAATCCCTTAAATCACGATCAGAACAAGACATCACTCAGGCACACACTCACACACAAACGCACATCAATGTTTTGACATACATAATTACAGTAAATACCATCTAATGCGACCACCTTAAACCGGTATAACTCTGGGTTGTAGAGACAGGTGGTAGCTTAATGCAAGACAAAAGTAATGCAGAAAACTCCCAGAGGAGCTTTCTGTATTACTTTTGTCTTGCATTAAGCAATCACCTGCTTATAAAGACATCTATGTTTATTCATTAAGTGGTCGCATTATAGGGGTTCAATATACAGAACTTTTCAGAATATTAATTTATTATAGGATAGTTTGTTGTGACCAAACTTCCCAGGGTGTTTTACTGTAAATAGTACTGCATTTAGCTCGAAAAAGGCAACTGAGCGGTGAAATGTTCCTCACACAGAGAACTATTGTCAATATCAATGAACTCGCTAAAACCAGAACCATTGCTGTAACTTACTGGTAGTGTGAACACTGAATGGTTATCAGATCAGAACAGAAAACGTAAAAAGGTACAGCAAGAGCATGCTAACCCATTCCCTCGTAGGCCATTTTAGACACAACCTCTTTGAATAAATCTGCAGATAAAGAGCATTTACTAGAGAAAAGGATAATTGTAGTTTTGAAACCATTATTTATCACAATGGTTTCAAAGATTGACTTTTACAGAGGCGTCAAAAGGCACTACTATGGGGGAATGAGTTAACGTAGTCGGACAAAAAGATAAACATAAATGCAAACTTAACCCTTTCACCGCCGCAGTCGCATAAATACACCACGACAAATAGTGCAGCCCCAGATTCCTTTGAAATTTGCACTTATTTATCTCTTTTCCTTATTTTACTGAATGATTTAACAAACTTGGATTGCGGACGACAATTAGAAATTTGGAGCCGAAAGGGTTAAACTTAACAAATATAAACATCGAAATAGACCAACCAGCTGCTAAATGTACTCACGAAAGCAAACTCTTAAGATAAAAAACATTAAAAGATCATCGAACATGCAAACAGATAAAAACAAATACACGAATAGAAAAGGCAATATCAATAGTCGGGCAGAAGATACACAGAGTAATTATGATTATAATAATGTTAAAATCTGTAGAAAAATAGGAGAATTGGATGAGAAAGAAAAATAGATGAATTGCATTAGAAAAATAGGAGCAATGGATTAGAAAAAATAGGTGAAATGGATTAGAAAAAAGGTGAAATGAATTGGAAAATATAGGAGAACTGGATTAGAAAAAAGGGAAATGGATTAGAACAAATAGGAAAATTCTATTACAAAAAAATAGGTGAATCGGATTACTAAAAATAGGAGAAATGAATTAGAAAAAATAGGTGAATTAGATTAGATAAAATATGTGAAATAGATTATAACAAAAAAGGGAATTGATTCACAAATAGAAAACAAAGACTCCAAATGTCTCCATAGAAACCAAAACGGTTTTAACCCTTCTCTTGCTGAATTTTAAAATACATTTCTCCTTCTTTACCCATGCCCTGTTGTATAATTACATATATCTTCACTGTGTACAAGTATTTCGCTGTGCAATCACTGCTGTGGGGTGCACTGGTTGCACAGTCAACTTGTAAATAGTGCAGACCCTGATGAGACAGCTCCTGCAGGAGCTGTCTCATCTGGGTCTTCACTATTTACAGGTAGGTATATTGACGTGAATAGCAAGCGAAGGGTTAAGTTTTATCAGGGCTCTAGATAAGGTGCATAATTTTCAGTATTTTCAAGAACAGTACCTTTGTTTGTCCACCAAACCCTATACTGTGACCACTCTGTAGAATCGTCTCGACGTATGGTCACTGCATATGGTTTAGCGTAGAAATGACGATTTTAGTATTTGGGTATGCACCTTTATCTGTAGCTATGTAAAGTTTTCTTTTTATACACAGCATATGTTCCTTACTCAAATGTACTACAATGTGATATATAGGCACAGTGTGTTGGTTATCTAAGAAACGGCAGTATTGTTGCTTATATCTATATCTGTTTTAATACATGCAGCCATGATAAATAAGCACGTAACTTGTTTATCCGCTTAAAACAAACAACAAACAAGGAAATGTGAACCCACGTTTGGAAGCCAACATATATTGTGCATGAGCTCGCCATGTCACATCGCTCAGTTCTGAATATTGTAATGGATATTAATATCTGCTAATACCACTACTAGAGTTATGTCATTAATTTCTCGTCCTGTCATATCAAAGATTCACCCGAGCAGAGCCAGTCTCCCAGCTCTGACAACGTGCTAATGTTTTTGCCACCTATTCTGTCAGCAAGCTCTAGGTTTTAATTGTTCCATATTACCATAGCTCATATTTTATTTTTACCAAAATGCTGTAACACAACCAGGCAGACATATCGTGTTATACAAAATCCTTCAAACTCCTATGAATTATTCAAACTGTTTCTCCCAAAAGCTTTGCGAAATAGGATGTAATTGTGTTGTGGGGTAATGTCGCAATGCGTATCTTATACAAATGGTTATATACAGACCTGGCAACCGTTCGTTTACGAATTGGCCAGAGTTTGGATTTCAAGTTACATTTCTCTTTAAGTTTTAGTATTCTACATACTAACCGGTATTACCTACCAATTGCTACATTTAACATTTTAAGAAACGGCAAATATAGTTGAATTTCAATATCTCAAGGGACCATACAAATGGCTTGGAGATGACAGAAGTTCGAGTTATCCGGTTTGGAAACTGGACAATTCATCAAGTTCACAGCTTAATACAGGTCTAAAGTAATGTTGAAAGCTCCTGTAGCAGCTTTCAGCATTGCTTTAGACCTGCATTTACCTGTCACATTAGAGAGCAATTCTGTATTGTTAATGTTGGAAGGACCGAACTTTTAGTTCGAGTTATCCTCACGTTGGTGTAACCCGAGTTTGAGATATCGAGGTTACAATGTACATGTAATTGTTTTGGTTGACGGTTTAATGTCTGTACTTTGCCACCTACTTCGTGGTTATTTAACACCTGTATTTTTAATGACTATACCTATCGAGGAAGATTTCAGATTGGTTGGTTGTTTAACGTCCGTACTTTTCCAGCTATGGACGATGCACATATGGCCGGTTTTGATTTGTCTTTATCCCTGTTTTAGACACACTGGACGCTTGGTCTTTGACGGTTAGGTGTGTGGTATTAAAGGGTGCTGTGTGCATTTTACCTGCTGTATATAATGCTTTTGATAGTGCAATTTAGGATGAATAGCTGTGATAGTCTCTTATAATTCAATTATGAATGACTTTGTACAAATATGTAAAACTGTGATATACACGAATTGTAATGCTACTTTGTTGTACAAAGAAGAGACAGAAATAAAGATTTATATATATATGGATTGGGACGTTAGATTGGTTGGTTTGTTACCATCTGCACTTGTGAACATATGGACGATGGGCGATGCATATTTGGCTGGGGCTTTCAGATTAGTTGGTTGTTTAACGTCTATACTTTTGAACGTATGGGCAATTGACGATGCACATATGGGTGGGGACTTCAGATTGGTTGGTAGTTTTTAACGTCTGTATTTTTGCACTTACGGATTATTTACCTATGGGTGGGGACTTCAGATTGATTGGTAGTTTAATATATGTATGTTCTAATGACTATAGTACACACACACGCACACGCACACGCACGTACACACACACATACACACACATGCACTCGCGAGTACACACATATATTTATACCTATTTATTTTAATGTCCTTATATTACACGTCCTAGAATTAAAGCAGACACAGAGTTTTAAGCTAGCAATTGTGGGGTTCATTGTGCTAAATGTTGAACATAACAGGACATATCTTGCTAAATCTCAGAGGTGTGTAGTGCGTGTTTGATTAAGATGTCTGGGATTCTGACAGAATGTGCTCTCACAGTTCCTATCAGAAACAAATATGTTAATATGTATCCGTATCGTCGTATTTTTTAACAAAAGATTCGTTTTCCTTGCTTGTCAATACCCAGTTAGATCACGTGTGTGTATAGATACCGTAAAGTGATTCATTTCGCGCACAGAAATATTTACAGAATGTTTACGAGTTCTTTGATTAAAATCTGTCCAGGCTGATAAACAATATTCCGCCGTAAGCTATCTACAACACTTAATGTTCAATATAAAAGTTTATTCAATGAAATAATACTCTTTTCTTTCCTTCATATTATAAACGCTTTTTACGCCTTTGCAAACAGAGTAGACGACCCAGATCAGACGGTTTCTGTAGGAGCCGTCTGATCAGGATATGTTCTTATTGCTTATGACGTATGTCTGATTCTTCATTTTGTTCAAAGAAACAAATGCGTCTACTCTGTTTGCAAAGCCATGGAAAGGCGTATTTACGGAGTAAAGGGGTTTAGAGAACCTAGACATTTGTTATTTATAGATTTGTATATCCTTTAAATTTTAAAAGTTATTCTTATACCAAATACAGTGAAACCCTGCTAATGCGACCACTTAATAAACAATGTCGTTTAAAGCAGGTGGTTGCTTAATGCAGGACGAAAGTTATGCAGAAAGCTCCTATAGGAGCTTTCTGCATAACTTTCGTCCTGCATTAAGCTACCACCTGCCTATGCCACCCAGAATTATGCCACTTTTTGGTGGTCGCATTAGCGGGGTTTTACTGTACTTTGTTAATCAGTTCAAACTGTTTAACCTTTTACACCATGACTATAGTGTAAGTAATAATGACATCATGAATATAGTGTAAGAAATAATGACATCATGAATATTAAATGAATTATTTATAAGAATAGCACATGGATACTTAAAGTTTTGGCCATGGTAGAGAATGTAGAATCATATTTATAGCATATCATAAACATGCATGTATACCCGTTTAACTGTTTACCTGTTCAATATTGATGGAAGAAATAATGACAATAATGAATATTTATTAGATTATTGTATCTTTATTCCAAATTTCAGCACCTACTGAATAGTCATGGACAAAAAAGTTATAAATGTAATATGGAGGGTGGAATATTATAGCCATTTTAGAAATGAAAACCCCCAGATCTATCAAATTCCATTAGCGAACAGAGCAGGCCCTGATCAGACAGCTCCTATAGGAGCCGTCTGATATGGGCCTACTCTGTTTGCAAATACGTGAAAAGGTAGTTATATGAGGGAAAGGGTTAAAGCAGAATAAGAACACATTTTTGGCTGAGTCAGAAACTAGAATCCGATCTATATTATACCATACACAAACAGAATAGACCCAGATCAGACAGTCCCTGCGGGAGCCTTTCTGATCTGGGTTTACTGAGTTTACCAAGGCAGAGAAAGGCGTATTTATGGAGCAAATTATTCATCTAATACTTTCATACAGTTTCAAGCGAAACAATTGTTGAAAATTCCGTCTTATGAAAACCAAATGAAATAAACATTTTTCACTCTCGTGTTTAATATTCTCTGTAAAACTATACAGCTCCTGCAGGGCACAGTGGAGTTGGGTTATATTGTATCACCTATACAACTGTTTGTTTACGTTATAATACAGTGCTCCCTCCCTACAACGACCCTCTCAATAACGATTCCCTCCTTACAACAACGCATGTCACTGTTTCCGAAACAACAAGGCTCCATAAACAACTCTTTCCATCGTATTTTCTTTATGCCTCCATCAAACCCTATGTTGTGACCACTCTTTAGAATCGTCACTTTGTGACGATTCTAAAGAGTGGTCACAACATAGGGTTTGATTGAGGAATAACGGTTTTAGTTCTCGAAACACACCTTATCTGGGGATCTGCAAACAAGCTAATTATGTTTGATTTTCCCTCCCTATAACAAATCCCTCTGAACAACACATACAACATTCGTATCCCAAAGGGTGTCGTTGTAGGGAGGGAGCACTGTATAGGCACAATCAAATAACCATAAACAATAATCACCAAGAAACAAGGAAGAGATAGCCGTAACTCGTGCTATATGCAGAAAGTGTGACCCATCCCATTTGCGGCCATATTTGTAAATGTAATGTTATTGGATTCCAAGATAGCGGTTTTGTTATAAATACACATATTGCAGGCACATTCAAATAGAAGGTCCAATGCAATGCCGGTAAAATTAGTCACTGCATTTCTTGGCAATATGAGTTCATTCTTAGAAATATACATGTTTTACATGAGTCAAAAACATGATAAAGTATAATCCTAGTGTGCGACACACTTACATTTCTGTTTAAAATATTGTTTCATAGCAAGGTAAAGCAAGCTATATACCTACACAGTAAAACCTCTCTATAACGGCCACTAAATTGTGTTAATTAGTTTGTATTTATGACAGGTGGCTGCTTAAAGCAAGGTCAAAGTAAAACAAAACGCTCCTATAGGAGCGTTCTGTTTTACTTTCACCTTGCTTTAAGCAGCCACCTGCCTTTAACACAAAATACTATATTCCAGAAATACGCTTTTTCAACGCCTTTGCGAACAGAGTAGACTCAGATCAGATGACTCCTATAGGAGCTATCTGATCATGGTAATATAGATATGATTCTACAAGATATATGTGCCCATGTCCCATTATGAAAATAATCTGATATCATAGATATTCATAGAGTAAAGAGTTAAACATTGCTAAACCCCTGATGTTACCATTATGATATATTGTTTCGAATAACGTGTTGCCGTTTTTTGTTGTTGTTCGTCGTCAACCAGGCAACACATGCATTAAATGCAGCTGAAAATAGAATGCATAGTGTTGTTCCTACCTTGTACCATTTTTGGACGTGATGGTGTGTAAGTTATTTTGTCGCTCTTCCGCGGTCTTCTATTCAGAAATATAGTCCTGTATTTGTTAAATTTTAAGGATCACAGGGCGACATTCTAGTCACATACATAAGCCCACAAAGCCGACACGCATACTTCAAGATGTTGATCATCTAAGTAACCCCTACCAAATGTGTAGCAATCCATAGACAAGTAGACCGACCCCCTACCAAGTGTGCAGCAATCCATATACAAGTAGACCAACCACAATCAAGTGTGTAGCAATCCATAGACAAAGAGACAATATATATCAAGGTTGGTTAGGAAGTATAAACTGAAATCTTTGGAGTAATTTGGATATAATGATAGCCTTGGCATTTTACATGTAATCTCCCAAACATATTTTTAAGAACTATATAGATCCTACATGTTCAGTATATATACAACATGTACAGTATAGAGTCAGATTTTACACGTGCAGTATAGAGCATGCACGTCCAGTATAGAGTCTACATGTGCAGTATAGAGCCTACACGTGCAGTATAGAACCTACATGTGCAGTATAGAGACTACATGTGCAGTATAAAGCCTACATGTGCAATATAGAGTTTACACATGTAGTACAGAGCTTATAAGTGCAGTATATAGCCTACATGTACCGTATAGAACAAACACGTGCAATATAGAGCCTACAATTGATAGAGCCTACATGTGCCGTATAGAACAAACACGTGCAGTATAGAGCCTACATGTGCAGTATAGAGCCTACGTGTACCATATTGAACCTACTCGTGCAGTATAGAGCCTACATGTGCAGTATAGAGCCTACATGTACCGTATAGAACATAATTATATTTGCAGTACAGAGTCTACATGTCTAGTACAGAGCCTTTATGTCCAGTATAGAGCCTACATGTGCAGTATAGAACCTATAGATGCAGTATTGAGTCTACACGTGCAGTGTAGAGCCTACATGTGCAGTATAGAACATACATGTACCATATTGAACCTACCCGTGCAGTATAAAGCCTACATGTGCAGTATAGAACCTACATATGCAGTATGGAGTCTACACGTGCAGTATAGAGCCTACATGTGCAGTATAGAGCCTACATGTACCATATTGAATCTACTTGTGCAGTATAGAGCCTACATGTGCAATATAGTACCTACAGATGCAGTATGGAGTCTACACGTGCAGTATAGAGCCTACATGTGCAGTATAGAGCCTACGTGTACCATATTTAACCTACTCGTGCAGTATAGAGCCTACATGTGCAATATAGTACCTACAGATGCAGTATGGAGTCTACACGTGCAGTATAGAGCCTACATGTGCAGTATAGAGCCTACGTGTACCATATTTAACCTACTCGTGCAGTATAGAGCCTACATGTGCAGTGTAGAGCCTACATGTGCAGTATAGAGCCTACGTGTACCATATTTAACCTACTCGTGCAGTATAGAGCCTACATGTGCAGTGTAGAGCCTACATGTGCAGTGTAGAGCCTACATGACCAGCATAGAGTCCACATTTACAGTAGAGAGCCTACATGTATAATATAGTGCTTACATGTACAGTATAGAGTCTACACATGCTATATAGAGGCTATTCGTGCTGTAGAGAGCTTAAACGCGCCGTTTAGAGCATACATGTGCACAATAGAACCTACTAGTACAGTGTAGAATCTGCGTGTGCAGTCCAGAGCATGTGTGTGCAGTAAAGCACATGCACATGCAGTATAGAGCCTACATGTGCATTATAGAGCCTACACTTGCAGTATAATGCCTACATGTTCAGTATAGATCGTATATTCTGTCTGATATTCATTAGTTTTCATTTATATTTTACTAATCATTCTGAATGCTAAATTGAAATACAATTCTGTAAACCAAATGATAATGAAACAGATGATGATGATGATGATGATGATAATTATTAATATTAGTATTGAAATAATATTAATAATGATAACATTAACAATAATGATAGGGTATCTGAGAAAGGGCGAGTGAACTGAAGCCTGGAATAAGTTGGCAAATTAGTACATCCATACAGATATCCAGATAAGATGCGTAAATTAAAACATTTTCAAGAATATCTTCTTAAAATCTCCACAAACCCCTATGCTGTGACCACTCGTCAGAATCATCTCTTTCTTCGAGACGATTCTAACGTGTGGTTACATCATTGGGTTTGTCGGACACATGGCTATTTTCGTATTTTAATACGTACATCAAACTGTTGCTTTGTCTATAGACTCAGAACGTCTTACCTGTACTCTTGCTTCTGAGAGTCCAAGTCTTTGACTCAACTCTTCTCTCATGAAAGCGTCCGGGTAATGGGTCTCGTCGAATAACCGCTCAAGTTCGTTAAGTTGTTCTAGAGTGAAGTTGGTTCTACTCCGTCGTTGTTTCAGCTTCGGCTGATCGTCACCCTCGTTGTCTGATGTTCGCTCCTTCTGTTCCTCTGGAATAATAAAATGTATAATAAACAATTTAACGTAGCAAATTCAATTCAGGGTTATCGTTCCTGATACGCACGTCCTTGTTGTCGACACTCACTCCCCCTGGTTCTCCGATAATATATGTACAGTATAGCCCCTCTAAACCGGACATTCCAATCAATATAACACCGATCTGTAAGACAGGTATAAGACAGATGGCAGTTTAATGCATGGTGCAAATCATGCATAATATGACCTTTCTGAATTACTTTCATCATGCATTAAGCAGACACAAAAATGACCTCATAAACTATATGAAATGTTAACAGTCAGCTTTAGACTTTCAGCAGAGCAACATATAAAGGTGCTTACTCAAATTCTAAAATCGTCATGTCTCCACCTAACCCTGTGTTGTGACCACTCTTTAGAATCGTCATGTCTCCACCTAACCCACCTAACCCTGTGTTGTGACCACTCTTTAGAATCATCATGTCTCCACCTAACCCTGTGTTGTGACCACTCTTTAGAATCGTCATGTCTCCACCTAACCCTGTGTTGTGACCACTCTTTAGAATCGTCATGTCTCCACCTAACCCTGTGTTGTGACCACTCTTTAGAATCGTCATGTCTCCACCTAACCCTGTGTTGTGACCACTCTTTAGAATCGTCATGTCTCCACCTAACCCTGTGTTGTGACCACTCTTTAGAATCGTCATGTCTCCACCTAACCCTGTGTTGTGACCACTCTTTAGAATCGTCATGTCTCCACCTAACCCTGTGTTGTGACCACTCTTTAGAATCGTCATTTCTCCACCTAACCCTGTGTTGTGACCACTCTTTAGAGTCGTCTTTTCGAGAGAGACCTCTGACTTTCAGTATGTTATAAATACTTTACTAGTCTCATTCCTAGCTATATTTCTGGACAGTTGGTAACTGTAATCTACAATATTTTCTTTTAACCCTTTCGCTGCCAAACTCTGTCGTCTGCTAACTTTGTCGTCTACTACAAATTTTCATTCTTTTGATTTTCGTCATTTTTGTTTCAAAAATATAGTAAAAGTAAAAAACAGTTTGGACCCTGATGAGACGCCGAGTTACTCGGCGTCTCATCTGGATCCAAACTGTTTGCATAGGTAATCACAGATCCGACATTGGCAGCGAAAGGGTTAAAGTTGGGTAAAACATTTGTTAGCTAAAGTGTTACTCTTATGGATATGTACTATTTACATAACTTCACACACACTGCTGCATAACGTAATTCACCAAACTTGGTCCACACTGATTGATAAGCGTTCTTATCTACACAGACCTGTAAGTCTTCGTACGCTAACGGTGATAACAGACTCTATCTTCAGTAGCACTTTTCTTAACCCTTACCCTCATAGAAACCTGTTTTCACGCATTTGCAAACAGAGTAGACCCAGATCAGACGGCTCCTAGAGGAGGCGTCTAATCAGGGTCTGCTCTGTTTACTTATGGAATTTGATAGGTCTGTGTCTTTACTTTCTAAAATAGCTACAATGTACCACTTTCCATATTTCTTAATAACTATTTTGTCCATGAATATTCAGTAGGTATTGCAATTTGGAATAAACAAAGCACAGGGAAAGGGTTAAGTACTCATTTAAAAAAGGTCTATTTTTGGTCTTTAACACTGGTGGGAGCTGAATGCAGGTGGAAAGTGGAACAGAAAGCTCCTACCGGCGCTTTCTGCTTTACTTTCAACCTACATTAAGCAACCACCTGCTTGTTTAGATGTATCGAGTCAATATTCAATTGGAAGGTCGCTTTAGACATGTTCCTCTTCACTTCAATTCCAACATTAATGTTCTTTTAACTTCCACCTCATTGCTCGGTTTAGCTAATCAACTGTCAATAACCACTTTTGAAGTAATGGCCAAAGTCTTTAATTTACTCTTTGGAAGTTGTTCGAAGTCATGATACGTATCTTCATACGCTTCTAAACCACCGTCTGCTAAATTATGCTTAAACTCGCAACTGATAGAGTACTTGGATATAGAAACAATACCAAGAAAAAATGGCAAGGATCTACATTAGACTTTAGAGGAATTCAAGACTGATTTGGATAAAGACTATTCCTAAATTGTAAAAACACCACTCTCGCGACGAATATATGGACATAATTTGAGCTTGTCAAACCAATTACGGCTTATCCCCTTTCAATTATCCATACCAAATATTTCCTTTAGCAGAAAAGCTAAAAGACGACAGTTTGTTCGACATTTCCTGTCGAATTGGGTCGTAATGATGGTTCTTAGAAATTATTCTTTCAAATCGTATAAAAAGACAGAAATGAAAATTATACGGTAGATTTCTGAGCACTGCAATTATTCTATATTTCACCCAATCCTCAGAATAATTCCGAATAAAATAAAACGGAAGTGCTCAATCGGATATAGCCGGACCTAATCGCGTCATCATTTGATCCAATTTGCCTCTAATTGGCACCAATTTTGTGAGATACTCTTTACTTAATTCGCATTTGATGATAACGTGGATCGGCATCAATTTCTTTAATTCAACTGTTCCGGAAATCATTAAGGAATATTCTAAATAATAATGATAAACTCTAGTTTCTCACATTTTACAGATAAAATGCAAAATGAAAAAACAAGCACCTATTCGATACTTAAACATGTTCCCGTAAAACGACTTATCACTCGCTTCAAATAAACTTTATATAAAAGTTATATTTAAAGGAACTGATACGAATTATGACCAATCGCGAAAAAGAAATGAAATTACATGTTTGGAAACATCTAGACTCAACACACATTATGATGATATTGTGGAAAAGAAAACAAATCCTAAGCAACAAAATAGTAATTTGCAGCTGTATAAGTAATTTGAGACTTGGTCCGGAACTGAAACAACTGCTATTTTCATTATCCAAACCAAGTGTATCTAATGTTAATCCATTTGCTCCCACGATCCCATATATGGGACGTAGGCAAACAGTGTAGACTCTGATCAGACGCCGCATATTACGGCGTCTGATCAGAGTCTACACAGTTTGCTGATAGGAAATTCAATATAAAACAAAACAAAAATGAAGATTTAGACCAGACATCCCTTCGATAAAAAAATGGACTAATCCAATATATAAGAAGGGAAGAATCCACCGGGAGCAAATGGGTTAAACCAAACGGCTACATTAACCATCTACTCCATATATACACCTTTATCTGCCTTTGAAAACACAGTAGACCCTACACGACCCGTCTAATGTTTGCTTATGATGTAATAGAGATCTGATTCTAAAGTTTCTGAAATAGCCAAAATGTCCATGTTTGTAATGCCGTTATAAGAATTCAGCTCATTAATATTCCTGGTGTCATTATTTCTTGCATGAATATTCATAGAGTAAAGGGTTAAAGTATTTTATTTTCTGTTGGCTTCTGCCTTTGTAATAGTGACAAGCACGTAGACGCAGCAAAGGTATAAATACTGACAGAATACGTTGAATATTCATGTAAGAAGAATGACACCCTAGCTATTTCTTAGCTGAATTTTTTTATAACGGCATACATACGCCGGACTGGACATTTTCGTTTTGGTAATAAAATGTAGCACACATAGCTGACCTTGATCAGACGGTTCCTTAGGAGAATATGCGAATGTGTTAAAAAGCGTTTGTTTGAGGGAAGGGGTTAAATATGATACGAACATATGATATAAATTGACTTATGCCCACGCTAATAAAACCAATGTGTATTTGGCTGACATTAACAGTATATCAAATATATTTTCTATATGTATTATTATCACATTCCCTCGTACTGACGCATTTTGACGCCTCTGTAAAAGTCACATTTTGAAACCGTTGTGATAAATAGAGTATTACTCCATAGGAGCAAATGCTCGATTCATCACAATGGTTTCAAAACAACACAATTCTAAAATGCTCCTTTTCCTACATTTAATGCTCCTTTTCGGTAGGTTTATTCAAAGAGATTGAGTCTAAACATAGTCTAGGTGATTGAGACCTAACCATAGTCTAGGTGATTGAGTCTAAACATAGTCTAGGTGGGAATGAGTTAAGATCCCGGTTGGCGATTTAGTGAAAATCGTTTAGAACCGTGAATATATTGTATCAACAGTATAAGACTGTCACATAGTTTTGAAACCTGATAAGAAGCATATTTTTTCTGAACATTTACCTGTAGTGTGGAAAGATTCAACTACAGGTATAACCATTATCTTGGTAAGTTCGACCCGACTTGTTTTTGCATTTGCAAAAAGATTGGAACTATATGAGACAACCAGTAACACCTGTAACACCGAATAACACCGAGTAACACCGAATAACACCGAGTAACACCGTGTAACACCGAGTAACACCGAGTAACGCCGAGTAACACCGAGTAACCCAGCGTCTCCTCAGGATCCATACTGTTATGACACTTTGTCAGTGGTTCCTCGAAGACTTTAACCCTTCGCTTGCTATTCACGTCAATATACCTACCTGTAAATAGTGAAGACCCAGATGAGACAGCTCCTGCAGGAGCTGTCTCATCTGGGTCTGCACTATTTACAAGTTGATTGTGCAACCAATGCACTCCACAGCAGTGATTGCACAGCGAAATACTTGTACACAGTGAAGATATATGTAATTATACAACAGGACATGGGTAAAGAAGGAGAAATGTATTCTAAAATTCAGCAAGCGAAGGGTTAACAAAGCTGAAGTACAGTTGAACTTCAGTATCTCGAATTTCAAAAGCCCATACAAATTACTTCGAGATAAAAGACGTTCGAACACTCCGGTTTCTAATCTGGACGATTTTTCAAGATCACAACTTAATGCAGGTCTTACGTAATGTTGAGAGTTCCTATATGAGCTTTCAGCATTACTTTCGACCTGGATTAAGCTGTCGTACGTTGACGGATATCGCTCAACGACGGATAACGCATGACGACGGGTATCACCAGCCGACGAATGACGCACGACGACGGATGACCCACGACGGACATAACACTATCACACACGGTAACATTTTAATGTTTGCCAGTTCAGCTAATAAATGACACGCAAATGTTTTCCTTTTTGTTTTTGTACTTCACTCATGTACTTCACAACAGCAGGTGTTAAGTGCTGGTGTGGTGGTCGTACAAGTCGCCCCGTCCTTCATTCTCGGTGTTGTTATATTTCCGGTCCTTCGGGATCATTAGTTTCGATGTTGCTAGTTTTGAAACTTGAATACCGCTGAAGCCAGCGTATGGGGCCGTGAGTACTGTTGCACTTTTAATTTACTGCTAATGAACAGACTCAATAAACCGAGTCTGCAATGTTCTCTTTTTGCATTGCAGCTTTTGCTTTCGAAGGATCTGCACCTTTCAGAACTTGATCATTCTGAAACGGTTGACAGGAGAATAATAGACATGAAAGAAATGACCAACTTGGCATTTGCTTACGGAAATTAACGGAAATTACCAAATTGGTTCATAGTGTTATTAGATATGAAAAATCAGATTAAGCCTGTTTCATAGGTTATAGCAATCTGTAGTTAATTACAGAACGAAGACTGTTTCTTTTCTTAAGAAATCCAAAATCACGTACCATTTTGTAGGAGATGCAGTAAAATTTCTCTGAAAGGTCTGATTCCAGTAACCAATACGGATTTATTTGTATGTTGAGACCTTAACCCTTCGCTTGCTATTCACGTCAATATACCTACCTGTAAATAGTGAAGACCCAGATGAGACAGCTCCTGCAGGAGCTGTCTCGTCAGAGTCTGCACTATCTACAAGTTGATTGTGCAACCAGTGCACTCTACAGCAGTGATTGCACAGCGAAATACTTGTACACAGTGAAGATATATGTAATTATACAACAGGACATGGGTAAAGAAGGAGAAATGTATTTTAAAATTCAGCAAGCGAATGGTTAATATATAAAGTACATATGTTAGGTATATTAATGTCATTCAGATTTTGTTTTTATTATTATTGGGATTACTCTATTTCGTGCTGTGTGTTGAACTGGAAAACTATATAAGTAAAACCTCTCTAAAACGGCCATTAATTTTGTTAATTAGTTGGGATTTAGGGCAGGTGGCTGCTTAAAGCAAGGTGAAAGTAAAACAGAACGCTCCTATAGGAGCGTTTTGTTTTATTTTCACCTTGCTTTCAGCAGCAACCTGCATTTAACACAAAATGCTGGATGTAATTTAGTGGCCGTTAGAGAGAGGTTTTACTGTAAAAGATTAAGCCATTAATTTTTACCCATTCCCTCATATTAACGCCTTTTGATTCCTCTGTAAAAGTCAAGTTTTGAAACCATTATGCTAAATAGGGCAAATGCTCCAAATGATCAAATGTTCTATTTATCACAATGGTTTCAACGCTACATAAATCTAAAATGTTCCTTTGTTCTAGTAAATGCTCCGTTTCAGCAGATCTATTCCAAGACGCTGGAACTAAATATGAATCTAAATATAGCATATGAGGTTATGGTCTAAAAATAACCTATGAGGTAATGGTGATCTAAAATAGCCTATGACTGAATGGGTTAACACAGTATACACAGTATTTTTCGACATCGATAACAGTCATTATCATTACATAGGATACAGGCGATAGTTTCACAGCCAAATACTCGCATTTGGCCCGGTCAAACTCCCTCATATTAGATTCATTGAGCATGTCATTAATTCTTTCGCTGCCAAATTTTGTCGTCTGCGCACAATTTGTCGTCTGCTACAATTTTTATTTCTTTTTCTGTTTCTTCATTTTTGCTTCCAAAACAAAGTCACACTAGAGCTTATTTTTAAGAAAAAAAAACATGTCTCCCACCTGCTCTTGTCTCAAAATGATTGGATGTTTTCCAGCGATTTTTTTTTTTTTTGGGGGGGGGGGGAATTTTAGGATGTTTTATATCATTTACTTGTACAATAAATGAAGCTATTATAAGCTCTACAAATTCCAAAATAAATAAAATATGTCATTCTTACATAAGTCATTGATCAATTCAGAGAAAATCGACATATTGATATAAATTCTGAACGATATATCTACAAACATGAAGTCCGCAAACACAAAATCTGAGGTTGAAACAGAAAATACTTTAACCAGATTTAAATGAAGACTGGGCATGAAATTATTTAACTTGATCAGGACTATAATCCTGACACACCTTCTACAATAAGGGTGTTTACTGACATGCCTTCTACAATAAGGGTGTTTATCCAACTTTACAAAGAAAATAAACTCACAAATATTATTTTCAGTAAATCGGGTAAAGATCTGATGAAATCTAGAGTTAGGGAGCGACAAGGCCAAAACAGGCATGTATTATTTTCAAGGGGCATAATCCTGACATGCCTCAAGAAATTTAGCTGCTTATCTAACTTGATCAGCATTCTATTCCTTTAAAGATTTTCAGGAAGTTTATACAAGGTCAGAACGGACAATGCTAAAACAACCCATTTTGAATAGTTCAAGGGCCATAAATTCAAAGTGCCTGGTGTAATCTTGCTGGTTATTAAACTTGACCAAGACATTATGGCCAGTACCATATTTATGAAGTTTGTTGGAGACTGCATGATGACCTTTTGAGCAGACAAAGTTAAACAAAAACCAGTTTTCAACAAATCAAGGGCCGTAACTTTGAAATAGCTGTTCCAATATTGCTGGTTATTCAACTTGGCCAAGATATTATAACCATGAACATTTTCATAATGTTTGGTGATGATTAGGTGAGAACTATTATGACTTAGGGAAGGTACAAGGCTAAAAAGGCCTATTTTGTATTATCTAAGGGCCATAACTCTAAAGTGCCTAGTTCAATCTTGCTGGTCATTGAACTTGGCCTATATATTATAGCCATAGACATTTTATAAGGTTCGGTGATGATCAGATGAGAACTTTATGACTTACAGAGTGGACAAGGCTAAAAAGGCCTATTTTGTATTATCTAAGGGCCATAACTCTAAAGTGCCTAGTTCAATCTTGCTGGTCACTGAACCTGGCCTATATATTATAGCCATAAACATTATTTTTATGTACGTAATGTTTGGTGGAGATTGGATGAGACAGTTTTGACTTAGAGAGCGGACAAGGCTGAAAAGGCCCAATTTGCATAAACCAAGGACCATAACTCTAAAGTTCCTGAAACAATATTGCTGGATATCGAACCTGGCCTAGATATTATAGTCATAAGCATTTTATAAGGTTTGGTGAAGATCGGATGAGACGTTTTTGACCTAGAAAGCGGACAAGGCTAAAAAGGCCAGCTTTGGATACACTAAGGGTCATAAGTCTGAAGTTCCTAAAACAATTTTGCTGGATATCAAACTTGGTCCAGATATTATAGCTACAAACATTTTGGTAAAGTTTCGTAAAATCTAGCTGATAACTTTTAGAATTAGAGAGCGGACAATATTTTGTGACAGACGGACGGACGGACGGGCAGACGGACGGACAGACAGACAAACGAAAAGGAGTAAATCAATGTGTCTCCCACACCACTACGTGGTGGGAGACATAGTTAACAACTCGGCATCTCATCCGGATCCATACTGTTAGCATAGGTAATAACTGCGACATTGGCAGCGTTAAGCCGTCTGATTTTAACCCTTTCCTTCATATATCTATAAAGGTAGAATATTAGATGTATCACTGTCATCCAAATACATTTTGTTTTTATTATCATTGTCATTATTCTATTTCGTGCTGCGAGTTGGAAAACTCTATTCTATAATTAGCCATTAATTCCAACACAATCCCTCATATTGACGCGTATACATAAAAATAAATAGAGTAGACCCATGCAACCGGGTTTCTCTGAGAGAAAATATACCCGTCGGGTGTGGGAATCGAACTCGAAACTCGAAATTCCTTGTCAAGCACTTTACCGCATCGCCAAAACAGTCGGCTTGCACAACAAGGCTGTACAAGTGTTGATACTGGTAAACTACGCCCCGTGAGACCCGGATCAGACGACTTCTATAGGATCCGTCTGATCAGGGTCTGCTCTGTTTGTTAATGGCACTATATTAATCTGATTTTACTGCTTCTGTCTCAGCAAAAGATTCATGTGTACCGATGGTGTTTTAAAAACTAACCCAATTAATATGCATGATGTCATAATCTCTTACATGAATATTGAACAGGTAAAGGATTAAAGAGTATAAATGTATGGTATGACTTTGTACAGTATGTAAGTGCTAGCCATATCACAGAGGTTATGACCTATGGTCTGTGAGCACCATATATTGTAGCTGGAACATTACTGTAATAAATTCATGTTTATTACAAATTTAGCCGTATATGAATCGTGTTTATAAATTAAAAGTATGCATAAAGTTGAGTTACATCTCATGTTTCATGCAAAATTGTTAGCACCAAAATACTAAGTAGATATTTGTTTCTTTGATTAGTTCTTGTTGTTTAAAGGCTATTGATATCATTGATAAGCCCCGAGCTCGAAGTCGCGATCATACCTTGCAGATCTTACGTTATTCCCCGCTTTCACGAACATCCCCATTTGAAGAAAAGTCTAATTCCATAAAACGTTCCCATCCCTTGTTGAAAAAGTCTAGTTCCATAATAAATTCCCATTCCTTGGTGAAAAGACTAGTTCCATAAAATAATCCCATTCCTTGTTGAAAAGTCTAGTTCCATAAATATTCCCATCCCTTGTTGAAAAATCTAGTTCCATAAATATGCAAATCTCCTGAAGAAAAGTCTAGTTCCATGAAACATGAATCATTCCCACCTCCTCTTGAGCAAATTCTGTTTCCATAAGCATTAAACATTCCCACTTCTTGGGAAAAAGTCTAGTTACATAAACATATAACATTTTCATCTCTTGAAGAAAAGTCTAGTTCCATATTGACCCTATTTTATCGTGCTATTATTTTCGCATGGATTATTCCCATTTGCTGATGTTCATTAAACATAAAGCATGTCAACTTCTTGGATAAAAGTCTAGTTCTTTAAAACATTGTCATTTCTTGAATAAAATTCTAGTTCCATGAAACATGAAACATTCCCATCTCTTGAAGAAAAATGTATTTCCATAAATATAAAACATTCCCACCTCTTGAAGAAAAGTTTAGGTCCTTAAAACATTCCCATCTCTTGAGGAAAAGTCTAATTCCGTGAAACACATTCCAATCTATTGAAAAAACGTCTTGATCCATAAACATGAAACATTCCCACCTCTTGCAGAAAAGTACTTTTGCATCAGGTTACAATACAAGCAATAGGGGAAGACACATCTTTAATGGCATTGTTACGTGTCTTGACAGAAATCATGGATCAGTTAAGATTATGATTATGAATTCCTCAAAGGTTTCAGTTCAAAATTAATTTGGTAATTTCACATGAAACATGACAAGCAATCCCCATGAGTTATAAGGGAATGTTATCAAACGAGTTTTTTTATCCAAACAATTGCTGGACTCTATGAGAATGTCTTCGTTTGAAAGAGTATATTGTGGCTACGCAAATAGTTAAGCCACAGACCTCCGTCCGCAATGAATCGGAGCTACTGATCAGAATCCAAACTGTTTAACACTCATCGTCATACACATGTCTAGATTGTCCAATATGACAGACAGTGACTTTGCTGTTTACTTTTTGCAGAGCATTAATTTGGTATTGTTGAAACTTTTGATCTACACTCTCTATAAAATGGTTAAACCTTACCGGTAAGTATTATTTTCTTGAAAAATATCATTCAAGAAATACTTTGCTCTGATGACCCTTTACTTCATGAATATTCATGAAAGAAATTATGACCTCTTTAATAAATTATTTAGAATATTATTAAATTTTAAAATGCATGCATATTATTACTTTTTACAATTTACCAAAGCAGACCTGATCAGATGGCTGCTATAGGAACTGTCTGATCTGGGTCTACTTTGTTTGTTTGCTAATGTGGAGAAATGCATATTTATGGGACAAAGAGTTGAGCATTTCACAATGTAAAGTTGTGAACCATACAAATTTAGTTCTTGAGCAAAATTTAATAATATTAGTGGTGACAAGGTATCACAAGTATGAATCGCGCAGTATGACGTCAATGACCTATAACGTCTCAAGACATATGCGTGCGCTATGTCTAGTCAAACATCACCACAATGTTACATTAACTTGCTTTAAGGCTTGTAAATCTGACATTGATATTAAAAAAAGAAGACATTCATACCGAAAAGAAATATTAAAAATAAATACAGTAAAACCTCTCTATAACGACCACTAAATTACATCAAGCATTTTGTGTTAAAGGAAGGTGGCTGCTTAAAGCAAGGTGAAAGTAAAACAGAACGCTCCAATAGGAGCGTTCTGTTTTACTTTCACCTTGCTTTAATCAGCCACCTGCCCTAAATACCAACTAATTAACACAATTTAGTGGCCGTTATAGAGAGGTTGTACTGTACATGTAACTATAGTGTGTATCATAAACAGTACAGTAGAACTTACCCTAAGTGGTCATTTATTTATTCAACACAGGAGTCTTAAAAAGCAGATGGTTACTTAATGCAGAACAAAAGTAATGCAGAGAACTCGTTAAGAGCCTTTTGTATTACTTTCGACCTGTATTTAGCTATCTCCCACTTACTGGCCCATTATTAGACATATTTTGATGGCCGCTTAAGACAGGTGTTACTGTATGTACTAGGAACCGTCCTTGATCTGCTCGCCTGATACTCATAGGTTTACTAAAGAGGGTCACTACTGAAGGGTCCTATTGTGTGGTTTTATCGCTCACTGTTGGCATGCAGTGTTTATCTTGTCTCCTGATTAACCAATTCCCTCCTAGATTATTTTTAGACCCAACGTCTTTGAATAACTCACCGAAAAGGAGCATTTACTAGAGAAACGGAAACGTTTAGAATTGTGTTGTTTTTAAAGCATTGTGATGAATAGAGCATTTGCTCCATAGGAGCAAATGCTCTATTTATCACAATGGTTTAAAATACCTTTACGGTGGTGTCAAAAGACGTCAGTAGAAGGGAATGGGTTAAATATCCCCCTGTCATTGTAAAAGTTAATAGTAACATGGAAATTGTGCATATGCCCCTGACCAAAAGCTGCGTTCTGTATACATGCGGTAGCTGATATGGATCCAAATTGTGCAGTAAGCCAATGAGAAAGACTCCATTGTGGCATGACAAAATCAAACAGTCGTGTTAGGCATACTCCGGGCGATTCTGTTGTTACTTTTATAAACAGTTAAGGTTCAATTGAGAAGCTGCATTAATCAGTGTCTTGTCAGACAAACTGTTTGACATTCTCGTTGCATCTTGTGGAGATATGTCTTGGGCGTTTGGGTTATTGTAATGAGGTGGACGGAATTGTGTCTGTAACGGCATCAGACGTCCAACAATTTAAATATACATATCGTAGAACCCCTCTATTGCGACAACTTAATGAATAAACATGTGTGTCTTTATAAACAGGTGGTTGCTTAATGCATGATAAAGTAATGCAGAAAGCTCCTCTTGTCCTGCATTAAGCTACCACCTACATCTAGCACCCAGAATCATACATCCTTTAGGTGGTAGCATTAGCGGGGTTTTACTGTATCTCATTTTACCCATGTTGGCTTTATTGTGTTGCACAAGTAGTTTTAAAGCGACAGACAAACAACACATGGTTGAGTCAGGTCTATTTCAGAGAAAACTGATATCAGTTTAACTTTCTAACGAAATTAACAGAAGTCTAGATAAGATGCGTGGATTATAACTTCTAAAATATATTTCCACCAAATCCTACGGTGTGACCACTCTCGAAGAGACGAGTCTGAAGAGTGGTCGTAACATAGGGTTTGGTGGAGAATTGACGATGTTTGTAGTTGAGAACGGACCTTTATCTGTTATCTTTATCTTTATCTGTTGCACAGGAAATAATAGTTCAGTAGCCAGGCTAATTATGTAGCAGCGAAATTAATTGTCAGTCGGATATTTTAATTGTCACAGGACAATTGGTTTTAAATGAACCATTATTTAATAAATAGCCTACTTATCTGATTGATTGTTTGAAAAACAGATTGTATCTGTGTAGAAAGACAGTAAACCGTGTCCATTAACCCATTCCCTCCTAGACTTTTATTACACATTCCCTAATAGACTATTTTAGACCATTCCCTCCTAGACTATTATTACACATTCCCTAATAGACTAATTTAGACCATTCCCTCCTAGACTATTATTACACATTCCCTAATAGACTATTTTAGACCATTCCCTCCTAGACTTTTATTAGACATTCCCTAATAGACTATTTTAGACCAGTCCCTCCTAGACTTGTTTTAGATTTGTTCTGTTTGTATCAGGCTTTGCGTCGTTTTAACAGTAGTTCAGTCATATCGCGACGTCCAGCTAATTACAGATGAAGGAATACCCCGGAGATTATTTTGTGTACGGAATAAATTGCACTGTTTCGTGCACAGAAAAACATTTGAGTAGAACCACCGGCCAACCGCAAGAACTAGACTAGATGGCTCCTGTAGGAGTCGTCTGATCAGGGGCTGCTCTGCTTGCTTATGAAATTAATATAAATATGATTTTACATTTTCTGCAATACCCAAATTTTCCTGTGATCATGTACTATTACAGTAAAACCTCTCTATAACGACCACTAAATTGTGTTAATTAGTTGGTATTTTGGGCAGGTGGTTGCTTAAAGCAAGGTGGAAGTAAAACAGAACGCTCCTATAGGAGCGTTCTGTTTTACTTCCACCTTGCTTTAAGCATCCGCCTGCCTTTAACACAAACTACTTGATGTAATTTAGTGGTCGTTATAGAGAGGTTTTGCTATATTTAAAAAATCTGATTGATAATCATTAATTCTTACATGAATATTCATGGATCAAAGATTAATTAACAGTAATCAATCTCTCGCGTTTTCTTATCAGATTATTATAGGTTACGCTTGTTTATGTTTGTACATATAGCTGTGGACACAATGTGACGTCACACGTAAATTTATGCTTTCGTCAACAAGTCCAGCAGATTAAAGTAAACTCTCTAATGCGAACACTCCAATATGCACCATCAACCCTTTCCTTCATATAAACACTTTTTCACGCCATTGGAAACAGAGTAGACCCAGATCAGACCGTTCCTATAGGAGCCGTCTGATCAGGGTATGCTCTGTTTGCTTTTGACATGATATAGATCTGATTCTACAGTTTTTGTAAATTGAAAATTCGACAGTAAAACATTTCAGAAATATTCATGATGTCGTTATTTCTTACATGAATATTGAACAGGTAAATGATCAACGGCCAATACGACAGACGGCAGCCTAATGCAGGATAAAAGGCATTTAGAAAGAGCATTTAGGAGCTTTCTGCGTTACTTTATTACCCTGTTTCACCGAAAGCATGTTTTGCATGTCACGTGTTTGGTTTATCAATGTGTTCAATGACTTCTTTATCATTATTAGAGGAGGAATGGAGTTCTTATTTTTAGATGTTAAAACATTCGAATGGCGTGTTAAGTTTGTGTCAGTAGATAAAGATGTAGTTTCTAATGTGTGATGGGTTTTGTTTGTTTATTTGTTTTGAGGGGGCGATAACATATTATTCATGTCCAGTTGGACTACTTGGATGTTCTTCAAAACATTGAATGAAACGTCGTAATTTTAACGGAATGCATCGACATTAGAGGATGGAGTAAACATGCTTGACATTAATAGTAGATCGTTCAGATTTAGTTTTGACTGGCCTTAGCGATCCAGAGTAGGACATGAAATATGAGCTATTTAATGAAAACATCTTGTATGAATTAACAATGCCAACTATTTTCGTTCAATTAATGGTTTTTGGCCGAACTGATTTTGGAGTGAGTGCAAACAGTTATGTTATGAAATCATTTAAGAATATTTTGATGAACGAAAGCGATTTTCTGTGGTGACAGGGCAAACAGAATTCCAGGCACGACTTGTACGGACAGATTTCTGATTTAATTCGGCTTTCCAAAGCCCTTTGGTCTCGACATAGCTCGACCAAACTTACCCTACGCACCACCAGACATATATTTTATATGTTTTCGAAATATGGATAGAATATATGTATAACTTTCATTCCAAAATGAATGAAGAACTGTCATTTCCTAAAGTATTTTCGTCATGTTTTTAAGAAAAGATGCAAGGGTGTCAACCAATCAAAATGTTGGGAATACAGTGCAACCACTTAATGAACAAACATAGCTGTCATCATAAGCAGGTGGTTGATTAATGCAGGACGAAAGTTATGCAGATACCTTTCTGGATAACCTTTGTCCTGCATTAAGCTACCACCTGCCTTTGCCACTGTGAATTATGCCCCTTATTGGTGATCGCATTAGAGGGGTTTTACTGTACCGATACGTTTCAGATTTGGTTTGGTTTTATCGTCGTTTTACCAGTAGTTCAGTCATATCACGACGTCCAGCTAATTGAATTTGTATATAGGTGACACAATTCTTCAGAGAAATTATTTCCATTTATATAATTTTGTAAATCCTGTTTTGAATAATAGAAGAGCAAATTATTACTCCATAAATATGGTCTTTCTATGCCTTTACAAACAGAGTAGATCCTGATCAGATGGCTCCTGTAGAAGCCGTCTGATCAGGGTCTGCTCTGTTTGCTTATGATATAATATAGATATGATTCTATAGTTTCTGCCATGGTCAAATATTCCTGTGTTCATGTACCATTATAAAAAATAATCTAATTAATATTAATGACGTCATTATTTCTTACATGAATATTTATGGAGTAAAGGGTTAAACCAAATAGTATATTACAGTAATCCTCGCTAAAACAACCACGTGATTCATTAATACAGTAGACTGTAAAAGCAGCAGCTAGTTGTTTAACGCATTCCCTCCTACACTATTTTAGACCCATCCTCTTTGAATTAATCTACCGAAAAGGAGCATTAACTATAGAAAAGGAAAATTTAGAATTGTGTAGTTTTGAAACCATTGTGATAAATAGAGCATTTGCTCCTATGGAGCAAATGCTCTATTTATCACAATGGTTTCAAAAATGAGTTTTACAGAGGCGCAAAAAGGTGTCAGAAGGAGAAAATGAGTTAATGCAGGTAAAAGTGATACAAAAAGCTCATATGGGAGTTTTCTGCATCACATTTGTTCTGCATTAAGCTATCATCTATTTTTAAAGCTCCAGCATTAAGCTTCTTTTGAGTTGTGGTACTAATGAGACTTTACTGTACATTGTTGTAACCATTTTCCTGTCTAATATTCGTGTTAGGAATAATGACATCCTGATTACCTGTTATCTAGGTTTTGTGGTGACATATGTACACAGGATGTTGTTGGTCAGACAGAAACTGTTAAATTTATATTATACCATAAGCAAACAGAGCAGACCCAGATCATATAGGAGTCTCATTTGAGTCTACTCTGTTTACAAATATGTGAAAAGGCGTTAATATGAGGGAGAGGGTTAGTATTGATTAAACTCCTCCGTGGGTTTGTATGTACAGTAAAACCTCTCTATAACG
This sequence comes from Azorinus chamasolen, assembly GCA_963576725.1. Lineage (NCBI taxonomy): Eukaryota > Metazoa > Mollusca > Bivalvia > Cardiida > Solecurtidae > Azorinus > Azorinus chamasolen. The sequence continues at coordinate 16,097,492 of OY755251.1, read as the reverse complement.
GCCACTAAAGTACATAAAATATTTTCTGTTAAAGGCAGGTGGCTACTTAAAGCAAGGTGAAAGTAAAACAGAACGCTCCTATAGGAGCGTTCTGTTTTACTTTCACCTTGTTTTAAGCAACCACCTGCCCTAAATACCAACTAATTAACACATTTTAGTGGCCGTTACAGAGAGGTTTTACTGTAACATGGTCATTGTGTTGCCACAAATTTCACCGCATACTGTTTATATCAAAGAAACTACTAGGTTGGCATATATTCCGAAAGACAAAGTTTGTCGTAATGGTCATATTAGAAAAACCTTCTTGACCAGTTTATAAGTATAAATATATTGCTATCATACTTATTTATCAACTAAAACTAAGAAATCAAATGACAGTGTATTTACAAGGTCCCCGACGAAGCAGGTGCATGTTTTACACACTAAATGCCAATCCAAACCTACTAAAATCAAGCTACCACCCACTAGAAACGTTTAACTGTATTTTAAAAACTAAAGTTTCGAATATATGATTAGTTAGCACCAATGATTTAGTATTAAACCGACTAACATAATAAACTATTTCAAACGCGACCATTCAAATAAAAATTTGGAATAGCAGATAGCATTATGCAGGACAGAAGTAATTCAGACAGCTCCCCAAAATTACAGGTTTTTATTACTCTAGTTCTGCATTAAGCAGTCACCTACATGGACTTCGAGCGGCCACCGTGTTGATTCGAGAGTGGAGGGGTCGGAGGGTCTGTGATATATGTGTATCTTATGCAAATTCCAAGAAACTGTTTTGAACATGAAAGCAAAATCAGGAAAGTATTGCTAACAGCTCACAAATCCGACAACAAAATTAATGTTTTTCCCAAGGGTAAACTAGTAAATAAATTATAAAACATGCATTTTACGAGCCGTTCCCTAAGGAAATGTACGTGTACCCCATAGATATGGCATCCACAAACAGGAAATCCTAACCAGTGTGCGTCTCAGACATGTGACGAACGATCAGGATCTACACGTATATTTACTTTGGCTAATAAATACACAGAATGTGCACCAACAATATATAGTCCATGCCCGGACAATAAATACCGCCGAATGTACACCAAACAATATAAACCCTTCCGGGACAATAATACAACAGGATGTGCACGAAACAAAATAGACAATGCCCGCACAATAATACCACATAATGTGCACCAAACAATATAGACAATGTCCGGACAATAATACCACAGAATATGCACCAAGCAATATATAGATCATGCCCGGACAATAATACCACAAAATATGCACCAAGCACTATATAGATCATGCCCGGACAATAATACCACATAATGTGCACCAAACAATATAGACAATGCCCGTACAATAATACCACAAAATATGCACCAAGCAATATATAGATCATGCCCGGACAATAATACCACAGAATGTGAACCAAACAATATAGAATATAGACAATGCCCGCACAATAATACCACATAATGTGCACCAAACAATACAGACAATGCCCGTACCATAATACCACAAAATTAGCACCAAACAATATAGACAATGCCCGTACAATAATACCACAGAATGTGCACCAAGCAATATATAGATCATGCCCGGACAATAATACCACAGAATGTGCACCAAAACAATACAGACAATGCCCGTACAATAATACCACATAATGTGCACCAAACAATATAGACAATTCCCGTACACTAATACCACATAATGTGCACCAAACAAGATAGACAATGCCCGTACAATAATACCACAGAATGTGCACCAGGCAATATATAGATCATGCCTGGAAAGTAATACCACAGAATGTGCACCAAAACAATACAGACAATGCCCGTACAATAATACCACATAATGTGCACCAAACAATATAGACAATTCCCGTACACTAATACCACATAATGTGCACCAAACAAGATAGACAATGCCCGTACAATAATTCCACAGAATGTGCACCAAGCAATATATAGATCATGCCTGGAAAGTAATACCACAGAATGTGCACTAAACAATACACAGACCATGTCCGGGTGATAATCCACAGAATGTGCACCAAACAATATAGGCCATTCAAATAATTCCACAGAATGTGCACCAAACAATATATAGTCAATGTCCGGATGATAATACCAAAGAATGTGCACCAAACAGTGTAAAGACCATGCCCGGGCAATAATACAAATAGAATGTGCAACAATACAGACCATGCCCGGACAATAATACCACAGAATGTGCCCAAAACAATATAGACATCGCGTTTTCAAAGTGTCGGCATGCTTGGGCTACCTCTGTATTCATGGAGCGGTTCATATATGTTATAAGATTATATTAAAACTATGAATTCAATTAAGTACATTATTGAAAGCGCCGTTTAAATGAGTCAGGTTTTTCTTTATATGTATACCAATACAGACACGGTAAGTGTGTATATGCATTTATAAATGTATACACACGGCAAGTGTGTGTATGTATTAAAATATACCAGTACTGACACATCTAGTGTGTATATGTATTAATGTATACCAGTAGTGACACGGCAAGTGCGCATATGCAGTAATGTATACCAGTACTGACACGGCACGTGTGTATATGCATTAATGTATACCGGTACTAACACGACAAGTGTGTATATGCAGTAATATATACCAGTACTGACACGGCAAGTGTGTATATGTATTAATGTGTACCAGTACCTACACGGCAAATGTGTATATGTATTAGTGTATACCGGTACTGACACGGCAGGAATGTATATTTTTATCAAAGTATACCAGTACTGACACGGAAGTTGTGTATATTCATAAATGTTTACCAGTACACACGGCAAATGTGTATATGAATGAATATATACCAGTACTGACACGGGATACATTGAAACATTAGTAGTTTAATACTTCTTCACGTGTATGTTTGGGCAATAAAGTTAATATCTAATATTTAATAATTTATACATGTCCTAAGCCTAGCATGTTTCCGTTTTATTGAACCTTATTGTCTCATAAATATGTTGCCAGTTATTTATTTAGAAGGTCTTTACGATTCATCAACAGACGCGTGGCTGAATCCAAATGTAATGTACGCACTGTGACTTTAGTGGCACGGGGGCATGCTCCTCGGAAAAAATTATAACTGTGTAGTTTTTAAACAATTGTGATAAAAAGAACATTTGCTCATATAGGAGCAAATGCTCTATTTATCACAATGGTTTCAAAAGTTGACTTTTACAGAGGCGCCAAACTGCGTCAATGTGATAGAATGAGTTAGAACTTACATGACAAGACAGAACGTTTATCAAAATCAGCCCCCAATCTAAGCATTCGCCTTTTGTTCCATTTTGGCCATAATAATGTTATTCACCTTTCAGATTAATGTCACACACGTGCTAAGTGTATTGCTACCTACGCCCCTGATCAAGTGAAGTACAGAATTACTTCAATAAGAGTTTTGTGTTAGCCCTTCTCCCACACATATCAAACTGTCCTGCATTTCAAATGGTTTGGCGTCTAGTGAGAATATAAGCTGTTTGACACCCGGCCAACTCTCAAAAGCTTAGTCGAATAGGAAGAAGTCAAAATTGCTTGAGATACAATTTGAGCAGATCTTTTTTTTTTATAAACACGGGGCAAGCGGAACAAAATATAAATGTGCGTACTCAAATACTGAAAACGTCCTTTCTCCACCAAACCCTATGTTGTGACCACTCTTTAGAATCGTCTCACAACATAGGGTTTGGTGGAGAAATAAAGAAGTTATTCGTGAAAATGTTTTAATTTACGCATCTTATCACATAGGGTTTGATGGAGAAATAAAGAACGTATACTTGACATCATTTTTACCTGGACCTCTGTTAATTACGAATTCTAAAATTAGCTGATGTCACAAGAAGACGATGCTGGGAAATATACAACGGGTGTACATGTAGTACATGTATTAGATTAGCCAATTACGAGGTGGCAGATCAGGGTCTTCTCTGTTTGTTATTCTCCACAAATAATGTTTTCCAGTTATAGTTGTGGTGCCGAGACTGTTCAAACTCACTCAAACTCACGCTCAAACGACACCGCCACATCACATCCGCCACCCAAAGTCAAAACGCCATCCCATTTCCAAACACCACCCAACGTCCAATGTTGCAAATTTAACAACTTGCACATTAGCTGTAAATTTGTGATTACATATGAAAACAAGTCGCATCCATAGGAGACGCTTTTTTGTAAAATGAAAGAAACACAAACATATGAATTGAAGTCGAAGCAATTATCTTTGCTGATAACAATTACTTAAGCGTAAAAAGAGTTAATTTTCGCGACCGGCTTTGACTGCGATGGTGAATTTGGTAGACTTTGACTAGTATCGAAGAAGGAAAAAAACATGTAAACTAGGCTCGAAAAAAGTTGTATGCTCATTATTTTGCTTTCCGAGCCCCGTCACGAAAAGAACGTACTATTATGATCCGTGTGTATGCCTTTCCGCCATTAATATTCATGTAAGAAGTAATAGCATCATGCATATTAATTAGCTGTATTTGTAAAATAACACATGAAGACATGAATATTTAACCAAGACAGAAAGTGTAAATTAATGTTGTATAATGTCGTAAGCAAACAGATTAAACCCTGATTAGACGCTTGTAAGCAAACAAAGCAGATCCTGATCAGACAGCTCATACAGGAGCCGTCTGATCTGGGTCTATTCTGTTTGAAAATGCGTCGAAGAATATATTTGATAGTTATATAAATTCTGTGTGCATTGACAGAACGCTCTGTGACATCAATTTAGCACATTGTTTGGCGTCGGTGGGCAAAACGCAAACAGTTTTGATATTATAGATAGAGAGATTCTAGCGTGGTCTACACTACTTGTAAACAAGGAACCGTTCCTTTCCCTTGGCAAGGCTGAATGAATTGATATGCAATGGAAGATGATAGAGGATAAGAAGGTAGAAAAGAAGCACGAATTAGTATAACGGAAAAGAAGACATCACGGAACTTGATGATATGACCAATTCCGTTTTCAGGAATAAAGATTTAAAATCAATATCAAAATATGATTAGATAACAGAAACATGGCATCATAAAAATTGAGCAAACCGATCAAACGCACAAACTCACCAACAGCTTACATATCAAAATGTCAATCATTAACACGCATTAAGATCCTGAGTAGCTCAAATTGTCTTCAGGGTGAAGTACTCAACAGTCTGATAAGTATGATAATTTAGAAATAAGGTTTAACCATTTACACTCCATGAATATTCATGTAAGAAAAATAATGACATCATGCATGCTTATTGGATTAATTGTTATAACAGCACGTGGACACAGGAATGTTTACCCATGGCAGCAACTGTAGAATCATATCTATACAGTGCTCCCTCCCTACAACGGCCCTCTCAATAACGATTCCCTCCGTACAACAACGCATGTCACTGTTTCCGAAACAACAAGGCTCCAGAAAAAACTTTTTCTATTGTATTTTCTTAATGCCTCCATCAAACCCTATGTTGTGACCACTCTTTAGAATCGTCACTTTGTGACGACTCTAAAGAGTGGTCACAACATAGGGTTTGATTGAGGTATAACGGTTTAGTTCTCGAAATGCACTTTATCTGGGATCTGCAAACAAGCTATTTATGTTTGATTTTCCCTCCCTATAACAACTCCCTCTGAACAACACATACAATCTGCGTATCCCAAAGGTTGTCGTTGTAGAGAGGGAGCACTGTATTATATCCTAAACAAATGGAGCAGACCCTTATCCTGTAGGAACTGTCTGATCTAAGTATACCAAGCAAAGGGAACAGACCCTGATCAGACGGTTCCTACAGGAGCCGTCTGATCTGGATCTACTGTATGCAAAAGTGTAGATATGCATATATATTGGGTAAAGGTTTAAAATATAGAGAACAATATTTCTACGCGTGATAATGGTAAACCATCCAATGATCACAAAAGGAAGGATCTTGTTAGAATGAAAACTAATTATTATCATTGAATGAAAATGTTGATTTTTTTGTTTTAAAATAAAAATCGAATTGTCGTGAATCAGGACATAAAATACGTATCCGCGTTCGTTTAATCTCTTTCAAAAAGTAAAACAAAAATCTAAAAAAAGGAAAGAAAACGTGAAAAATAAATGCAAATTACCATAACATAATTTGTTCATAAATAATGATATATTATGATTTCCTTTCTGCGTATTCTTCGCATCCTTGTTGCGTTGCCTTTTGTACATTCGAAAATATTAAGCAGTTAAATATGAAACCTGTATTTGCCACATTTTTATTTATAGTAAAATGTGACAAAAATTAAATATACTAGTAATCCGATGGTAAGCTAATGTGGGGAACATTTCATTGACTTGTGGAATGTGTTCTTTACCTGTGAGTTATGTGTTTTACGTGTATTTTACGTGCATGCAAATTTGTTATACACGTGCAGTATTTAACACTTTACTCCATAAATATGCATTTCTACGCCTTTGAAAACTGAGTAGACCTAGATCAGACAACTCCTATAGGAGCCGTCTGATCAGGGTCCGCTCTGTTTGCTTATGGGATAATGCAGATATAATTCTACAGCTTCTGTCATGGTAAACATTGTATATGTACATATGCCATTATAACCATTAATCTAATGTGTATGAATGGTGTCATTATTTTCTCCAAAGAATATTCATGAAGTAAAGGATTAAATGATATGTATTTGCATATATTTACATGGAAGGCGAACGAAAAAACCAGTTATTTGACATTATTTTGTAACCTGTTCTCCGGGGTATATATTTGCCCTCACAAATTTGAGAAAGGACCTGTATAATATACATTGTGGATTTATACAATTACTAGTAACCCTTTTAGCTCTGTTCTATGTTTAATCAAAATTTCAATTATTACTGAATATTCACTGACAAAATAGTTATAATGAAATATGGAAGGTGGAATAATGTAGCCATTTTAGAAAGTAAAGAAACAGATTTTTCAAATTCCATTAGCAAACAGAGCAGACCCTGATCAGACGGCTCATATAGGAGCCGTCTGGTCTGGGTCTAATATGTTTTCAAACGCTTGAAAATACGTTTATATGAGGGAAAGGGGTAAAAATGTACTGAGCAAACAATATATGATTAAGTAAAATATAAAGAAAACCGAAACTCAGAATTTCTTATCTAGCATATATGACGACAATTATAGCCTTTTAAAACGAAATGTACTGTGCAAACAATATATGATTAAGTAAAATATAAAGAAAACCGAAACTCAGAATTTCTTATCTAGCATATATGACGACAATTATATCCTTTTAAAACGTTCAGATGAACAGGTACAGCTTGCTTGCCATTGTTTATCCCCTCCCCCGGTTCCCGAATGAGACGGTATTATAACATGCAATTGAGACGGCTACTCCAGTCTATGAGTGTGATGCACCTACCCCAGCTTATGAATGTCATTTAAGTGCATGCATCAGATAAAGTTAGTATTTTTGTTTGTTTTCCTACCACAATCGGATGGACTCTCTTCAACTTCCGGCGAGGCTGGGGCACTCGAGCACACGTCAATTTTAGTGATGGACAGGTCCTTTGGCGAATCCTCATCCGCTAAAACTTTTCCGCCACTGGAGTTCGAACTCTCATCCGTTACACTCAAATCCAAGTTCTTATATCGCTTTTCCAAGTGCTCTTGATTCATTTTGGATTTTTCGTCAAATGATTTGGATACAAACTGCGCCAAGCCTTCCATATCCCAAGGCTTCTACACGGTTTAAGCTTCCGATTAATTGTTTCTGAGAAATTTATGGTGTATATAGGAACTAACCCAAAACATGAACACGGGGTTAAATTTCTACATTTCTGATTGTTATATTTGTAAATTAAAAACCGGAAACACACTCATTAAATTACAAATAAAGGCAAAAATAAATGTTTTCTCAGAGAAAATGTCGCGAATTCTACACCATTGTATTACATTCCTCAAAATGAAGCTACCCAATGTCGGTTTAGACTTTTAAAACTCCAGCTTGTAGATTATTAAATGAAATAACAAAGTCATCAAAATTAGCGAAACAAATGTCAAATCGGCTCAGATACGTCATAAACCCATATTATTACACCACAAACTCGATGGCCATTTCTCGTGTACTCGGCCGTTAAGACAAGTGTTAAGTTGACAAATCGTGAAGTGTTTTCACATCTTTTCCCCATAACAATTTGTAAAAATCAGCCTCAACATCACCATACCAAACCCCTGGTCTTTAATCTTCGTCATTAATATCATCCATTAATTAATTTAATAACGAACCTCTTCAAACACTTCTCTGATCATTGTTTCATTCTTTGATTACCCATCTCACAGATTCGTTTGTAACACTGCTTCTCATTGGCCCGTAGAGCAGTAGGCGGGACTTGCACATGTTTCTGCGATCAATACAGCCATTCAGCGACTCTCAACTGTCTGTCGTTTTCTTGGAATCGATTAATTCATTCCATCTTCTCGGCAAAGATATTAGCAAGATGTGTGCGAGATAATTGCGACTATCTGCGATCATTTGGATGCGTGGTTACAAAGGCGCGATCAAACTGTTCTGTAAACAAACACGGGAATGGGTTCCTTGCCTTGGGAACAAGTCATTTACAACTTTCTTGACGATCACAGATTCATTCTCGGGTTATAGGAAAGTGATATGTGCACCGAGTCATGGTTTGATATAGGGGTTGCAACAGTATGACAATGGAGTTGATGAGTCAGAGACAAATAAGCATATACAGTTGAACCTCGATATCTCGAACTTGGATAACTTGAACTTCGGGATAGCTCGAAATAAAAGTTCGATAATTCCAAAATTTAATATGCAGAATTTCTCTAAAATGCATCACAGCGCATATTTAGAAACACACGTGTCAGCTTAATTCAGATTGAATATTCAGCATGACTTTAGACCTACATAAAGCTGTGAACTTGAGAAATTGTCCATATTAGAAATTGGATGACTCGAACATATGTTATCTCGAAGTAATTTGTATAGTCCCTTGAAATACATGATAATGAAGTTCAACCGTATCTAGATGAACCGAATAAAGTTTGGTATACAGTGGAACTTCGATATTTCACGTCAATATACCTACCTGTAAATAGTGCAGACCCAGATGAGACAGCTCCTGCAGGAGCTGTCTCATCAGGGTCTGCACTATTTACAAGTGGATTGTGCAACCAGTGCAGTCCACAGCAGTGACTGCACAGCGAAATACTTGTACACACTGAAGATATATGTAATTATACAACAGGGCATGGGTAAAGAAGGAGAAATGCATTTTAAAATTCAGCAAGCGAAGGGTTAAGGGACCATACAAATCACTTCGAGATAGAAGGAGTTCGAATCAGCTTGTTTCTAACTTGTAAACTTTCTCGGTGTGACAGCTTAATGCAGGTCGAAAGTAATGCTGACGGCTCCTCTAAAAGGTTTCAGCATTACTTGCGACTTGAATCAAACAGTGGCATGTCTTTATAAACACGTGCAGTGGTTTAGAACAATTCTGTTTTGGAAGGCACGGGTTTTTTAACTTGAGTTACATATCAAAGTTCGAGTTATCCAAGTTCAAGATATCGAAGTTCCTCTGTTTATCTAAATATAAGACCAAACTGTTTTAATGACTACATGCACCTGAAAGACCTGAGATCAGTGAAAGAAGTTGAGGTATGTTATTTTACCACACTGCGACACTAAATAAGTCATATGGCGCCTATGAATGATGAGATGATGATGATGATTATGATGATGATGATTCTCCAGCATATCAATTTTGTTTGCTGGATCCATTATCTTATACATTTATCTCGATGTTAATTTTACTCTTTTGATGGCGTCATATAAAATATTTGACGCCGTGAAATATAAGCTCAAAATTAATGCAAAAGAACAAACAAAGCGCGTGGAACCAAGACTATCACCCCGTTGTTCCTTAAGCTCGTCCGAGAGGGCCGAGGTTGCTAAAAGAACAATGCCGTCTCGAATGGTAATTAAATGGGTAGAAAAATCGTATTTATGGTGAAAAGGATTAAATGTAAGGCGATGAATTGTCATAAAATACTTAAAGCAAGCATTTGCATTACTAAACTAGCCCATGCAGAGAAACTACGCAGGACGTATAGACCAAGACGAACTGTTCTGCTCGGTATACAGTAAACCCCGTATAACCCTTCGCTTGCTATTCACGTCAATATACCTACCTGTAAATAGTGAAGACCCCGATGAGACAGCTCCTGCAGGAGCTGTCTCATCAGGGTCTGCACTATTTACAAATTGATTGTGCAACCAGTGCACACCACAGCAGTGATTACACAGAGAAATAATTGTAGACAGTAAAGATATATGTAATTATACAACAGGACATGGGTAAAGAAGAAGAAATGTGTTTTAAAATTCAGCAAGAGAAGGGTTAAACCTCATTTTCAAGAAAGAACAAGTTAGGTCTTTTAAGGCAGGTGCCTGTTTAATGCAGGTTGAAAGTCATCTAGGAACTTTTTTTTCATGATTTTCAACCTGTATAAAGCGGTCACCTGTCTGAAAGACCGGTACTTATACTAATTTTAACGCCCGCTTTTGAGCGGTTTTACTGTAAGCTCCTGCTTGTTGTCTTACAAGAGTCTACACTGTTCGACAAAATTCGATAATAGAACATTGTCATTGATAGCTTGTGTTTATGAGCGGAGAGGGGGTTATTTTTTCTAAATACAGTCATCACGTGGCGTCAAATGTGCAAATTATATATTATTTCCTTAACCCGTTCCTTCATATAAACGCAGTTTGACTCATTTGCAAACTAAGTAGACCCAGACCAGACCAGACGACCCTTATAGGAGCCGTCTATCAGGGGCTGCTCTGTTTGATAATGAAACTTGAATGATTTGTTTCTTTACTTTCCAAAATGTCTACAATGTTCCACCGTCAATATTTCGTTATAACTAGTGTGTCTATGAATATTCAGTAGTTATTGAAATTTGGAATAAACATAGAACAGGGGAATGGTTAAAACGCATCGCACTGAAAACATGGTGTCCGCTAAAACCCTGAACTGTTTAGATTCTGATAAGCCGTCTTTCCACTCGGCGCCTCGTCTGGATTCTGGTGGTGACTTGGCCTAGTAGTTGAGCGTTGAGCTGATAACCCAGGGGTCCGGGGGTCGAATACAGGCTGGACCAGCTGAAAATTTCAGAGACGTTTTTCCGTGTCTCCCACCCGCACTAGGTTGCCTCCTCTTCACCCAGGGGTTAAAATGCGTACAGTGACAGTCTAGTGCGTAATCGCGCCTCATATTAGTGCTCAATATTGTAAGCGAATGGCTCAATGGCCAGGGGAGAACATGTAAGTCGGCTGAGCGGTCATTCGGATTGAAAGTAGACTATAACTAGGTACTTTTTTCATAAAATGCCACGCTCAACACGATGGGGCTTAACAATAGGAATAGAAGAATGTGTGTATTATGGATATATGTCGTTGCTCCACTATCACGCAATCAAAAATATTTTTTTATTAAATCAGAACGGTGATGCACTCTATATACAAGTATACACAGTTATAATAGAAGTTCCTTTCTTTACTAAGTATACAAGGAAATGGCATAAAAGAGCTGCGTACACGTAACACGAGTGTACTATGTTGTATGTACAGTAGAACTTCTCTAAACCGTGCATTAAATTATGTATAAATGTCGGCCTTGGAGACAGATGGCAGCTTAATGCAGGATGAAAGTCATGCAGAAAGCTCCTCTAGGAGCTTTCTGCATGACTTTCATCCTGCATTAAGCAGCCACCTGCCTAAAAATATCTTAATTATTATCTACTAAAACTCCGGTTTAGAGGGGTTTTACTGTAATTGGTATAGATCTTAAAAATGGTCAGTTTGCATTTTGTGTACCCTGATAAGACGGTTCCTTTAGAAGGTGTCTGATTGGGGTCTAATCAGTTTGCAAATGTATTAGAAGATGTATATATAACATATAGGATTAAGTGTAAAAACTGAACCATCATTGTTTTGCCGTGACCAGAGGTTTTCTAGGCAGGCATATGTATAGATATGTATCACATAATACCCTGCGTGGAAGTGTCAAAACAGAGTGCCGTAAATCGCGGATATGCACTAGTGCATGTATTATGCAAATGAGCAGCAGGAATCCGGCTGTATTACGCAGTAAACAATGGCCGATACAGTCGTAAGATATAGTCTGTTTCACTTTCTATGGCACTTTCAAGGGTTATGTGATAAAAAGAACCTTACATTCGTGTTCGTTTACTATAATGCATATTACACTCATATTATTATAGTAAACTCGTTTCATAAAAACAATTTGTAATGAACACTCATGTAAGATCCTATTTTTAACAATGCTCGGTGTCTATTTACGTAGTTATATGCATTTTGCTTGTTTTTGTCTTATGTCATATGTATAGATGTTAACAATGCTAAATATGTATTTTGTTATATGTAATGTGTGTAGATCTTTAAAATACTCAGTATGTTTTTTTGTTATATGAAATTTGTGTAGATATTTAATAATGCTTTATATATACTCGAGGATTTTGAAAACGTTCCAGATACACTAAAACCATTGTATTTTCTTTAATTTGATTGAGATTACAACAAAACATATTTAAAAAAGAGTACTAACCTTGCTGTTCCTTACAATCATGCACGGAGATGGAACACAACATGTAAATCAGGGTGCTTTCAGTATCTAGTACGTGTGTCCACCATTTTGCTGTACGTACACTCTTGCATTCTGGAAGGCATCGAAGAAAACAGACGTCTAATACACCGTGCCGGAATGTTATCCCATTCTTCCCGAAAAAATGCTGATAGCTCCCTTAATGTATGTAGGTGACGTTTACGTTTCCGAAGACGTCCACCATTTCGTCCCAGAGGTGCTCCATATAGGACTGATATCAGGAGATCTAGACGACCAGTCCATGACATTAATTCCTTGCTGTCGAGTGTAGTCTAATGTTATCCATGCAGTATGTGAATGGGCGTTATCTTGCTGAAAGACGAGTGCGTTACGTTGACATCAGATGAGTCGAACCAACTCTGGACGGAGAACTTCCTCAACGTATTGCCTTGCCGTTAGAGTTCCATTGATGACTAACTGTCTAGAGCTAATATCATGATTGATGGTCTCCCAAAAGCTCACGTTCGAAAACTGCCGGACCAGTAAACCTATCCAATGGGCAATGGTATACAGTTGAACTTCGATAAGTCGAACTTAAAGGGACCGTACAAATTAGTTCGAGATAACAGATGTTCGATTCATTCGAATTCTCATCTGAACGATTTGTCAAGACCACAGCTTAAGACAGGTCTAAAGTAATTCTGAAAGCTAGTGTAGGAGCTTTCAGCATTATTTTAGACCTGTATTAAGCTGCCACATGTGTTTCTAGATATCTATAGCGATACATTTTAGAGCAATTCTATAGTGTTAGTTTTGGAAGGACTGTACTTTTTGTTCGAGTTAAATTGAAGTTCGAGTTATCCGAGTTCGAGGTATCGAAGTTCAACTGTACACGCATTCTCCAATCATTGTGGTACAGATTAAATCTAGACTCGTCACTGAATATTATCGAACGCCAATTGAACGCTCCCTGCTGATTACGTGCACAGTTTGTACTGTCTTGTAATGATCGACCCTTGCTACGGTCGACGGCAACGTATATTAAACCCGCGAAAACGTCTAGAAACTGGTTTGCGATGAGTTGAGCACATAGAAATCTATTCTCAGGTGACGTTGACGTATGAACGTTCTGATGTCGGGACGTAATCCTTCATCGACCTTGGCGCTGGCGATCAGAAGTACTTCCAATTTGCCGGACACGTTGCACAAAGCAAACTTTAGTCGATAATGCAATATTAAATCCCCAAACTACGTTTGACTGTGATATGTCTGTGACAGTATGACCTAAAATACGAATTCGATCCGCGTTGTTTAAACGTAACATCATGAGAAATTGAGAAAGTTGGTATGACAACCAGCATTGATTTCAGCTTTCAGTGACTGTTTATGTAATTACTACCAAAGTGTCTTCTTACAACCGTGATCAGGACAGTTTGTTCGCATGACCGAAGACGTGTCCGAAGCGTAGCCGAGGACACTTGTCTGAGGCCATGCGAACAAACTGTCCTGATAACGGTTATAAGAAGACACTTTGGTAGTAAAACGAGTACATGTATCTTACTTGTACGACAGTACGTTGTAGACTTTTAATTTTGATTAAAAATGAATATTTCACAAATGAGTACAAAATGTTTTCCCCTTGGTTCACCCAATTCAAATCCTAGGTAGATAGGTTTTAACCACAAGAATCACGTGCGTACAAAAGTGTCCACTTACAACCGTTATCAGGACACTTTTTCAATAGCTTTGCTGGGGGTCTGTCGTACAAAACAGGTTGTACTGGCGGCTAATACCAACATGTGCCCGTGCTACACGCCAGAGCACGATTAGCACGTGCGCGGCATGAGATAATTCCGTTAATGTCCGCGGGCAGTGAGGACCGACAACAATCGCCAATAGATACATAATTAACATAAATAATTTTACAAGAGGGTCAAATGTAAGATGTCCGTGATATCTGAAATATGCACATAGAGCGTTTTCAAAGTCCTCGAGTATATCTTATTTTATAAACATGCATATTTTTTATATTCAGCTTTTGGGGTAGGTGGTACAGTATAAGCAGACGTAAATTAACCCTTATTACGCTGACATTTCAAATGGACTATTCATACATTCAAACTCGTCAATCTTAGGGTGAGTATTTAGAGATTTTTCTACAGAAAGTGTAACACGAAAAACAGTGCAGACCCTGATGTGAGGGCTCCTCTAGGAGCCCTCTCATCTGGGTCTACACTGTTTGCAAATGACATTAGTGACTCGTGTGCCGCACTGTTATGGTTAAATTCATTGTACCCGCTCGTATCGTATACTTTAGAGCCTGCCTATAGCCATCATATAAAAATATGAACATAGGGGTCTACAAAAACAGGTGGCTGCTTAATATAAGAAGCTCCTAGAGGAGTTTTGTCCTGCATTAAGCTACCAACTGTCTTAAAAACCTAGACCTTGTTATGGTCCCTGTAGACAGGTTTTACTTACGAGAAATGCAAATGCTTCTCGTGATACCATATGTCCAGCCTCTAGCAAGAGGAACAAGTGAAATGTTTCAGAAACTGCAGAATCGGATGCATACTGCTCCATAAGCAAACAGAGTGTACCCTGATCAGACGGCTCCTACAGGAGCCGTCTGATCAGGGTCTACTCTGTTTGAAAAGGCAAGAAGTGTTTGTTTTATATTTTAACGCAATAATTAATTAATATTCATAATGGTAGTTTTCTTGTATGACTATACATCAATCACTTGGTTAACCCATTCCCTCATATTGGCTATTGCTGACGCATCTGTAAGTCACTGTCTGAAACCATTGTGACAAATAGAGCATTAACTTCATAGGATAAAATGCTCTATTTATCACAATGGTTTCTATACTACGCATTTCTAAAGACACTCCTTTCCTGTAGTTAATTCTCCTTTACGGTAGATTTATTCAAAGAGGTAAGGATCTAAAAATAGCCTATGAGAGAATAGGTTAAAGAGGCGCATGTTTGCCCAGACTCCTGGGGTGCCCAGACTCCTGGGTGTCCAGTCTCCTGGGTGCCCATTAGTGCAATGAGGACGTTAAACAAACCATCTTCATTACTCTAGTGTGCGTCATTGGGAGCAATAAGTATAATCTATGGCATGTACTACTACTCTACTGTGTGAGTAAAAGTTAAACAGGGGTACGGGGGTAAGTATAAAACCTAAGTAGTAAATACAGTAAAACCTCTCTATAACGGCCACTAAATTACATAAACTAATTTGTGTTAAGGCAGGTGGCTGCTTAAAGCAAGGTGAAAGAAAACAGAACGCTCCTATTGGAGCGTTCTGTTTTACTTTCACCTTGCTTTAAGCAGCCACCTGCACTAAACACCAACTAATTAACACAATCTAGTGTCCGTTATAGAGAGGTATTACTGTACCACATCATTGGGCGAGTTACATTTCCAGCTCTACGTGTAACTTTCCTAAATACAATTGAATGCCATGGACGGGCCTTCTAGCTTGACATTAAGTTTCCTAATACAATTTTGAATGCCGAGCTAGGAATTCAAGCACGACAGTTAGTTTCTATTTATAAAAAACGAATGCCTGTCATTAAAGTAGATATTACAGTTCGACATATACTTTCCTCGTTTAAAATCGGATTCCGATGGACGAGCCAAACGTTCAAGATTACTGGACATTCACATTCCCAATATGGACGTGAATGTCGATAAGAGAGTTGTGTATTACAGCCCAACATCTGTCCTAGTATAAAACTGAATGTCGATGATGCGATTTCAGTGCCAGCATCAAACGCATAAATTGTTGATGATCTAGAATCACACTGCATGTTGTGTTTCGTTTACAATCATGTATTTTCTTTAAATCATGTGTTTCGTTTACAATTATGTATTTCGTTTACAATTATGTATGTCGTTTACAATCTTGTGTTTCGTTTACAATTATGTATTTCGTTTACAATTATGTATGTCGTTTACAATCTTGTGTTTCGTTTACAATCATACAATCAAACGTATCAAACAGCAAAATGATAATATGCAAATACAATACGAAGAATTACAGTAGAAATTCTCCTCGTCAAAAAGAGGTCTAATTGTGGGTCTGTAAGTCAGGTGGTAGCTTAATGCAGGCCAAAATTAATGCAGAATTTTCCTGTATTAACCAACCACCTGCTTTTTAAAGCTCTTATTTTCAATAAATGAATGGCCGCTTAAGAGAGGTTCAAATGTATGAACACATAAGAGTGTCACTGTGTTTATTTTCGTTTCGGTTCAGGGAGTATGCTTGGAAATGTTAAGTGGTTTATAAGAATACATCTGAGTGAGTATCTATCTGTGATTTTACAACAAAATACCATTAGAATATCCCCGTGAGGTGTGTTGTTTCTCTTTGCAGTTTAATTCGAGTTGGTGAACAAATTTGTCAATGCTGAAATTTATCTATAAAGCATTTAACCGTTCACTCTGTAAACAGGGTAGACCCAGCTCGAACGGCCCTTGTAGGAGTCCTCTGGTCAGGGTTTGCTTTGTACGCTTCTATAGTTTCTTCTACGGCAAAAATGCCCATGTCCAGTATGCCTTTATGAAAATTATTCTAATTAATATTCATGATGTCATTATGTATTGCAATATGAATTAATCACATAGGTAACACATAGGTAACAGCGTAAGCCCTATTGTATGCACTCTTTCCCTATCTTCATGTGAAGGTTACCTCTTTTTATATTCAGTGAAGGGATTATTCCTCAGTTAACGTAAACTTCATTATACCCGTCTTTCATATACAGCCAAATCCCAATAGTTCGAACAATAAAACAAGTATTATTATTGGTCTTTAGGACAGGTGGCAGCTTCATACAGTATAAAAGAAATGCAGAAAGCTCCTCATAGAGGAGCTTTCTGCATGACTTTCACCATGCATTAAGCAGTCATCCGCTTAAGACATCACTCATTCTTCATTCCTAAAATTTCGAAATGACGAGTTTTACTGTATACTGATTTATAAGTTATTCAGACCCTTCCGTTTGCTATAATCCTGCTTATCGCTTCTCTTATACCCATTTACTCTATCAGTTAATCCTTCAATCCTCCTCTTTCTACACACTTTGTTGGAAGTGTTGATAATCCCAGTCACGCGCTTTTCAATTCAGTAGTGCTCAACTGAAAAGTGTTGGTTTTGGCCCTGTACGTCATGTATACTCATGTAAGAAATATTGACACCATGAATATTAATAAGATGCATTTTTATAATTGCAGTTGAACACAGAAAGTTTATGCATTTTTATAATTGCAGTTGAACATAGAACTATTTGGCATTGTCGGAAGCTGTAGGATCAGACTTATATAATTATCCCCTCGCTTGCTAATCGCGTCAATATACCTACCTGTAAATAGTGAAGACCCAGATGAGACAGCTCCTGCAGGAGCTGTCTCATCAGGGTCTGCACTATTTACAAGTTGATTGTGCAACCAGTGCACTCCACAGCAGTGATTGCACAACGAAGTACTTGTACACAGTGAAGATATATGTAATTATACAACAGGGCATAAGTAAAGAAAGAGTAATGTATTTTAAAATTCAGCAAGAGAAGGGTTATATAAGTAACCTGAGCAGACCCTGATCAGACGGTTCTTTGAGTAACTGTTTGATCTTGGTTTACTATGTTTGCAAACGTAAATACGTGGATATAATGTAAATGGTTTAATGATATAACAAATTGGAATCTTTTGTATGCTTCCCTCGATTTAAAGTAGGCACCTGTTTTTTACAACTCCTATATTTGTTCAGCAAATTGTCACCGAACCCTTATCATGCTAAGCACGACGACCTAGTTCGCATTTGCAAGCAGCTTGGTTCCTGAGTCCATGCTTATAAAACTTTTAGTTGAGTCTGAGTTCGTTCTCAAGTTTTTGATTGGTCACATTTGAGCCTTTGGCTCAAATCTGACCAATCAAAAGCTTGAGAACTCGAATCTGACCAATCAAAAGCTTGAGAACGAACTCAGACTCAACTAAAAAGTTTTATAAGCATGGATACAGATGAGACGGCGTCTTATCAGGATCACAGCTGTTTGACACTCTGTCAAACGCTTGTTCGAATAAGAAGTAATTAAACAATGCAACAAATCAGCATTTTGGCAGACATTATTTTTCTCAGCACGATAAGGGTTAAAATAGGTTGAACTGTATGCATTTCCAAATAACTGAGGCTGAGTGGAATGCTATACATTTTAACCTTCTGCACTTTGAGCAATGGTCGTCTGCAAATAATGTCGTCTGCTGCAATTCTAAAAATATATTTTTCTTCCATTTCTTCAGAAAAACCAGTGTCTGGGTGTCGAACAAAGGGTTACAAAGGTTATCCAAAGACTGCCAGTAGAGTAATGAAGGTAAAAGTGTGTTGTTCATTTGAAGATACATGTACTGTTGAAATACACGATGTATTCTCAATAGAACTGCATCAAGTTATTTCAGATTTTATAAATAATTATCGTGCTAAACAACCTGAACTGATACAGCTGGGTATTGCCAAACTGAATAATCAATATATATTTTATTTTATTTGGTGTCGTTTTAAAAGTAATTGAAGAAACTGATTTGTTTTTAAATACTCACAGACGACTAATCCCTTCACTTTTCTTCAGCTATTAACCCATTCCCTCATATTGACGACTTTTGACGACTCTGTAGAAGTCACTTTGTGAAACCATTGTGATAGAGCATTTGCTCCTATAGGAGGAAATGCTCTATTTATCACAATGGTCTCAAACTACAAAAATCCAAAAGTTTCCTTTTCTTTAGTTAATGCTCCTTTTCGGTAGATTTATTCAAAGAGATTGTATCTAAAGATAGCCTATGAGGTAATGGGTTAAAGCCTCTCTTTTTTCACTTTCGTTCATAAGATCCGTATTGTCAATAAACATGCTACATCGTTTATAAATCAATTTATTAGATTGCATTGTTTACAGATGGACTGTTTATATTATACTGTACACATTGTATGCTCATTGTAATGTACAAATCAGCTACGGTTGAACTTCGATATCCGGAACTCCAAGGGACCATATTAGTACGAGACAAGAGAAGTTCGAGTCATCCAACTTCTAATCTGGACAATTTCTCAGACAAGTTCAAAGCTCAATGCATGTTTAAAGTACTGCTGAAAGCTCCTGTAGGAGCTTTCAACATTACTTTTGACCCGCATTTAGCTTTCACATGTGCTTCTATATGTGCATGTAGATACGTTTTAGAACAAATCTGCATTGTAAACTCTGGAAGGACTGTTCAACTTTTAGTTCGCGTTGTCCCGAAGTTCGAGTTATCCGAGTTCGATATATCGAAGTTCAGCTGTATGTCTGTGTGATGTGTTTCATGTTTTACTTACTCCTGGGTCCATACTTATAAAGCTTTTTAGTTGAGTCTGAGTTCGTTCTCAAGCTGTTGATTGGTCAGACTTGAGTTCTCAAGCTTTTGATTGGTCAGATTTGAGCCAAAGGCTCAAATCTGACCAATCAAAAACTTGAGAACGTACTCAGACTCAACTAAAAGTTTTATAAGCATGGACCCAGATTCGTATATGTGTTTGAGAAACTTTTGTAAACAAGAGTCAAACAGCTTAAATTCTGACGCGGAGTTACTAACGGTTAATAATGTCAATACGTGTAGAACAACTCCTGTTGATATGTTTATAACGTACATGCATCTGTTTAACATATGACATACAGATAGTACACACTTATCTACAACATGTTGTTAAATCCCTTATCCACTGCATATTCATGTTAGAAATAACGACATCATGAATATAAATGTTACAATAGCACACTGAGACTTGAATATTTGGTCATGGCAGAAACTGTTGAATCTTATCTATGTGTTATATCATAAGCAACCAAAGCAGACACTGATCAGATGGTTCCTGTACGATCTGGCTGACCTTGGTCTACTCTGTTTGCAAATGTGTCGATTGGTGTGCTGATAGAGTAAAGGGTCAACCCTTAGAGTACGGGACACGAGTTACTTACATGTATGTCCTTTGCAAACAGTGTAGACCCAGATGAGAGGGCTCCTAAAGGAGCCTTCTCACCGGAGTTTGCATTCTTTGTCATGTTACACGTTTCTTCAGAAAAATCCCTAAATATTCACCACAAACTTGACCTGTTTGAATTGTTGACTAGTCCATTTGAAGATTCATCTCTGTAAGGGTTAAACTAAAATACTATTCAACCATTTCCTTGTAGCTCTCCAATGGCGGTGTGCTTAACATAACTCTCATTTGCAATTCCGGTCATTGGTATGTCAGTTTGGTACTGTCTCCCACCGTTGCTGCGTAGCTTTATTAAGAAGACAGCGAGGAATGCAATCGCCATGACGACAAAATAACAGCCGTAAACGACAAACTAGAAATATAAACACATACAAGGAATGAGTATTCGTCGGCCGAAATATGATTAGATTAAAAGTGGAAGGTAATTTTAATTCTCCAACGAACCACTACAAGTTAACTCTTGAAGCATCACTGAAACCCTTACTTGTGCAAAGTTAACTACAGTAAAACCTCTCTTAACCGGACGTTAAATTTAGTATGAATAATTGGTCTTGGAGACAGGTGACAACTTAATGCAGGGTGGAAGTCATGCAGAAAGCTCCTAGAGGAGCTTTCTGCACGACTTTCACCCTTCATTAAGCAGTCACCTGGCTCAAGTATCTAAATTATTCTCTACTAGAATTCCGGTTAAGAGAGGTTTAACTGTATAATTTCGTTGTTTCTTCTAAGCATATGGGTCTAAACTGCACTTTATGTCATAATGAATTCGCCCTATATAGGGCTTATATTGCCAAACACTTTCTCTAGACCTATTTCATCGTTCTGAATGCAGATTGAAATGCATTTATCCTTTAGCACTTTGCTATTGACTTTGTATTAAATTTTGCTAACCGTTTGGGTCCAGATGAGATATAGAGTAACTCGGTGTCTCATCGGTTCCAAACTGTTCGTCTTTCTGGCACTGCTTTTGGTATAAACATAATTTTAGAATTGAAACAAACGAAAATATTTGCAGACGACAATTCCTCAGAGTTCAGAGGGTTAATGCTAGTTATTGATTCAATACAGAAAAAACCCTCTCACCCAGAATTCTAGTTAACCATTACCTCATAGGCTATTTTTAGATACAACCTCTTTGAATAAATCTACCGAAAAGGATTTTTTTTAGAATTTCATAGTTTTAAACAATTGTGATAAAAAGAGCATTTGCTCCTACAGGAGCAAATGCTCTATTTATCACAATGGTTTCACAAAGTGACTTTTACAGAGTCGTCAAAAGTCGTCAATATGAGGGAAAGGGTTAAGAAGAATTTGGATAATTTAAGGCAAGTGACTGCTTAATTAAGGATGAACGCCATGCAGAAAGTTCCTAGAGGAGCGTTTTGCATGACTTTCACCCTGCATTAAGTTGCCACCTGTCTCCAAGACCGATATTTATATTAAACTGAACGACCGGTTTAACTCTAAACAATCAAAAGACGCAAACTTGGCAACATGGTTAGGAAACGGGATACCTGGGTTCGGATATCGACTCCAAATCCGGCCTTGTCCACCACAACTGCTGTCAGTATTGTCTCAATCAGCAAGGCAATGAACGTGTTACAGCCGAAAACAAACCCGTATCTCTTCCGCGCAAGCGAACGGGCTATCTGTGCACTGATATAGAAATAAACGTACAAGCTGAGTACCAGTCTCTTACAGCCGGTTACATTACATATACCTCTGTCGGTGGCTCAGAAAGTAGTCCGAAATCACATGATGTCATTATATTCGAAATAGCGAAACAAACACCCGTATAAGACAAAAAGTAAATTGTTAAATCTGTGTTTCGTTGACAATTCAACGGAAGAAAATCAAAAGGCGGGGGATTTCCCAAAAATGTTATGTGCCCTTTTGGGTTATATCAGAATTTTAGTGCCCCTATAAGCAGTTCGGAATCTACAGTTTGTACAAACAGCTTTTGAAAATTTAAGGAGACATCATTCCATTTTGTTTATTTACAGTTGTGCAATAATCGAAGCGTAAAGCGACATGAAAATAGACCATCAAATATTCTCTGAAATTAAACCGTATTACCAGTTTTATGACAAAATAAAACTATTTGTTCTTGATTCAGGCTATTTTAATTTAAACTATCGACTCAGATAACCATAAAACACAAACCATTGGTTTTGCCAAGATGTTTGTCATTGAGCCCATCGCAGAGGTGTATGTGAGAGTAACGAACGACAACTCTGCAAGGAGATTGCCTGAGTACTGATATAGAAATATACGGACAATCTGATATTGATATAGACATCATATTGTTAAATTCCGTCTCAAATAACTTTTTAAAAGCATTTTTTAAAATTTGTTCCACAATTCAACGTACAGTTGTGACCATTTTTTTTTATCTATTTCGTTTTAGTTTCAATGCAAGGAACCTTGGAGGAGAGATGAATGGGGAAGTCAATTATAGAAGTTGTAACGAACAAAATAAAAAGGCACATTTCTTTACAAAATTTGTCATGCTCTGCCGAAAATACCTGATCAAGATCACTCTAAATTATCAAATTAATCATGCACAACAAAAATTATCTAGCTCAACCAACATTATTTTAACGCTCAAAATGCATATCGTACCCACTTCATACCTCGCAATGGTGATCACAACTTGGTAAGTGGCTCGAAAGATATCATATAACACATAGGCAACCCAGATGTCATCCGTGCGTCCCATGATGATGAGGAAGGCTGCGTTAATAGCACAGACAAGCGCCACGAGACACTCGGTCCGCCCGCGCATCGACCAGTCCACTGGGATATAGCCAACCAACAACACGGTAATAGAACCTGAATAGATAAAAATGATGTCAAACTTAGTTTTTTTTTAGAAAGTTCAATTGTACTTAACATTTCTCATAGCTATGCATGTAAACCTCCGCCACACCTACCCCGTCCCTCCCCTACCTAAATTCCTCCCCGTTACATCGGACACAGCAACTTCAAGCTTCAGTTACGTCCTGACACTATTGTGTAGATACAAATACAAAAACATAAAGGTACACGAAACCCAGTAGAAATATGTTTGGATGTAACACAATCTCCGTGGTCTTTGATTATGTTCGGGTAATCAGGACAAATTGAAAATAAGTGCTACGCTCGGGACACAAAAGTTGCAAGGTCTTCGTGCAGACGTAAGTACGAAGGCGTTGATCTATTATAGACGTAACTAGCACCTCATTGCTTCTGTTTGACCAACGTTTATTGCAAGTATGCACAAGTGTGTGTGTGTCAGTATATCTATATAAAAGAGAGTGTGTGTCTCAAGTTAAACTGTTATCAATGAGAACGCAAAGGGAAAATAACAGGGACCTCGCTAGAACGTACAAACACTTTCCAGAAAAGAATAATTTTTCACTGCATTCATTCTAATTTTAACGAGTATAGATCTAATACGTCTGTCGGACGGTAGTCAACCCTTACAACGCTGGATTTTCAAATGGACGATTCCAACATTCAAACCGGTCAAACTTATGGTGAATATTTTGGATTTTTTCTAAAGAAAAGTATAACATGACAAACAGTGTAGACCCTAAGGGGCCCTCTCAGCTGGATATACAAAGCACATTAGTGACCCGTGTCCCGCACTGTAAGGATTAACAGTAGAGGCAACGCAGCAAAAGTGGGTATGTTGCAGACAAAACGAAATGAATGGCAATGGGTGCAACAACGCAACGGAATCCTCACATAGACCTGGGCAGCACATATCACGAATTGGATGAATATACATGTTCCAGCAAAATAACCCATTGCGTGTATTTCTATTTCTGGAAGGCAGTGGGTCATCATGCTGTACCATATACAGTAGATATTGTCCTAAGCGACCATTAATTTATTTAACAAAAGAGAGTTTAAAAGCAGGTGATTGCTCAATGCAGAGCAAAAGTAATACAGAAGTGTCCTATGGGAACTGAATTTTCTGCATTGTTTTGACCTGCATTAAGCTACCACCTGTCTTACAGACCCATGATTAGACTCCTTTTTGATGACCGCTTATGCCCGGTTCAGCTGTAGTGTAACATGCCCATAGTCAATGACTAACCCACTTCATATCTATTCAATAGATAGTAAATATTATTATCAAAATGGTCAACAAATTTTGATGACAGTGATTTGTAGATTAATAGATATACACAATCATTCGAACACAAATCAGTTTGCATTGCGTTGCATCATTTAATAAACAGCGTGGTATAAACTGCAAATCCTGACTTGGTGCCAAGACTAACATTTGGTCTAGATTATGGTGTCTAAAAGTATAGCTATAGACTGCAAATCCTGACCTGTCCCCACGACTTACATGACTCTTCACGCATAGAATACACTGTTGTAATATTCGAGTATCCACGTAATACGGCTACAGTAAAACCTCTCTATAATGACCACTAAATTACACCAAGCATTTTGTGTTAAAGGCAGGTGGGTGCTTAAAGCAAGGTGAAAGTAAAACCGAACGCTCCTATAGGAGCGTTCTGTTTTACATTCACCTTGCTTTCAGCAACCACATGCCCTAAATACCAACTAATTAACACAATTTAGTGGCCGTTATAGAGAGGTTTTACTGTATTTATGAATTTAACTGATGTAGCAGTTCGAACAGGATGTATAATTAATTATTTGCTTAGTTATGACATCTAGTATTATAGGATATTACTCCAGAAAATGTGGACCTAGATTTTGAGATTTAGACTCGGAACTGGATATTTAAATATTGTTCTTACACCCCTGTTTTGCAAATTTCTCCTACATGTATTATTGTAATTATATGGTTTCCTTTGCTAATGTTTTTACAGCACTATTCTAATTTAAGGTTTTTGTTACACTGTTGGTAATTGCTCTTTACTTGGTAATGTTTGTTTGTTTGTGTTGATTATCGCCCGTTTTTGCTCACTATGGGCTAATTAGACGCCCCAGAGAGAGGGAGAGGATACAGAGAAACCGGGCGCGAAACTCTACTCTTATTATAGACTGAGTGTCTCTGGTTCTTTTAGATGCCCAGTGCAAAGCACTGATACATCGGAGCTCGATTTATAGTCTCGTCCGAAGGACTACTTGGTAATATATATGGATGGCATGGTTTCTTTATATGTATATGGTGGTCTTTGTATGATTGTAACCATGAAGAGACTCTAATAAAGATTATTATATAATATATCTACAGTGTTGGTAAATCGTTCACACTGTTCGGTCTACAGTAATTGGAATTGGTCTACAATATTGGTAATTTGGTCCAACGGTATTGGTAATTGATCTACACTATTGGTAACTGATCTTCAGTTTTGGTAACTGGTATATACTATTGGTAACTGGTCTACACTATTGGCAACTTGTCTTCACTATTGGTAATTTAGTCGACACTATTGACAATGTGTCTACATTGTTGCTATTTGGTCTACACTATTGTTGATTGATCTATACTATTAATAATTGATATATACTGTTGTTGATTGGTATATACTATTAATAATTGATCTACACTGTTTGTAATTGTTTTGTATTCCCTGAACCTTTACAAATTCACGGTATATTTCAATCGTAAATGCTCGTTTAATTCCGGTATAACGTTCTGCTCCACAAAAGTTAAAAAATATAATTTCCGGAATTTACAAACACATATCTTCATTAATCTGTAACTAATATTCAAAGATAATTATAATACAACCTTAAACATATTAAGACTATTTATAGAACAGTGTGAAAGGGATATGTCATGTTTTATGCTACACTGTGCATTTACAAGGGAATGAACTTTTGGAAACTTCGTTCAATATTTTTACTGCACTATTTCCCTTTACATAATTAATCTGTCTTTCTGTATCTTGATGGTCCATTTATGTTACCATGCAAACACTAATTGCAACTAAATACACGTTTCATAAGAATTTACGTCATTAAATTAGCTTGCTGAAATAACAAAATGATGTTTATGTCAATTCATTAAATTAATTTAGAAAATGTACAAAACTTCGGGTTGGTTCTTGGCAAAGAAAGAAAGTCAGTACATGTAGATTTCTAATTCAGTGAGTAATTGAGTGAGCGAGCTTGCTATGTTTTTGTTTGGTTTGACAGCCAGGCTACATTTACAATGTACAATAGAACCTGTCTTAACCCTTTCCCTCATATTGACGACTTTTGATGACTCTGTAAAAGTCACTTTGTGAAACCATTGTGATAAATAGAGCATTTGCTCCTATAGGAGCAAATGCTCTATTTATCACAATGGTTTCAATCTACAAAATTCTAAAAAAATCCTTTTCTCTAGTTAATGTTCCTTTTCGGTAGATTTATTTAAAGAGGTTGTATCTAAAAATAGTCTATGAGGTAATGGGTTAAGTGGCCATTCATTTATTGAACATAGGAGTCTTGAAAAGCAGGTGATTTCGTAATGTAGTGCAAAAGTAATGTACAAAGCTCCTATAGGAGCTTTCTTAATTACTTTTGACCTGCATTAAGCCATCATCATAATTATCATCATCATTATTGATTATGCACTATTAGGTTATAATTGTTATCATTCAATGATTCTGCACTGCAATATTTATTTCCAAACAGCGAGCGAAAGTCGTGATATTTGAGTCCAGATGACACGTTGAGTATGACAAAGTACAGCTGAACTTCGGTAACTCAAACACGGATAAATCGAACTTCTGGATAACTCGAAGTACGCTTTCGGTCCACCCAATATTTACAATACAGAATTGTTCTAAAATATATTACTATGCATACTTAGAAACATATGTGACAACTTAATGCAGATCAAAAGACCTTTGACCTGCAATAAGCTCGAACTTCTGTTATCTCGAAATAATTTGCTCGATCCCCTGAAGTCCGAGATATCGAAGTTCAACTTATGTACAAATATGGGTGAAAGGGTACCTTGGAAAATAGAGCGGACAACAGTGTTGCAGACTATTTTGGAGTCGATAGTTACGTACTGAAAAAAGTTCCTGCCGCTTCCACCGCCCCGTTGTATGTGTGTCTGCTTTCCTTGTTGGGCGCGATAACCTTCCAGAGATTCTGAATGTAGTTCCCTACCTGGAAATTGCCACAAGATGCAAATGCCCACCAAACTGACCATATCAGCACAGTCTTTGATGAATACACACCTTTTAATTCATACCACAGGAAGAAGAGAAACCCTTTCACTGTATTTGGTCGTTGATTATTTTCTGTCCCATTGCTATTTATTTCTTGCTCGTCTTTCGAATCACACTTTACTTGACCATTTTGACCATTAGTGTTTGTTCCAACGTCTTCAAATTCGTGGAAAAGCTCTGAATATTTTGCCCGCGGAAGGATAATTGTGACGAGGAAAGCAACAGTAACGCTCACAAAGGAGAATATGTTCAGCTGAAAATAGTCCAGCAATTCATACGACACGAAGAGCTGACTAAGCAGGTATGCAACAAATTTTCCAATGAGAGAGGCTGCTCTGGAAAAGCTGGCCACTTTCTTAAAGTTATCTTTATCTACCACAGCAAACAAGTACGAATAGTAACCGATTTCACACGCAGTCGCCAGACCATAAACAACTTGCATAAGTTTCATAGCCGGAACTCCTTGCGCCCAAAGAAGTAGTGCCCATGTAACGATATACGCTACTCCGTCGAGCATTAAAACTGGTTTGTACCGCAAATAGTCCGTTATAAGAAACATGGGCACCAGCCAGAGGAGGTACGCATATGTCCACCATGGATATATCTCATTATTGACTTCTGTTTCAGTAAGGTTCTTCCAGTGACCGGTTAAGTATGGTGTCAGATATGCCTCTGACGGACGAAGATCTTTGAAGAAGCCGAAACAGCACACAATAAACGTAACAAGTTTCCAATCCATGGTGGTCTTTGTTTAAAACATGCCAACGAATTTCACAAAAGCTTGAAAAGAAATCTAATGATTAATCGAGAGCGTTGAATATGTTTCTCTCGCAATTTAGTTTTCAATTGTATTTTCTGCTGCCAAATAATCCGACAACAACTGCAAATAGCACATCGTTGAATCTGATGTTCACGTTGTTTACGAAATGGCCAGTATGACGAGAAATGGAGACTTTAACACTATGATAAACGTACGTTAATAGTAATGACACAGACCAGCTGACGCGCAGTTTTTGATCTTGGTCTGCACTATTTGTAGCGGCAGTGGACAAGGCAGTGATGTTTCTTACCCTGTCAAATAGTGCAGACTTAGATCAACCATCACGTTTGAACAGGGTGGCCGATCTAGGACTGCATCGTTTGCAGATATCCGGATGTCCCATCTCTAATGACACTAATCAGCTGATTATGACAATGCCTATTATACGTCCACACTATTCCATTAATTTTGTTTTCAATTTATCACCCTAGGTTGAGAAGGTATACAGTAAAACCCCTCTAAACCACACTATAAATTTAGCATAAATATCGGTCTTGGAGACAGGTGGCAACTTAATGCAGGGTGAAAGTCATGCAGAAAGCTCTTAGAGGAGCTTTCTGTATGACTTTCATCCTGCATTAAGCAGCCACCGGTCTAAAAGTATCAAAATTCTTCGGATTGTACTATACTTATTTCCAGTACCAACACTGCGGTGCACTAGTACCATATCGTTCTATATTATTATCCATACAAAGTTAATATGTAGATCATCCTAGAGCCCCAAACCACCTAGGCGATATGTGCATCGTTCTCGTTTTCACCACCTGTTGACTATAAACAATGTCGCCGAAAAGTAGTTATCTTAGATACGTTACAATTTAATCTTTACCTATCTTACGCAAACATTTAGACTTTGAATTATCTGTCTGTATTGTATGGTTTTTAGATTCAATACAAATACTTGAAACAGTATCTCCACCCAACCCCCTAAACCGGACATTCAATTTGTATAAATATCGGTCTTGGAGACAGGTGGCAGCTTAATGCAGGGAGAAAGTCCTATGGGAGATTTCAGCTTGAGTTTCACTCTGCATTAAGCAGCCACCTGCCAAAAAGTATTAGTATTAGATTCATCTTAACTCGATTTCCGGTTTATAGGGGGTTTACTGTATTGTTTAGGTTTTACACATGTTAATGATGGGTTTTATCTCATATCATACGTTTATTCTGTCCTCTATTCTGACTTACAGACCCACGGCAGTTGCCGGATTATTATTTTGGACTATGAAGTACCATAGACACGGATGCCTCAAATAGTAGATCCAGACCATACTATATAACACACACATATATAATATCTGTATCGTTGTATGCATGATTTCAAGCTCATTATCTAATTCGTGATAACCTTGGGCATGTTGTGCACAATATGATATTCTGCAAACATTGCCTTATTCTTGTACTACAGTCAATCCTCGATAGTTTGAACTCTAAAACAAACATCATTATCGGTCTTTAAGACAGATGGCAGCTTAATGCAGGATGAAAATCATGCAGAAAGCTCCTCTAGGAGCTTCTCTAATTCACCATGCATTAATCAGGCACCTGCATAAAACGTTCTCAATATTATTATTCGTCACTAAAATGTCGAACTCTCGAGAGTTTACTGTATAACACTGCATATTGCATTGTTTCAATAAATACAAGATTCGGGTGTCAAAAAGATTTTATTCTGACAAGACGCCGAGTTACTTTGCGTTTCACCTGAAACGAAACTTTGCATGCTAAATATAAAAACAGTTGAACTTCGATAACTCGAACTTCAAGGGACCAAACAAATTAGTTCGAGATAACAGAAGTTGGAGTTATCCGATATCTAACCTGAACCATTTCTTAAGACCACAGCTTAATGTAGGTCTAAAGTAACGCTGAAAGCTCCTGTAGGAGCTTTCAGCATTACTTTAGACCTGTATTTAGCTGTAACACGTGTTTCTAGATATCTGTAGCGATACATTTTAGAGCAATTCTTTATTGTAAGTTTTTGAGGGACTGGACTTTTTGTTCGAGTTATCCCGAAGTTCGAGTTATCCGAGTTCGAGATATCGAAGTTCAACTGTAATGCCATATGATGCGTGTCATCCTGACAAAATAAAATCAATGGAGACAGTTCAATTGCAGAATGTAATTGAACCCGAGACAGACAGTTGCCTTAGTTTTAGTATTGACCGAATTTTGTGCTTGTAAATTCATGCATACACTATACAGACCATTGTATTTTGCTAAAAGGGACAAAACGTATCCAATGTGTATCGTCTGACATTCCAAACCTGCATCTCACAAAGGAAACGTGCACTGTAAAACCTCTCTAAACCGGACATCCAAGTTAATACAATAAAACCTCTCTATAACGACCATTAAATTGTGTAAATTAGTTGGTATATAGGGCAGATGGCTGCTTAAAGCAAGGTGAAAGTAAGTAAAACAGAACGCTCCTATAGGAGCGTTCTGTTTAACTTACACCTTGCTTTAAGCAGCCATCTGCATTTAAGACAACATACTTGATGTAATTTAGTGTCTGTTATAGAGAGGTTTTACTGTATAAATATCGGTCTTGGAGACAGGTTACAGCTTAATGCAGGTTGAAAATCATGCAAAAAGCTCATCTATGAGCTTTCTGCAAGACTTTCATCCTGCATTAAGCAACCGCCTGCCTAAAAGTATCTAAATTATTTCTAAGCTATTATTTAGGTCTAGAGGGGTTTTACTGCACAGTACTTATATCGAAGGACAGTGTATTGCATGCCATGTCTGTACACTGAGAACTAGATAGATGTATCTATGTAGATCCGATATAACAGGCACATAAGTGGTGGGTATGGAAACTTTGAATTGTGAGAGACAAAACCAGGACTACTTTGTTTGTATATATACTGAACTTACTTTTGAGTGTTTAATGAAACAGCATAAATGTTGGTGTATATCACTTTGATAAAACGTACAATTTTGGATATCTTTTAACCTCCAAAAACATAACAATAGCACATGGACACGGGAATGTTTGGCCATGAACTAGTCACACTGTGGATTGGATATATGCTTACGATGCAAATATTTAGTAATTCGCTATTAATGTAGACAGAATGCATTATGCTTGTTATAAATGACATGCAATGAAATCCAGAAATCGATACGAAAACGGCGCCTCGACTGTCGACTGGTTCATTGGAGAAACCGGCTATTGATTCCAAAACAGAAGACGCCTTGCATTTCGTTAGATATATAAACAATAGTTCTGTCATTGCTGCAACGAACAGAACGCGAGCTGCTCGAAAGAGACAAGTGCTGCAAGGAGAATGGTACTGCAAGCAACACAAGACACTTACGTCACCACTCTATTCCAGTATTGGATAGTATTTGCATGCGCATGTTCACTGGCAGTTTCGAAACCAGGTATTATATCCATTGTGTTATTGAATAAAGTTATTGTGGCATTAAAATTTAAAACATATTCGAATATACAAATACGCAATGGCGATTGAAACCCTTCTATGTTTTTATCACTTCATTCAATAATATTGTTACCTTAATGTTTTATAAAATAGAATGTATATAGATACTTTATTGAGTAGAAAGGTCATAGGCCCAACACTACAAGGTAGCAAATAATAATATTACATGGTCAACAACAGAATGAGTTAAAGATCCTCATATACTATCCATACACTCCAACAACCATACGCATGCAACATGTTCGAGAGGAAAATGGTCTTATTTTGTTCCGGTAATTTTATCACATAAGAAAAATTAATAAGTAACACATGATATAACTTAACCATCAGTTACACGAGCAGCACTATGTAGACTGAAAATTGTAGCGTTTGCATTAGCAGTTAACGAAAAATAGAGTAAGTACGCATTGACCATGAAAGGTGTTTACCAGCGACAGGGAGGTAACTCTCTAAACAAGTTGAATAAATATCTTGAAAACACGAATTGTAGTTATTGCAATTACTGTTCTAGAATTAAATAAACTAATTTGCTGTAAATGAACTAATTCGTTTTAATTGAATCTGAAAATAATTTATTTCACTTTTATCTTATTTAATGTTACAAAGTTTGTTTCCTGATCAGATGATTGGCTAATAGGCGTCTGATCTAGATCAAAACAACTTACAGAAAAAAAATTTGAACCAGCTCAGCGTAACATGTTTTCTCTAAGGGATTTCTCGTGTAGATCTAGATGTACCACTCATATACAGTTAATCATTTCTTATTTTAAAATGTGTTGTGTTGTATTTTCCCTTTGTGTTACCTCCCCCATACGCTGAGTGTTCCTGCTTATAAAAGGTACCTTGTTTTTCACGAATGACATACGCTTTAAAAGCTGATCAGATGCTGTCGTGTAATGCATTTCATGGCAAACATTGGCCAATGAGATCTGCAACATATATTTGCCAAGGCAAACATTGGTCAATGAGATCTGCAACATATATTTGCCAAGGCAAACATTGGTCAATGAGATCTGCAACATATATTTGCCATGGCAATCATTGTAGAATCAGATCTGTATCATATGAGCGTCGTAGCAAACATTGGTCAATCAGATCATATAAACATACAGAGCAGTACCTGGTCAGACAACTCTAACGATGTATTCTGATAAGAGTCTACTTCGTTTGTAAACTTTTCAGAAGCCTGTATTATCAAGGAAAAATGATTAAGACCTCAATGTACTCTTCAAACTCTGCCCACAAGCCGTGATTTCAAGGGCAGTCTTTAATGTGTATAGTTTAGATACAGATTGAACAGACTGTTCTCTTATTATTGTAAAATTATCAACGTTGTTTCAGTATTAGACTGAGACTAATTTCCTACAGTACCAAATACGCGTAGTGTTGTCGTTCATTCTAAAAGGGTGTACTTCCCTCATCTATTTGCAAATGAAGACCAGACGGCCAAATACATTTAATCCTGTTGAAAGACAGGGTCCAAGGTTTTAGAATTTCTGAGTTTTAGTCTGAGATCATTCTCGAGTATCTGATTAGTCGTTCTCAAGCTTTTGATTGGTCAGATTTGAGTTATCAAGCTTCTGATTGGTCAGATTTGAGCCAAAAAACTTGAGAACGATTTCAGACTCAACTAAAAGTTTTATAAGCATGGACCCATATGCTTGGCAATGATCTCAGACTCAAACAAAATGTTATTATAACATCGGGGTCACGGAGACTTCATTTAATTCTAATCAGGATCTAAATGTTTGCAGACGTTATCTAATAATCTCCAATAACATTCAAAGGTCCGACTTCAATTCAGTTAAATTAATCTATCAATCAAATACTTTGATCTCCAGTATACATGGCATATTATTTTCCTCCCTCTGCTTCGGATTCTGACACAGGTTTTTTTCTATTGATGTGACGGTAGTGTAAAAGCTCCTTTGAATAACTCGTCTCATTTAATCCAATTTGTTTGCAGGCGTAATAACGGAGTCGTATGTAATTTGATACTAGTTAATCGCTTTCGTTATCGAAAATTTACCTTTGAAACTTCATATTCGCGATAACCCAAGGCATTTAAAATTCTCCACAATTATTGTTTTATTAATTTTCTCCGCATCTGGTGAAATTTTCATTTGCCTAATCTGATGAGTTTCTATATAACTTTAAAGGGAACAATCGCCAGAATAAAATATTTGAAATATTGTCCAACTGATTCAGAATTATATGAACTAATTAAACGAGTGAAAACGTTTGAAAAAAGATTAACACGGTAGTTATCTATATCTGAACTTATATCTATATTAACCTTTTCCCTAATATGTTTTCACGCATTTGCAAACAGAGTAAACCCCGATCAGACAGCTCCTAGAGGAGCAGCCTGATCAGGGTCTGCTCTGTTTGCTAATGGAATTTGATAGAACTGTTTCTTTAATTTCTAAACTGGCTACAATGTTCCACCTTTCATGTTTTATTATAACTATTCTGTCGATATATATTCAGAAGGTATTGAATTTTGGAATAAACATAGCGCAGGGACGGGTTAAAAGAAACGTTCATTTCTGATCTTCGGGTCTTTTGGACTTATAATTTAATAAATGTTAAATTGCCTGTTTGGAATTGTTATTTTATATTCCATTTCGTTAGAATGTTATATACATGTATGTGTTTATGATAGCATTCTTTATAAGAAGATTTACTGTGTTTAGTATCTTTAAAGTATAGAATGGCAATATATTAAGAAAGTTCAAAACCCTGCCCATATCTCGAAACTTGAGTAACTATACAAAATACTACGAGATAACAAGTGTTTTACTCAGCCTATTTCTAACTTGGAAACTTGTAGGGACGTTTAGCATTACTTGCGACCTGGGTGAAGTTGTCGTATGTCTTAATAGATATGTGCAGTGGTGAATTTTAGAACAAGTTTGTATTACACATTTTAGAAGGGTTCGAATTAATAACTCTAGTTATATTAAAGTTCGAGTTATCCGATTTCGAGATTTCGAGTTTTAAATGTACACCGTAGTATAGAATACTCAACTGCAATAAATACAATGCATACTCCGTCTCATCTAGAACCAAATTATCCACAAAGGTGAGCACGGGCTGTATCATTTCTGCAAACACCCACAAACAACCCAGCATCCAACGCAACAGAACAATATTCATGAGTCTAAATGTTAGATAATGATGTTCTGAATTCACATCTCAGAGGCTGAGTAATGGTGTGCAATTTATACAATGTCGTAAACAACAGTTTGACAAATTTTGGGTCCATGCTTATAAAACTTTTAGTTGAGTCTGAGTTCGTTCTCAAGTTTTTGATTGGTCACATATGAGCCAAAGGCTCAAATCTGACCAATCAAAAGCTTGAGAAATCAAATCTGACCAATCAAAAGCTTGAGAACGAACTCAGACTCAACTAAAAAGCTTCATAAACATGGACCTTGGTATACAACAGGCGAAAACGGGATTACCCTTGCAATCAATGTGACTCCGACAACGTCTCGTTATGACACAAACTAACACTCGGGTTATATCTCGGAAAATAAATGCGAGATGGGCTCTGTCCATCTTTTCTTTTAAATCTGTCATATTTACAGAGTGCACAGGTGTACGGTGCTATAATGGCGGTACATATGGCTATATCGACAATTACTGCAGCTGC
This sequence comes from Azorinus chamasolen, assembly GCA_963576725.1. Taxonomy (NCBI): domain Eukaryota; kingdom Metazoa; phylum Mollusca; class Bivalvia; order Cardiida; family Solecurtidae; genus Azorinus; species Azorinus chamasolen. The sequence goes on along the minus strand of OY755251.1, from coordinate 16,061,728 downwards.
ATGTGCCCCGATGGGTTTTCTGGTCTCCTGTGCGAATTCGGTGAGTACGATCAACCATGCATTTGATAATGACCACATTACAGCTGAAACGCGTTTGATATTTGATAAACAGCTTGCCAACATGTTCAGCAATAAATGTCAACTTTGGTAGATAACTTAACCCTTCGCTTGCTGAATTTTGAAATACATTTCTCCTTCTTTACCCATGCCCTGTTGTATAATTACATATATCTTCACTGTGTACACGTATTTCGCTGCGCAATCACTGCTGTGGGGTGCATTGGTTGAACAATCAACTTGTAAATAGTGCAGACCCTGATCCTGCAGGAGCTGTCTCATCTGGGTCTTCACTATTTACAGGTAGGTATATTGATGCGATTAGCAAGCGAAGGGTTAAAAGGATACAATTGAATTTACGATGAACTCTAATATTACTGTATGTTCTGTTTCTTCTTTGGAGCATATCTTATAAAGAAAATGTGTTTGCAATCACAATGATGATGGTATCATGTCATAAAATCACACATACAGAAACTCATTTCTTATACAGTAAAAACCCTCTAAACTGGACGCTCAAATCTGTATCAATGTCGGTCTATGAGACAGGTGGTAGCTTAATGCTGAGTGAAAGTCACCCATAAGTTCTCAGAAGATGAGCTTTCTGCATGACTTTCATTCTGCATTAAGCAGCCACCTGCTTAAAAGATTTAAATTCTTGTTTACTAAATTTCCGGAGAGAGGGGTTTACTTTACTAAAACTCTTCATCCATTATCTACTGAAACCATATCTCATGTATCAATGAAGTTTTATGTTTGATGCCTCACTATTATATGATGTAGGTCTTCAATTTGTCTCATTGTCTTGACAAACACACATAAACAATTACTAGATGTAAATGGACCAGGAAGGTATTAAGATTTAAGTACATTCATTTGTTTTCAGTTCTTTCATACTTGGATGGAAAATCTATGTTTACGCATTAAAACCCCATATGTGATCAGATACCAAAATGACTAATGACTGCATGTGTCTATTAGAAGTTGACATCCGCTCACTATGATTTTATATTTCTTGGTGATATGCTCTTTTTCTATACTTCCATTATATTGTCAGAACTTTACGATAGCGCCTGGCCAAGTGGTCCGTATGCCTTGCTAATGCCACTATCTGGTTGTCCCGAACCTGCCAACAGGGGCTCGAGTCAAGGGTATATTCACATTACCACCTCAACACCTATCGAGACCTGGCGCTCTGTTTCCCCTAATGGAAGTGTTGCAATGGAGATAATAACGTCAGAACCAGGAAGCAATTTAGCTGGTTTATTCGGTAACTTCACAATTCGGCTCAACTTTTGCTACAAGCACATGGACCAGTTAGCAGGTAGTGAATCATTTTGGTCTTCAGGAAGTTACAGCGTATTTGGTACAGTCGAAGGTTGTCCGAACGGTAAATATTCTCCTTCAGTTACATTTATTTCTTCAACAACCAATTATGATTTTACATGTATGTTTACAATAATGATTGTTATATTGACCATTAAAGTACATTTGCGGACAGGTAATGTAAGATATCCTCTGTTTCAAGAAGCAAATATGTTTTAAACTTATTCAGTCTCAGGCCTAAGACTGTTTTATTAAGTGACTTCACATCCAGATTTTGATGTTTTACAATCATGTCATACCGTTATACTTTAATAACTTTAACAAAACAGCTACGTCTTTCTTGTTTTGTGTTGTCGCAAATGCAAGTCACCATAACCATCATCATCAGCAGCAGCATCAGCAGCAGCGGCATCAGTACCAGTAACAATATCAGTCCATTGCCGTTTGAGGTGAGAGCAAAATGACCTGTTTTTCTGATGTTTAGGGCAGAGATTCTGTTGGTATTAATATATACTTGCTCGATAATCCGAGCAAGCTGACGTAAGATATGTATAAGTTCCATGTCAAAATATGTATGCACCTACTACATTTGTTGATCGCATGGTGATGATCAGCATTGAGCACACACTGTATGTATGTCGTTGACAGGACTCACAGAAATGAATTACACGTACAACCTACCAAACGTGCGTTCGTGGTCAAAGGATGGCTTTCTTCCATTTATTGAAATAGACCTGGATACGAACGGTATGTGGCACATACAGTAGAGCGGGTACTGATAGAGGATATTCACTCTTATTTCTATATCGACCTCTTCCTATTCAATCAGCTGTCCTAAGTTATTCCAAATTTGGATCTAAACATTAATGTTGTTTATATCTGACTGTTTCAATTTTAAGCTTGCTAAACCAATGTCATTTGCTCGAATTATATTACCTGCAGAATGTATTTCATATAAATCAAAGAGAAAAATACACAAAGAGAATTAAGTTTTGATACATTCCGTGTCAGATTTTGAGCCTAAAGCATTGGTTGACGTCAAGTTCTTGAATCACAATGTGTGCAGCTCAAGCATGTCTAGAATGTTGAAACAAACGACAATTATGTGAAGCTCTATTTCAAATTAAAACTGCTTTTTCATTGTTTAACTGTGTATATTTGTCAGTGATGGTGACGAAACATTGTAAACACTCAAGCGTTGGTGAAGAGTTACCTTATTTCGAGGACTTTGGAAGCTTTGTATTGGCCAAGGTATGTAAGAATGTAGTTTATTTACTGTTAACAAACAGGTTAGTGTACTGACTCACTGTCATCTTTGCACTGACATACCACTCACACTTTAAACCAGTGATTTGCCAGAACTCATGGAAACAGACAATTCTGACCATAAAAAGATACAAAAATGTAAATGCCATCTATACACAGAGATGCCAGACCGGAAATTTAAACAGTCTTAAATGTACATACAATGAATTTAACCATTACATTCTTACATGTATACAGACAAGCAAAATCACATACTGTTATCATAATATATACACACAGACTAGAAAGTACATATACATAATTGCACAATGGTGTATCTTGGCATGCAGCAGAGAATAAACATAATCTGACATCGTTATATGTACTAAGTAGAAGGTATACCGTCAAATAATCATACCTATATTCAGACATATCAAGACATCAATATTAGGGAATATCATACATCCAAAGAAGTGCAAAACCAGCCAATATTTGCAACATCATTAGAACCAAACAATATTATCTATACAAAGACAACCCCAAACATCAGACAGACATTGTTGAATCATATTTATGAATTAATCCCTTGTTTTATTGTCAATTACCTACACTTATTGTACTGTAAACTTATTTTCTGACACTAGGCTGGCTAAAATTGCACACAGTTGTCCATCAATAATATTAATGTACGTGTACGTTCAAACAATTGAAGGAACAAAGAATTTATGGTTTCGTTTTTTCCCAAAACTGAGATATCAGTCCGTGCCAAATCAGATAGTGATATCAGGCAATATCAGACATACCACCTTTTCACAGTCATGCCAGAATGTATAAAAATCAGACAATGCTATAGTTATGTTTATCGAAAGGCTACATGTACATCGTACGAAACCAACCAATGATATTTGTGAACGCTCATCCAAGTACGTATATAACCGTTGTTATATATATAAGAACATAGAGCGTAGAAAAAAATATACAACGGTGTATGTGCGACTGCCGCGAACAATATTAAATGATAATAACAATGTACAAGGACTAGATAATGATACTGTACAATGAACATTCAATATTGTCTGATAGTAGGAGATACTTCGAAAGCAAAAGTATCAATGTACCAGAGACAATTGAAGACTCGGTTTTATTGAGTCTGTTCATGAGTAGTAATTAAAAATGCAACACTTCTCACGCCCCTAGCACCGGCTTAAGCAGTATTCAATTTTCAAAAATAATAACATCAAAACGAATGACCCCGAAGGACCAGAAAATATAACAACACTGAGAATGAAGTACGGGGCGGATTTTTACGGCCGCCACACAAGCACTTAACACCTGTTGTTGTGTATTAAATATAGTCTGAAAGTAGGAGTTCCTTCGAAAGCAAAATTATCAATGCACAAGAGAAAATTGAAGACTCGGTTTTGTTGAGTCACAGGACAAATAGGAAGGGTCACAGTCACACATTGATTTTCCTTTTACATAAATATACCGGGACATATGGAATTTTGGCATCAAAAGTAGCTATTTCAAGTATGCATAAATGAATAGCTTTGATATTGCTACAGAAATGTTTGCGATAAGTGAGAGGACAACCTATGCTATATGTTTCATATCAGACTGTTTAGCAAAGGCATTCCAACATAACTGACAAGATCAAACCAATGTTAACGTGTATATTCGAAAAAATTCCAACATCCGGACTCCTATGTTTTGTCTTCAATTTGTCATCATTGTTCATAAACAACAACTTGAAATATTCGAAAGTATTCGACAAGCGTACTATTTCTTATTGATGCAGGACTCTATCGCCAGCTGTGATACAGAACTTGACGGTTTTGACGCAATAGAGGAAACGCTTATGTTTGTCGATGCCAGTAGTAACAGTAACAACAATGACAGTGAGGGCAACCCCGTCAGTTTCTGTCACTTCTGGAACCCAAGTATGTGCGTTTATCACAAACGTAAAACTTGTTATTTCATTAAGTAAATGGTTCGTATGCCTCCAATTCATCAACACATTGTCTGAATCAAACCTAAGAATATTCTCAATAGAATACTGATTCAATACAATGTATTTACATATCTGTATCTGTATTTGCTAAACAATCATGATACACGTGCCGTAGTACATATTAAATTGACTTTAAATGAGATGAATATTCAGTTTTAAAACAGTACATGATAGATATCTATGATCGTGACAATTGCTATTTCAAATGCCTTAGCATATGTCAGAGAAAGAATAACATAATTGTATTCACATTTGTTGCCGAGTGACTTTGCATCTCATCTGAATGAAAACTATTTGGCATAGCCGTTTGGTTTTGGAATGAAAATTACCATTGGGCAGCTGTGCAATGTATTTTAAGATGAAAGAAGATGTTGAAATATATTTGTACTAGACCTTCAAGATGAAGGTCAGAGTTAGTTCAACGGGTAATTGTGTACCCACAAATACTCGTCACACATCGGCCAATTTGGGAATGTTATATAACAACTCAAGGAATATGTCGGATAAGTTCAAAATGGTATTCCTCTCTTTTATTTGTAGAGGTTATTCACCCTTGCAATACCGACCAACATCACTGTGGACGAGGTCACTGCATACAAGTATCTTTGTTGTGTGATGGAACAACACATTGTATGGATGGCAGTGACGAGACCGAACATGGGTGTGAATCTAGTATGACCTATTATTAACCCTATTTACTTCAAATGAAAGTAAAGCAGGACAATTGAAAAATTCATCAAATCCCAGCAGATGGCCTGGAAAACATACAGCAGATAAGAATGATGCTAAATACATGTTGCATGAAAACATTTCAAAAGTCCTTTAATATAGTTTGTGCAGTGGAGAAACTGTTATTCTTTCCCGTTTATGCTTACGCGTGCGCAAACGATACGCAAACGATGCACAAACTAAACGATAAACGATATACCCGTCTGTGCATACAAACGCGTTTGTAAGCGGTTTTTGCGTATATAAATGCGTTTCATTCGGCATACCTCTGTTATTAATGAGACCGATCAATTATACGAAAAAGTAAAAAAACGAAAGGTATGGAGAAAAGGGTCTTTCATATATTGCTAAAAAAAAAGCCGAAATTGATATAAAATGTCTAGGATAAGATAAATCTAATGCTGTCCCTGACGTGTCAATAATCTCTCCATTAACACCCAATCAAACAATAGCTGACGATTTGAAGCTCCGCCCAACAACTTATTCCAAGCACTACCCTATCCAGCGTTTATTAATACGCCCGAACAAGCTAATACGTGTGTCATTTTTCAAACAAACACCGGACGAGATCAGTTTATCCAGAAATTCATCCTGAAATCGGTTGCACCAGCCTATAATCTGGAATTAGTAAGTTAACCAACGATTTGCATTTGTATTTATATGGTCAAAACTACTTTCAGTTTAATTTTGTCTTGAATGAAAACGACTGACATCTCAATATTAGTAGTCATAGGCTTTACTTTTTGTTATATTGACTCACACTAAACTTTTCAAAATGTGTGCCATAATCATAATTGGTGGCCAAATTCACACCTTAAAGTTTACAATGTCTACTGATTGATCTATCATTAACTTCACAAATTTGTCCCGTTCAAACAAACTGTTAATTTGTGTTTTTGATACATATGAAGTATACAACACTGTGGTATACTTCATATCTATCAAAAACCATAAACAATTTGGGACATATACATCCCCATATATATTATTTGTGGACTGGTCTGGTTTCAGATATTTACAAAACAGTTTTCAATTTTGGTTTCTATAACTAAAAAGATATACTTAAATAATTCTGCTTTCAAAATTGAAAATACCCTGTCTTTGTTTTGGCACTGATTCAATTATCTGACTCCCTGGGCGCAATTAATACATTGCGAAGTTGTTAAAACAACATTCACAGTGTGGTGTCTTTAATCTGCACTGGACATTGTCACAATTCCCTGTCTTGCTTGATTGGTGACTCTGTAGGTGGTGGCTTACCCCAGAAATGTAGGCTTGGTGCTTATTTATCATGAATATTTATTAGCTGAACATGAAAGCAGGTTTTTGCTTTGGCTGAAACTATAGCTAGAATAAAGCTATAAAACGCGCCCAATTAACAATTCAGTAATCCAGAATTACTTTTTTACTTTGGAATTATGGTAAATATTGGCCATGTTCCAAAATGGCAAAAAGGATCATATTTATGATAAACTATTTCCCTGATGAAAATTTATGTGCGTGTTAATCACTTCACGACTATAAACCCTTCACTCCACGTGCCTGTTTATGTCAATACAAACACAGTAGACCCAGATCAAACGTAATGAAACAAATTTACAAACAGAGTAGATCCAGATCAGACAGCTTCTGTTGTAGCTCCCTGATCACTGAGCAGGGTCTTGTCGGTTTGCTTATGAACTAATATACGTACAATTACTGTCATAGCCAAACTTTCCTGTACTCATGTATTATTACAAAAACTCGATCTCCATGAAATCATTATTTCTTACACAAATATTCATGGAGATCTAACGCCTTTCTCCATGAAATCATTATTTCTTACACAAATTTGCCTGGAGATCTAACGCCTTTTTTTTCAAAATGCTAATTTTTTAAAGGGATCTTTGGCTCTGGCAGAAACTTTAGGATTAGATCAACAAAAGTTCATAAGCAACAGAGCAGAACCTGACCAGATAGCTCCTACAGGAACTTCCGATCTGGATCTACTCTATTTGCAAACGCGCGTGAAGCCGTTTATATAATACGAGAAGTATTGGGAAATTGATTTTAAAGCAAATTTGGTGTCTACTGTCAACAGAGCTAACTGGTGTTTATTAATTCTTTTTTCTCTTAAGAATATTTATTAAAAGATTTCATGACCTCGTGCATATTCGTTTACAGGGATTACAGAGACGCTAGACAACCATGATCGAATCTAAAGAAATAAGTCTACGGACTAAGTAATCAGAGCAGATCCTGATCAGACAGTTTCCGCGTGATTTAGGTTTACGCTGTTAACAAAAAGTTTGAATAGAATAATTTCCCATGACAAAAAGGCCCATTAACCTACAGTGCTAACCTCTAAAGTCACATTTATAAAAGAATGTAGCATATCCTTATTTATAATTGTAGACCCAAGTAATTGGCTGCACTATTTTCTGTAATATAACGTTCTCTGAAAACAGCCATCGATACACAACGTAAGCTGGTCTAATATAAAACAAGCAAGATTTTACGTAAACGTAAAATGGCTGCGTAACATGTATTTAAGCAGGATAGAAGAAAAAGAGGGAGCAATATTGGGAAAACATGACTGTTATGTATGAATTAATATATGTAGCAGAAACGGGGGAATGTTTTAATGAGCCATGATGCATAATATACCTTTGTTTGACACCAATAATACACATTACGTCACAGATCAATGTTATTCATTTGCTGAAACACACTGACGTAGAAACCATTATCACATTAAGTGGTGTTCACAAGGCATACAAACTCCCATACTTACAGTCTACATGAAATTATTCCGATAGGTCGACTCAATGCCCATTAAATTTTTCATTTATATTGTCCCCCAAAAAAGAACAGGTTAGTATAAGATAATTATACAGTAAAGTTGAAGCAAATTCAAATTCACAATGGTGAACTATGCAAAACTGTCAACAAAACCACGAGTAAAAGGTCTCAGCTAAATAACTTTAACAACGCCAAAATGCAAACAAAGGACTTATATTTTAATGTACAAAATGGTTTTAAACCAAAAGCACGTATACTAAGGGTGCTAAGAAAATATGAGAGAAAAAAATAATTCAGCTTCCACCGAGGATCGAACCCACGACCTCACGTTTCCTAGTCCATCGCTATAACCCCTAGACCACGCTGACAGCTATGCTAGTGGACGTGATTTTAATGATTTATACCTAATTCACTAGCATTTTCACTGAAACTGGATCATGGCAGAAAAGAAAGAATTATCCCCGACAAAAATATGCTGAGAAAAATATATGAATGAAAATAAATGAAATAAATGAATATATATAAATAAGAACTTGTCTCACAGCAAACCATATTTATTAAAAAGATTGGCATTTATAGAAACACAGGACCGCAGAAACGCATGGGCAAAATTCTAAGCCGTATCAGTGTGGGCTGCTTTCGCAGCCCAACAAGGCAGTCCAAAGGACAGCTATATCCCCACCGCCGCCACCTAAATTAAGACATTGACCTTAAGGTGATACCTTCCAGTTGTTAAGAAAATAGGATGCGGAAACAAATATAATGGAAACTGAAGTTAAGAACACGACTTTCAAATGTGACCTTGACCTTGAGCCGGCATGACTGCCACATGTGTTCTGCACATCATCTCAATTCGGTTAATATTTGACTCAAGTTTTATGAAAATCCTTCAAATGGTTTAGAAGATATGGAGCGGACACGAAATGTAATGGAAATTGAAGATTAAATCACTTGGCCTTCAAATGTGACATTGACCTTGAGCCGACATGACTGCCACATATATTCTGCACATTGTATCAACGTTGTTAACATTTGAGGCAAGTTTCTTGAAAATCCTTCAAGGGGTATAGGAGATAATGAAACTATAATGGAAATTGAAGGTAAGAACACTTGATCTTCAAATGTGACCTTGACCTTGAGCCGACATGACTGGCACATGTGTTCTGCACATCGTCTCAATTTAGCTAACATTTAACTAAACTTTTATGAAAATCCTTCAAAGGCTTTAGAAGATATGGAGCGGACACGAAAATGTAACCGAAATTAATGGTCAGAACACTTGACCTTCAAACGTGACCTTGACCTTGAGCCAACATGACTGCCGCATGGGTTCTGCACATCGTCTCAATTCATTTAATATTTGACTCAAGTTTTATGAAAATTCTTCAAAGGATTTAGAAGATATGGAGCGGACACGAAACTGTAATGGCAACTGAAAGTTTAAACACTTGACCTTCAAATGTGACCTTGAACTTGAGCCGACATGACTGCCACATGTGTTCTGCACATCGTCTTAATTTGGTTAACATTTGACTCAAGTTTTATGAAAATCCTTCAAAGGGTTTAGAAGATATGGAGTGGACACAAAAATGCAATGGAAATTGAAGGTTAAAACCCTTGACCTTCAAATGTGACCTTGACCTTGAGCCGACATATCTGCCACATATGTTCTGCACATCGTCTCAACTTGGTTAACATTTGAGGCAGGTTTCTTGAAAATCCTTCAAGGGGTATAGGAGATATTGAGCGGACACGAAATTGTTACGGACAGACGGACAGACGGACGGACGGACAGACGAAGGACATTCCTTTAAACCCCCTCCGCTATGCGGTGGGGGATAATAAATGTGGAATAATAAAATCGAACAAACAATCCCATTCCCTAGACGTTCACATCGTGGACGTTTTCTTGAACTGCTTGTCCTTTGGTAATTTAAATAATCCTATTTAAACTCTGTCGGATTTGGAGCTACACCCATAGGCAGGGCTACACTCATAAACAGCACAAATTACCATTTTACCACTCAAAACGAAGCAGAAGTACATAACGTGCGATTCCTTTCGGTTGGAACAAAAAGTATCACTGTTTTATTAAACGAAATACAAATCGTCTAATTTAACGATCTACTGAGATATAACTCTTTACAAAACACAATCCGCAAAACTGTAGGTATATATGTTCTGCGCAATATTGGAATACGGACAATTCTAGAATTGCCCTGCGCGTTTTAGGAATTCCAATAATGGCGGACCATTTCAGAATTCTAGAATCGCGCAAGGAAAACTTACATTAGCATTGTTGTTGTGATCTACTATTGTTCGGCGAGAAAAAAGAGAATTTGATGCGGGTACACTTAGTCTTTGTTTTTCTCAAATTGGATTGTTTTGTGGTCATTATTACTTTATTATTTATGGTATTGATAGAGTGTATTATCGTGATACGACAGTGCGTCTTACTGAACCATGTTTTATTTTTGTGTGTTAAATTACTAAGTGTAGACTATTAACCCTTTCCCTCATATGACCGTATTTTTCATGCATTTGCAAGCAGAGTAGACCCAGATCAAACTGCTCTCGTAGGAGCAGTCTTCCCAATGTCTGCTCTGTTTGCTTATGACATGATAAAGATATTAACCCTTTATTCCATAAATACGCATTTCTACGCCTATGCAATTCATATAGGTGGTGAATAAAATAGACTATAATTGATAATCTATAAATGTATGTAAATGGAAAATTCCAACTTTGTCCACAATTCCAAAAACGCGCACGGACCATTCTAGAATCGCCCTGCGCGTTTTAGGAATTCCAATACTGTCCGCCATTATTGGAATTCCTAAAATGCGCAGGGCAATTCTAGAATTGTCCATATTCCAATGATGCGCAGAACATATATAAGGAACCTTTAAAAGTACAAAATGAGAAAATACCATTATTAACGTTGTTTAAACACTCAATATGCCCTGTGGAACCATATATTGACGATTAACTTATAAGTGAGTTTAAACGCGTTTACAAACGCGTTTGTAAGTGAATATACTAAACGGGTTTTAAACGGGTTTAAAACGCGTTTGAAACGCACTAAGTGGGAAAGAATAACAGTCGATATTCACGTTCATAGCACGCATTGTCTACAACATCCGTTTTGTAATTGTACGAAGGATTGAAAAAACGTATCCGGACTTTGGTTCGTTGTTAAAGGGTATCAAAATGTTGTTTTGCTCTTCTTCAAAGTAGTCTCCATCAACGTCAATGCATTGTTGCCTCACTTCATTGGACATTTTGCATTCCATCTTCGACGTAGTTCTTTTAGTTGCTCATAGAGTTTTTTTCTGGTCTGCACACCTCCAACTCTTATAAGTAGTATTTGGAAATATGATAAAACGTTCATCCTCTACCGATAGTTACTGATAGCTCTGGTCTGCTATCTTGGAGCCCATGTCAGCTGAAACATCTATAAAAAAAACATATCAATGCGAATACAAAAGTATCATCGAAATATCTACTGAACGAAATATTGGTGAACGAAAGTAAGAAAGAGGGAAATACATATCAATACTGGAGTACTATAACGTTATTACCAATGCATGTGTACTTCCTGTCAGATGCCGAGCTTTTCTTTGTGTCATACTATTCCGTAAACTGATTGATGAAACATTGTCCAGACAAGAAACCCACAGGGATAGATGGATGGATTGGACATTTTGATTATTATTTTTAACTTGGGAACTGCTCCTTACATAACCAACTACCTTCACACCAGCTTTCTGTTTGGTATTCAGTGGCATATATAATTTGTTATTATCAAAACAATTAACTGTATATAACGATGACAGTTTTCAAAGACGCAAGGGAGTGTCTAGTTCTGCACTTTTAGCAATGCAAATAAATTCTGAAAGTAGTACATGTATATCCTTTGAAATCAAAGAAGCAATGCGAAAGGAGAAAATTGCAGACTCGGTTTTACTGAATCTGTTCATGAGCAATTATTAATTATTAAAAATGCAACACTACTCACGTCTTAAACGGTATTCATTTTTTAAAACCAATAATGTCGAAACTAATGATTCCAAAGGACTAGAAAATATAACAATACTGAGAATGTACGGAACGGGATGGTATTTACGACCGTCACACAATCAGTTAACACCGGCTGTTGTGAAGTAAATACATTCTGAAAGTAAGAGATACTTCAAAATCAACAATGCAATAGGCCTGGATTATACATTTGCCTGAGTGCGGAACTTTTTCTCTTAAATAACTTTTTCTCTTAGAATGCTTCTTTTATTTCCAGAATGTAGAAATCGACATCAATTCCACTGTGGTGGTGGAATATGTATTCCAGAGGAATCAATATGCAATGACGTCATGGACTGTTCCAGTGGACGGGATGAGCACCAAGACACATGTCTACATAGTAAGTGTTAGCATATGTAAGCAATGTTAAGATGTAATTAAATATCATTTTCATTTATAAAGCGATAATGGGATTGGGTCAACTCATGAGCAGTAATTGAATGTGCAACATTGCTCACGCCCCTAGCACCGGCTTGAAGCGGTTTTCAGAACAAGAAGTACTGAAATGCATGATCCCGAAGGATGAGAAGGTATAACAACACTGAGAATGATGCACAGTGAGTTCAGTCAACCTCATCGTAATATTATAACTGTTTATTGTATAACTGTTTATTATCTGATGTCTATGGTACAATGATGCGATTGGTTTAATTTTGATAACGTGTAAGACCGTGTAAAATGATATTTACTAAAATTTTATCTTATCATTAGAAAGCTATATTCTTCAAAAGAAAAAAACAAAGTCATCATCAATGAATAAACTTAAAAGTAGGAATTTATTCAACATTGCAGGATGCGCAAATACTGATTTCAGCTGTGACGAGAACTACTGCATTCCGGGTATCTGGGTGTGCGATGGCTGGGACGACTGTTGGGATGGGACGGACGAGCAAAACTGCATTGACGGTATTTCGTCTGTTTCTTATTCGCCGAACTATAGATGTGTAGCTTACATTGTTATATTTGCCATTTTTTTTTTTCATGTTTTCAACCGATACGGTCGACAGAACAGTAATAGCAGAACAAAATTCTGACAACCTGCTACCGGCCGGTTGAAATCCTACCACCGGAAAAACAATGCCGGTAGACGACACAACAGAACGAAAACATACATTAACAGATAACAGAACCTGGCATCCTGAATTAAACGTTCTCCTTTGCTTTGGTGTCATCTTGACATTGAAAAAATATGGTCCTTTGTTCGTGTTTTTGCATTAACGCCCTAAATGTATCGTGTGCTTTGACATTTCAATACCTTTTTTCGTTAAATCAACGGTGTAATAACGGTCGAAAACACGTGCTGGGCAGGTCAAACACACGATAAACGTTGACGTATAAGTACACATTAAACAACACAAACGAATGATAATAGCGGATTTGAGAAACAACATTGTACATTGGACCACACAATGGCATTATATCAGCCGTCACGAAATATATTGTAAAGGTCAAGTAAACCTGAAACGCAGACACAAGTAAAACTGACTCCTTAGACGCTAGTAAAGTTTGCTTTTCATTGTATTTTAGTTTTCTGCAAAACACAGTTCGAAGTATTGCGATGCCACTTACTTAAAGTAGGCATTTATCGCTATAGTTCGATTACCTAGTGGTAGTTTCCAAATACCGTAATAACTTGAGTAAGGGATGGCAGAATGCATTGGGGCTTCATAGAATGTTACCGTATGAGAAGGCCTAATCGGATTGTGTTTTGGGGCGAACGGTAAGCTATGGGCGTCACTGCGTATATATAGGGTCCAAGTGTCAGCAGTTATAAATTGTAAAAGGAACCACAAAGTTACATTTTACGTTTCTGACGTGACGAAGAGAGGTTTGTACCACAGTATGTCAATATTTTATCCATGACCCTACTTTCACTTTCGTGCATGTAGTCTCATGACAGAAGCAGAAACATTGCATATTTGCCATTCTAGATTAAATGTGAGTTATCTGTTCGCCACGTACCTTCGTAAATATATAATCATGATAGCCCAGCATTTATAGTGTTTTGTGTAGTTTTATAAAAAAATAAATAAAGTAGACAACATTTTAGGTGCCGTCGAAACGATGGTACTGCGCATGATCGGAAGACAGGCTATGCTATAACATCAACAATTTCTTATTGAGCTGTGCATTTCGCCACTTGCCGTCGTAGGGTTCACTAGAAAGAAAACCTTTAGAATACTGGGACTTTGGTTTGTGTAGGGTGTTAGCAAGATATACAGAGTGCAGCCTGGCGTCATACAATTGCAAATCGAAAGGGGTCATTTGTTTTTGCAGACCAGGATCAACTGTTTAACGTCTTCTTAACACTAGCACCGGGTCGCTGGACTCATTCCCATAGGTACATGTATATATGTAATATACCCAGTATCGCTCGAAGGACTCAGTCCTGGGAGTGAAACGTGGACTGGAGTCTAGTACTGGGTACTCTGACTGAGTCAGTGCTAGAGTGAAACTTGGACTGGAGTCTAGCACTGGGTACCAGGACTGAGTCACTGTAGGTTTAAGCTAGGACTGAATCCCATTAGAATAAATAGGGAACTATGTAGACACTAAGTAGAGTTTCGGTATCTGCCTGGGACATACTGGAGGTCTTGGTCTGGTGTACTGGTACGAGTGCTGGTACAGCAGTCCGGGAATTATTACTGCCTCGTATCAAGGCATTTGTTCTGTTCCTCTGTTAAATTAAGGCATTGGGTCAGTGTATATAGTTGCGTGTGTTAATTTGTTAGTACAATCATTTATTGGAGTCGACTCATTGTATGTTATTTAATTGTTGTCGAATTATTGACCCTGTTCAGCAGCAGATAGAGAAACCGTATATATACTTAGTTTGGAAATATTCCAGTAGAAATCCTTTTAATTAATTTTGTTCTAATCAATGAAGCAGATAGATTGAGGGGAAATTCTATTTTATTGTTTTGACATCAGTTCATAGTCTGGGTTAGTCAAACAGGTCGGTATCCAAATAATAGGATCTATACCGGACACACTACACTGATACCGTCAGTAAGGAATAGTGTATTTTTATGCAAGTTGATTAAAACAAACATACTACATGAATATACATGTATCTATTGTCACTGGACAAATACTAGCCATTTTGTAACGTGAGCGCAAGGAGTTGCTGCATGCGATGTATCACGATTTTGTAAACAACGAAACGCTCTTAGATGTAGTGGATACACATGTAGTGGAGAATGCATTAATTTTCCCGTCCTTTCTATCTAGATGAGAAGCCATGCAGCTTTTATGAAGTTAAGTGTGAACTTGGGCAATGCATACCTAAACCGGAATGCAACAACACGGAATGTGCTGGGAAAAACCGAGATTGTAATATCAGTAAGTATTTACAGTAAAAACCCTTCAAAGGGGAAGTACCTACATTCGACGCGTTTCAAAAATACCTAAATTATACAAAACTCATTTGTTTATATGCTGAAAAGTCGTATATAGCAAGAAAACCTATCCAATAAACGTTGAAATACATCTATGTGTTTGATATCGACTATCCCGGTTTTATTCCCCGATGTTTCAGTTTTATTCGGGTTTGATTTTAATTTCGTATCTGTTCGCACTATTCGCGTTTCTCCGACCATTTCCGAGAAAAGCTGTTACAATTGATGAGCATCGGCGAAACGCGGAAAATCTGAACGGAAAGGCCGATAATATTTTGTTGTAGAACAAAAATTATAAATTGATGAAATCGGTTTATTTTGTATCACATTGGCATTTTTCGATATAAATTCAAATTGACAATCTTCATGATAATGGTTGATCGTAACAAATATCAAGTTTTATGCTATTGAAAATATGCGTTCATTGTAGAGACTTCCCCCTTAAACCGGAATTCTAGCAGAGAAGAATGTATATACTTTAGGCAGGTGACGGCTTAATGCTGTGTGAAAGTCATGTAGAAAGCTCTCAGAGAAGCTTTCTGCATAACTTTCATCATGCATTAAGCACCCGGTCAAAAAGTAGTGTACATTATAAACGCCTCTGAGAACCTTATTAACATGACACTTTATGGATAATAGCTTCCGTTTAAAAATGTTATCAATATTCCCGTCTCACGAATATAGTTGATGTTACGACTCACTGCAACTGATATATGCATTTAAGTAAATAGCACCCATTTCATTTATATTCGCAAGAACACATACACGATTGTAGTTTTATTGATGGAGTGTATCTACTCACGAAAGTAAAGGTGATTTTGCTTCGCGTTTAGATCTAAGAAAACTCGTATTTAACTGATGACTTCGCGTTTGGAAGCAACGATGTTAAGAATTGTCACTTCATGGAATGTTGTGTGGTCTTGTACATACAGTCATGTCAATAACAACTGGCCTGTATGTCAATTAATACAGTACAACCTCTCTATAACGGACACTAAATTGTGTTAATTAGTTGGCAATTAGGGCAGTTGGCTGCTTAAAGCAAGGTGAAAATAAAACAGAACGCTCCTATAGGAGCGTTCTGTTTTACTTTCATCTTGCTTTAAGCAGCCACCTGCCTTTAGCACAGAATACTTGATGTAATTTAGTGGCTGTTATAAAGAGGTTTTACTGTATATCCTGAGAGCAGGAGATCCTTCGAAAGCAAAAGTAGCAATTCGAAAAGAGAAAATTGTAGACTTGGTTTTATGAGTAGTAATTAAAAGTGCAACACTACTCACGCACCCTTAAGCAGTATTCAATTTTCAAAACTAATGACGTCAAAACTAATGATCCCGAAGGACCAGAAACTAGAACAAAACTCTATATTGACCACTTAAATGCAACACTTCAGCTTGTTTGCATGCTGTTTCCTAAATATTATTATATGAAACGCACGAATTCGAATGCATGTCACGTAGACCTACACGTTTGTACAATCTCTATCATACTCCAAATACTCCTTGCTTGGATATCTAGATCTTTACTTAGGTAAGTAATGCAACGACAGTCAAAATGTGACCCTGTATATAATTATACTAACGTAAGTAATTTATGAATAAACGTAAACTTATGCTTATGAATGTGACTTTAGTGAACAATATCACATAGCGCATTTAAGAAAAACGTACGAAAAATTTCTACTTTTAGAGTTTCTATTTTTAGACCCGTGCTTGGATTCTTCGAGATATTTTCACTGTGACGGCAGTTGCATAGACCTGAATTTGGTGTGTGATGGCAAGAGAGACTGCATTGATGGTACTGACGAGTTGAATGTAACTTGCCCACTGAGTGAGTACCGAGGAGCATTCATTGCAATAATTGTCGTTATCATTATCATCATCTTCACCAGCGTTGCAACATTAAGAGTTCAGTCATCATTCAAATTTTCATTCATGGTTATCTTCAATATTATCATTTAAATCAATTTATCACATAAAGTCGCATATGCCTCTCTTTTCCAATTCAAGTGAAAAGTAGATTCTCACATTCGTATTTATTTTATTCAGATTTTGTATGAACGCTCGTTTCATGTTAGTTTCATTATATGAAAATCAAACAATATTAGCAAATACAGACCCGAACAAGCGTTCTTAGTACACGAGTCTTAGTATTCGAACTATCAGGGTTTTACAGTATTTGCAAATTCCTGAATCGATCATCGTTTATATATTAAATGTAGAATGTCCCGACCAATTCTATTGCCGTATTTCTGGATGCATACCAATAGACACAGTGTGTGAGGACCTCTATGGTTGTACAAATACTAGTGACAAGGACAGTAACGATACCGGTAAGCTTAGACATCTGATTTTCACGTGTTAATGAAATAATAAAGAATCCACAGTTTAATAGTGCCTGTCACAGGTGGCCAACAAAAATAGGAATAATTACAGGTTTGTAAGACAGGCGGTAGCTTAATGCAGGTCAAAAGAAATGCAGCCATCTTCGTATCAACTGTACGAGAATGTAACATTCATTTATTTTACTGGCATTTCAACAACAGAAAGTTGGTTTGGAGCTAGGTAATAACTTTGTAGCAGCTGATTGCATAGCGATATTCCATTTTAACGCTTTCCATTATTCGCCACTGTTATATGCATGGGATAGTAACATGCTGAACTTTGATGTAAACTATGAATAAGCCATGCTTCATTATGTCTTATCAAATACTCGTATTACGATAAAATTAAAGGCACAAATAGCCCGTGCCTATTATATAGTTATATGTGACGCTCGAATCAACATATACGATCCAAGTATGCCTTTTAAATCAACATGTATTCGTCAGCTGCGATGTTTAAATTAACATGTATGTATTCAACATGTCAAATCAACATGCTGTATACTGTAACTGGATATCAGCACCGAATTTTGTCGAATTTGATTTTTGTTTCAAAATACATGATATATGTATCAGTTTAAGTGTAGTGCCATTTACGTTACAAGCAATGTAGACTTAGTATTACTACAGTCAGGTCTACAACACCGCCGATGATCCTGACCTGTACTGATAAGCTTGGATTGGCAGACGAGACCATCGAAGATTTCCAGATATCAGCTACGTCATGGCAGAGAACAAACCCGCCTCATATGGCACGTCCATCACTGAAAAGCTGGTGCCCAGAAACCAAAGACGCTGATCCATATATCCAGGTTCTAGATTTTAGTTTTAATCCTTTACTCCATAAATACGCCTTTCTATATCTTTACAAACAGAATATACCCAGATCAGTTGGATTCGTCTGATCAGTGTCTGCTCCGTTTGCTTATGATATGGTATACATATAATTCTTCTGTTTCTGCCATGGCCAAAACTTGATGCGTCAATGTGCTATTATAACAAATATTCTAATTAACCCTTCGCTTGCTGAATTTTAAAACACATTTCTCCTTCTTTACTCATGTCCTGTTGTATAATTACATATATCTTCACTGTGTACAAGTATTTCGCTGTGCAATCCCTGCTGTGGAGTGCACTGGTTGCACAATCAACTTGTAAATAGTGCAGACCCAGATGAGACAGCTCCTGCAGGAGCTGTCTCATCTGGGTCTTCACTATTTACAGGTAGGTATATTGACGTGAATAGCAAGCAAAGGGTTAATATGCATGAAGCTATTATTTCTTACATGAATATTCATGGGGTAAAGCATCATTTTGATTTGATGGATAACTGCACCACCTTAAGTATTTATTGAGTGAGATGAAAATCACAGGGAGATATTGTTTCATGAGAGTATTTATTTAACCCTTTACTCCATAAATACAAGTTTATACACCACTGCGAGCAGAGTAGACCCAGACCTGATAAATAAATACAACTTTATACACCCCTGCGAGCAGAGTAGACCCAGACCTGACAGATCCTACATGATTCTTCACTTGCCATGGCAAACATTCTTTTGGTCTTTGTCATTATTAAAACCAATATTATGAATATTCATGCTATCATTATTATATGAATATTCATGGAGTAAATGGTTATACTATTAATTGAAAATCACAATTACCTATTATTAGTCAAAATTGGGATACAGTTTAGAAAATAAAATATTCTGTTTGATTGACTTTACAGTTAGGATGGATGTCTATCATTTTGAATGAATAACAGTGTAGACTGTAGAGTATTGTTATTTATTTTATTCTTTGAAAAAGGCATAGTAGTGTCTACAATTAGAGTTTAATTTTTATTGAATTTATAAAATTACCCTTTTGTATGATCATTAATTCAGGTCAGTAGACAATGTTCAATATTTGTTTAAAGTCAAACCCTATAGTCTTTAACAGATACACTGCCTTTATGTTAAGCCATTTTCATGATTCTCAAACATGAGATTGAGCTGATAAATTCAATGCATATGTATTCCATCATTATTTCAGATTGACTTCTTTTCTCCAGCGGTAGTTTCTGGGTTGATTCTGTACAATTGGGCCAAGATTGTAGGAACTGTTGTAAATAACGAATACGGGGAAGCCAGTGTACCCATAGGATGTCGATCATTCTTGATATCACACGGCAACTTCCCGGACATGATGAGACTTTACATGGAAAAGGTTTGCTTTCTGTCAATACAGTAGAACCTCCACTACCTTCGATCTGCATTAAGCTGTGACATCCAGCAAGTTAGAAATAGACTTACTGAAACTCCATTATCGCGAAGTAATTTGTATGGTCCTTTAAATTTCGAGATATCGAGGTTCTGTTGTATACATACACTATAAGATAATGTTGCCATGGCTTCCCTCAGAAGGTCCGATAACGGCTATAATAATCACGGGCTGCAATTAATAATTCCATAAGAATACTGATATTTTGAAAAAGCTTTAACCCGTAGCTTTGTAAAATGTATTTGACAGAAGCGTTGTAACATTGTGCGTGCAAGTATCTCATTTTGAAACATGTATAGTATAGTATTGAGGGATGGTATTCCATTTCCACTTCAGCCGTTCGAGATCGACATTTCTCGTAGCTACACCGAACCTGCACAGTTTACCTTGTTGCAACCGATTCTAGCCCGATACATCCGGATACATCCACTAACACCCATATATGGCGGCCTTTTATGTTTGAGGCTGGAACTTCTCGGCTGCCGAAACACAGGTATGCAGGGGGATTTAGAAATAGAGAATAATAGGTTAGTGCCGTAGATGGGACGCCTTTATCCGACGAGGGGAGAAAACGTTGAGGCGAGACTTGCCGGGTTCGAATCCAGCTATAGCCAATTATTTTTTCTCATTTGAATAATTCTTTTGATGACCAAATAGATCTGTTAGATCTATTCCGTCAACATGTTTATGCATATTTACAGAAAATTAAAATAGTTCCATGGTTATAGAATCATTACGCCTATCTACTAACCTAATAAACCTTCTACTACCGGAAGTAACCTAATACACCTAAGTTTATTTGCACCCCCTTTATTATGTCACTAGAGAAGCCTGGTGACTGGATAAAATGGTTTATTCACATTAAGTACTGTACATATTATACATGAATATACAATTAAAACTCAATAGAGTTACTTCGAAATTTTACTAACGAAGCAGTGACACCCTTTTAGACAAGTGGCAGCTTAATGCAATGTGAAAGGCAAGCAGAAAACTCATAGAGTTCGACCTATTATTATATCATTTTTGTAGGTCAGCTATCGGACAAATGCGGGAAAGACTCGAATCGGTTCTGGGTGCAGCAATCAGTGTTTAAACCGGCGAATGATCCCGTGATGACGCTTTTACATTACGACAATGTGACGTCACTGGACGAGTGTCGCGTGGCTTGTACAGAACAGGCTGACCAATGCAGTGCTGTGGAATACGATCAGGATCTGTGCCATATCTACGAGCACGGGCATGTAAAAACATACGAAACGATAACTCTAGCCCTCAGTCTTCTTGTTTGTTGGGCAGGTAATGATATAATCGTAAGAATATGTTACCCAAAATGATTTGATTTGAGTTGCCATGCATCTTTTACGCGAGCCATGATAGGTTTTCTTTTAAAACTTATTTCGAATATCAATTACATTGTATGTATATCTAACCCAACCCACGTACTGATATAGCAGTGACAGATTACGTCAGCGAATGTCAACGTGTTTATGTAATTAATTGATTTATAATTAGATATAACAATCAGCTATAAAATGAGCTAGGCCTACAGATAAATGTTCGTACTCAAATACTAAAAGCGATTCTAAAAAGTGGTGACAACATAGGGTTTGGTGGAGACTGTAATTGCAAAAAGTGCCCACACTGGTGGCCAATATGTCAATGCAAATGTAGCACATTTTTTACACCGTGCTCGCAAATACTTCGTAAAAATACATGTATATACATATAGTTTGTACTTTTATTGTGATTCAGGTTTATAACTTTGTATCTAGAATCAGTATTTTGTTATTTGAAATATATCTGCATCTAGAATCAGTATTTTTTTATTTGAAATATATCTTGCATGTAGAATCTATTTAACACATTATCTCCTAGTGACGCATTTTTGCGCCTCTATAAAATTCACATTGTGAAACTATTCTGATAAATAGAGCATTTGCTCCTTTAGGAGCAAATGCTCTAATTATCACAATGGTTTCAAACTACAAATTCTAAATTTTCATTTTCTCTAGTTAATGCTCCTTTTCGGTAGTTTTATTAAAAAGGTTGACTCTTAAAATAGCCTAGGAGGGAAAGGGTTAAACAATCTACATAATTTCTTTTGAGAACTTTGATCAAGTCAAGATGATGTCATTGTAGATTCAGGCGATGACTCTATCGAGGCCAATGAAATCACACAGACCAGCTGTGTGGCTGTTTCACGCATTGGAACACTAACTAGCAAAGGCTACCCATTTCACTACCCTGCAGACTTGACCCATATCTGGAAGCTTACAGCGGCTAACGGGGGCTACTTGCGGCTCACTTTCTTTGACATTTACCTGCATAGACAATTGGTATGACGGTAGTGATGTTTTGTGCATTGCCCAAATACGTATCAGGAGCCTAATTTCACTTTCAAATTTAATTTAAAAAAGATGTGCTTCTTGAGTTGATGTGACCTTCGGACAATCAGTGCACTTCCTGGTTAGTGAAGGACCCCCCTGATATTGGTCTACAAATATTCTGAAAATGGGTGATCCCTCGAAAGCAAAAGTAGAAATGCAAAAAGAGAAAATTGCAGACTCGGTTTTATTGAGTCTGTTCATGAGTAGTAATTAAAAGTGCAACACTACTCACGCCCCCTAGCACCGGCTTAAGCAATATTCA
Source organism: Azorinus chamasolen (assembly GCA_963576725.1). Classification (NCBI taxonomy): domain Eukaryota; kingdom Metazoa; phylum Mollusca; class Bivalvia; order Cardiida; family Solecurtidae; genus Azorinus; species Azorinus chamasolen. The sequence continues at coordinate 16,038,804 of OY755251.1, read as the reverse complement.
ATTTTCAAAACTAATAACATGAAAACTAATGATCCCGAATGACCAGAAAATATAACAACACTGAGAATGAAGTACGGGGCGACTTTTTACGGCCGCCACACAAGCACTTAACACCTGCTGTTGTGAAGTACATATATTCTGAAAATGGGTGATCCCTCGAAAGCAAAAGTAGAAATGCAAAAAGAGAAAATTGCAGACTCGGTTTTATTGAGTCTGTTCATGAGTAGTAATTAAAAGTGCAACACTACTCACGCCCCCTAGCACCGGCTTAAGCAGTATTCAATTTTCAAAACTAATAACATGAAAACTAATGATCCCGAAGGACCAGAAAATATAACAACACTGAGAATGAAGTACGGGGCGACTTTTTACGGCCGCCACACAAGCACTTAACACCTGCTGTTGTGAAGTACATATATTCTGAAAATGGGTGATCCCTCGAAAGCAAAAGTAGAAATGCAAAAAGAGAAAATTGCAGACTAAGTTTACTTATGTCCTATTTTAGGATTTATTACGCCCAGCTCACGCATGGCACTGTGGTCGATCGTATTTCAGTTACCGGACATAAAGCATCGTGAGCATTGATTCTTATGTCAAGAAATTAGTTTAGGTCGTATGTGCAGAACTTGATACAGTGTGTATGCATACGTCCCTCGGTGAGTGTGCCAACCATCTTACCTGGAAAAAAATTGTGCTATGAATTTAAGTACTCTCGGAACGAATGTTGTTCTGCATCTTTTTCTACAGTATCCAATAACAATGTACAATAAAACCTCTTTATAACGACCACTAAATTGTATTAATTAATTGGTATTTAGGGCAGGTGGTTGCTTAAAGCAAGGTGAAAATAAAACAGAACGGTCCTATAGGAGCGTTCTGTTTTACTTACACCTTGCTTTAAGCATCCACCTGCCTTTAACACAAAATACTTGATGTAATTTAGTGGTCGTTATAGAGAGGTTTTACTCTATCACCAAAGAAATAACTCCATGTTAATTGTTTAGCCAAACGCCTTAGTGATAGGCTTTTGATAATATAGGACAGATGTGAAAGCGTAACTTTCCATGCTGAATCAAAATAGTAGTCTTAAACTGTTTTGAAAACAGTTCTGTATAGAGATCACATTTCGAGTGGAAATGCAAATGTATCTTGCATTATTTCTTTCAAAACGTGTGTAAACAGTGAGTAAACATGCCATCTTATCAAGCATGGTAACGATTGAACTTAACTGTTTGTTTTGCTTTTATCAACAGAATTCTCCCTCAGCTGACTGTGACATCATTACGATTTTTGATAGCACTCGTGTTCACGTAGACATGGCGTACAACAGTAAAGCACTAACGTTTTCGACATATAGTGATGAAGTACTTGTATCTTTCCGCTCTTGTCCAAGAATGGTTACAGAATCAGATACGGGTAGAGGTTTCCGATTAATTTATAAAAACGAAGGTAAGAATGAAAGACCATATTTATAAAGGTCCTAGTGAAAATTTCTGCAGAACCTGTTAACCTTTCCCCTAATACATGTAGAGACATTTTAACGCCTATTTCCTGTTTCTGCAAACAGACTAGACCAATATCAGACGGTTCCTATATCAGAAGCGTCTGATCAGGCTAGTCTTTGTTTGCTGGTGGAAAATATATATCTAAATCTACAGTTTCTGTCATTACCAAAACATTCTATGTTTATATGCCATTATGAAAATTAATCTTAATTAAAAGTACACATACAATATACACATAATTAATGTCTTGTAAAATAGCTCTCGTTAATAGTGATAATAATTTGAAAGAATATGATTGATACCAGTGAACAGTTCTAGGTCAACCTAGCATTTGTAAGACAATGCAGTAAGAAGTTTTACTACATGTATTATGCAGGCAAAAAGTTTCTCCGTATCTTTGACTTAAGACGTTCCTAAGATGTTCCATGAAAAAAGTGTGGGGGGCTAAGTTTCCTTCTGCAAAATGTTGGTAAAACCCTAATATGATAAAACCTAGTCTCAGCCCTTTCGAAAGTTCCATAAGAGGACTGTGTCTTGTGCTGAACAAAGCAAACTATTTGAACTATACTGCGAACAACGCACGGGCTCCGTACGATTGCCGTGTCCAACCGGAGACCGTGCGGTGACTGCACGGAGATATACGATGCAAAATTTAATGGTAGGAAAATCGCAGACAAAGAAGTCGTACGGCTTCCATGGCAAATGTAAACTAGGCATAAAACAAATAAAACAAATTTATCGACCAGTTGCCTCAGACTTTTTTAAAATATATACGAACAACTATATATGAATACAGTCAGGAACAAAGCTATAAGTTGAAATAGTGAAACCCTTTTTGAAAACATAATAACCGTTTTAACCCTTTACCTGATAGAAGCGACTTTTAGCGTGTTTAATTTATTCCTCCACTGAAGAAAATAGTTCAATTTTATATAGTCATGAACAAATACCATAGGAAATATTTTCTATATCCTAGCAGTTGGTAGCTTAAAGCAGGCTGAAAGTAAAGCAGAATGCGCCTTAAGGCGCATTCTGCTTTACTTTCAACCTGCTTTAAGTGGCCACCTGTCTCCATAACTAGAAACAGTCTATTGGGTAAAGGGTTTTACAATTATTCATACCGTTGCAAAGAAGGGAGGTGTTTTGTTGTGTTGCTGTAACCGCTTAGAGAATCCTGTTACAATAGTGTCCTGGGTCCATGCTTATAAAGCTTTTAGTTGAGTCTGAGTTCGTTATCAAGCTTTTGATTGGTCAGATTTAAGTGCTCAATCTTTTGATTGGTCAGGTTTGAGCCAAAGGATCAAATCTGACCAATCAAAAACTTGAGAACGAACTCAGACTCAACTAAAAGTTTTATAAGCATGGACCCTGATATCCTTTTACAAAGCATTACTGGTATGCATATTTGAAGTAGAATATGCTATTGAAAGATTGTGTGTGACCCAGATAATGGAAATGAGAAATTAAATACTTCCCCATTTGAACAGAGTCTTGGTCGATATGTTTTAAATATATAAATTCAAAATAGTAATTGCGTTGTTCCAAACTTATATGAAGAGTTTTATATTTGTGTTGCCAAGAACAAAGTTATAACAACATTTTTGTATGATTTCAGAGACTTCGACAACCCTCGGAGAACTCGTGAGTGCTCCAATCAGCAACATCATCACCTTCCCACTGATGGGGATATTTTCTGTGCAGAAGCAGCAATGGTACACAGAACACGGAGTCTACATGCTGCTGACGATCACCCACTTCAATATACGCTGTAACAACGGTACTTGCAACATTCATAACTGTTAACTTTATCTCATATATATACATTTACCCTTGGAGGGCGTTTAACAGGTTAACGTATTTCCCTGATCAATATTCATGTAAGAAATAATGGCATCGTGGTTTTTATTGTGTCGCCTGCGAAGCATGGCAGACACGTAGGCATCACTTTGTCCGTCGTCGTCACAACAATTCTTGTCCGGTCTATATCTCATATTCTACTGATGCCATTGAATTAAAACTTCACATATGGAACAGGCACTCTAGCTTCAGTATATTGGAGTTATTCCCCTTTTTCATTTATTTTGTCCGGCCAATAAGTCCTGTTCCACTGATGCCATTAAATTTAGACTTCACATTTGGAACAAGCCTGATGACAGGAAGTGTCATGCATAAGGTCCATAGCTTCACTTTCAATATATTTGAGTTATTTCCCTTTTCGTTTTTCCTGATCTGTCTGAGTTCTTTACTACTGATGCAGTTTACGTAGTATCATAGATGGATTTATTTTATACCCATATCATATATACATGTACTGCGATTGTGTCAAGTTTAAAATTGGTGGGAAGAGGGTCAGTGCTCAGGCAGGCGACACAATTTAAACTTGTCAAAGGATTTGTTTGCTTTGGGGAAACATGTTGAATTGTTATAAGCAATCAGGATAGACTCCTACAGTAACCGTCTGATCTAAGTATACTCTGTTTGCAAATTAGTGAAAAGGCGTTTGTTTTAGGAAAAGGTTAAATGAATTAAACGACGAAACAACCAACACAGTAAGGTTTGTGGAGAGAGGTAATATTGTATGATCTGTCTCCACATACTTTACTGTTTTGGTCGCTTCGTATAGTTTGTCTTCACAACGTTTACTGTATACGTTGTTGATCTTTACTGCATTGGCCGTATTGTCTATTTTGTCTTGACAGACTTTAAATTTACCATTGACGGGACACAGTATTGCAACCAAAGAAGACCTCGTCGGCAAATAAGAGGCTGGAATATGGTCATTCAGTTTGAATACGCTGGACAGTTGACGGCACTGTCACCGGAAGGTTTTGCAGCAACATTTAGTATTGCATCAAGGGAGAATTTTCTCATCACGCTGATTACATCTACTGGTAGTTTTTTTCTGTTCTTTTAGTATGTTTATGTCAAATAGTTTACCTTTAAAATGCTGAACAATTGTTTAATCATTTACCTCATATAAAAAAAAATCTTACGCATTTTCAAACAGAGGTAGACACGGATCAGATGGCTCCTATAGGAGCAGTGTGATCAGGGTATGTTCTGTTTGCCCATAGAGATTGCACAGACGATTATGGGTGTACGGTCTGGGTATTATAAAAGTAGTGTTTGTTCAGATAATTATATGTATTTATAAATATGAACAGTATGTGTCTTTCATGTGTATGTATATATGGTTAAATATGATCGGTCTTTGTATTTCTTATTTATTAAGATTAAATATTATATGAGCGATATGGGTCTACATTGTTTGTACAGATAGATACATCTGAACATGTCTATAGCTACATTGTTTATACAGTCGATTATATGTGAGCAATCTATGTCTACAGTATTGACACAGATAGTTGTGTGTGAGCAAGATGTGTCGTCATTGTTTGCACAATCAGTTATATGTGAGCAGTATGGGCCAGTAGTGTTTACACAGACGAATGTATGCAAATAGTGTCGGGGTCTAGCGTTTTTCTTGCAGTGCGGCTATTAGGTACAATACAGTAAAACCTGTGTTTAGTGATCATGACTGATTTAACACATGTATTTTAACCCAATTACCTCATAAGCTATTTTATATCGTTGCCTAATAGGCTATTTTAAGACACACTATCCTTGAATAAATCTACCGAAAAGGAGCATTTACTTCAGAAAAGGACTTTTTATAAGTATGTACGAGTTAAACTACGGACTCGTAGTTTTAAAACCATTATCATAAACAAATGGAGCAAATGCTCTATTTATCAAAGTAGTTTACAGAGCGGCAAAAGGCGTCAATGTGACGGAATGTTATTTTTTTTAATTAAACTTCCTTTACATGATTTACTAATGATATATTATATGTAGCGCTTGACAGTTTACTTTTCTTCAGCACGCACGTTTTTTTTCAGAAACAAAAACTTTGCATTTTGGGGACGAGGTGGTCAGCGCTCAAGAAGGTAATCATTTATATTCAAATGAATGAATGTGTTTTCTTTATACGATAACCTGTACATCCACTATTGTTGACCAAAAAGCGAAACTTTCTTCTGATTGGAATAATTCTGCAGAACAAACACCAAATGGTCCATTCAGTTGAAATATCTATCTGTATAAGAATATTTTCTGAAAATGGGTGATCCTTCTTAAGCAAAAGTAGAAATGCCAAAAGAGAAAATTGCAGACTCGGCTTTATTGAGTCTGTTCATGAAGTACGGGGCGACTTTTTACGGCCGCCACACAAGCACTTAACACCTGCTGTTGTGAATTACATATATTCTGAAAATGGGTGATCCTTCGAAAGCAAAAGTAGAAATGCCAAAAGAGAAAATTGCAGGCTCGGTGTTATTGAGTCTGTTCATGAGTAGTAATTCAAAGTGCAACACTACTCACGCCCCCTAGCACCGGCTTAAGCAGTATTCAATTTTCAAAACTAATAACATTAAAACTAATGATCCCGAAGGACCAGAAAATATAACAACACTGAGAATGAAGTACGGGGCGACTTTTTACGGCCGCCACACAAGCACTTAACACCTGCTGTTGTGAATTACATATATTCTGAAAATGGGTGATCCTTCGAAAGCAAAAGTAGAAATGCCAAAAGAGAAAATTGCAGGCTCGGTGTTATTGAGTCTGTTCATGAGTAGTAATTCAAAGTGCAACACTACTCACGCCCCCTAGCACCGGCTTAAGCAGTATTCAATTTTCAAAACTAATAACATTAAAACTAATGATCCCGAAGGACCAGAAAATATAACAACACTGAGAATGAAGTACGGGGCGACTTTTTACGGCCGCCACACAAGCACTTAACACCTGCTGTTGTGAATTACATATATTCTGAAAATGGGTGATCCTTCGAAAGCAAAAGTAGAAATGCCAAAAGAGAAAATTGCAGGCTCGGTGTTATTGAGTCTGTTCATGAGTAGTAATTCAAAGTGCAACACTACTCACGCCCCCTAGCACCGGCTTAAGCAGTATTCAATTTTCAAAACTAATAACATTAAAACTAATGATCCCGAAGGACCAGAAAATATAACAACACTGAGAATGAAGTATGGGGCGACTTAAAGTTTCATTTGAATGAAGAATAAAAGACAAACAAATGACCCTCGATATCTCGAACTCGGATAATTTGAATTTCAAGATTACTTGAAGTAAAAGTTCGATCCGTCCAAAATTAACAATGTATTTATCACTACGCATATCTACAAACACATGTGACAGCTTAATGCAGTAGCTTATAGTATTACTATAGACTAGACCAACAGTAAGCTGTGAACCTGAAAAATTGTTCAGATCAGATATCAGATGATTGGAACTGCTGTTCTCTCGAAGTGATTAGTATGATCCCTTGAAGTACGAAATGTTGATCTGTACAAGTGTCATTGTGTAATCATGTTTCCATTTAATAAAATTTAGACATGTACTAAGGCATTCTTAAATATATAAACATACTTATATTTTAACATTTAAGTTATATGTACGTGTTTTGATGCTAAATATTGTCATCTACAATTTAGTCGTTTGCTCGTTTTTGTATCTTTAAATTGTTTTCTGTTTTGTTAAAAAAACATAAACCTAGCACCAAACAGTTTGGACAAATATCCAAATGAACTGAGAACATAGTATCATCTGGATACCAACTGTTTACTAAGGTAATCACATATTTACTGTGGACGGCGAAAAGACGGCGAAAATAACTGTTCTTTGGCCCAGGTCAATAAACATGTATCACATGGGCCAGGTTGTTTTTCACACCCTTATCATACAATAACTATGTATTGTGTATACTACTTAACGATGTACATAATGTCTTTATATCACAAAGATATCAGTTCTGATGTTATATTTTATATAATTTACACATTAGCATGACATGACGTACAATACTACATGTGTACAAGTCAAATATAGGCCAGAACAGAGACCTGGTGTGTCAAATATGCTCTACCGCTTCTTTAAAACTTTTTTAAAACTGAACTGCACCAGAATTTCCATATGTAATACTTATATTCATTGTTACTGGCTGCTGAATGTCAGAAAGAAATTCCACCAGAACCCCATATGAAATTCTTATATTCATTGTTACTGGCTGCTGAATGTCAGATAGAAATTCCACCAGAACCCAATGTGCAATACTTATTGCACGGCCCCCAGGCCGTGCATACTGATATGGTTTGTCAAGTGTGCTCTGGGCACTTATCTTCTTTCTTTTCTGCCATGTACCAGTTTCAGTGAAAATGCTAGTGAATTGGGTATAACTGATTAAAAATCACATTTCCTTGCATAGCTGTCAGCGTGGTCAAGGGGTTATAATGATGGACTAAGAAATGCGAGGTCGTGGGTTCGATCCTCGGCGGAAGCTTAATTATTTTTTTTCTCTCATATTTTCTTAGCACCCATAGTATACGTGATGTTTGGTTTAAAATCATTTTGTATCTAAAAATATAAGTCTTGTTTGCATTTTGGCTTTGGTAAAGTTATTTAACTGAGACCTTTAACTCGTAGTTTTGTTGACCGTTTTGCATATTTCACCATTGTGCATGAATTTGCTTCAATTTCACCCTTTCCCTCATATGAACGTGTTTTCACGCATTTGAAAACAGAGTAGACCCAGATCAGACGATTCCTAGAGGAGCCGTCTGATCAGGGTCTACTCTGTTTGCTTATAGAATTTTAAAAGATTTGTGTCTTTACTTTCTAAAATGGCTACAATATTCCACCTTCCATATTTCATTTTAACTATTTTTCCATGAATATTCAGTAGGTATTTAAATTCATAATAAACATAGAACAGGGAAAGATTTAAATGTATATCTTATACTAACCTGTTCTTAATTTTGGGACAATATAAGTGAAAACGTTAATGAGCATTGAGTCGACCTACTCGAATATTTTCATGTAGACTGTAAGTATGGGAGTTTGTATGCCTCGTTAACATCACTTAATGTGATAATGGTTTCTACGTCAGTGTGTTTCAGCAAATGAATAACATTGATATGTGACGTAATGTATATTATTGGTGTCATACACAAGTATTATGCATCATGGCTCATTAAAACATTACCCCATTTATGCTATTAATTTATACATTACAGTCATGTTTCCCAATGTATCTGTTAATTAAAAATACTAAACAATATTGCTCCCTCTTTTTCTTCTATCCTGCTTAAACACATGTTACGCAGCCATTTTACGCTTGCGTAAAACCTTGCTTGTTTGTATTTGAATGTTTTGTTGCGAATGACTGTGGGTGTGTAACATTTTTAAAGTATTCTACACTTCTCATTATTGAAATCTAGGTCAGGATCAAATATTGGTCATGTCAGATATGAAACTTGGTAATTATGTCAAATAATCACAGAAAAATGTTTCTAACACTCAAAAGACCACTTCTTACCTTTTCATATGCCCTTACATTAATAGTTTCACATGGTCTACTCTAATCATGTTGTAAGAGCCATAGTGGCTCTTGTTTACATATGTGATGCTCCAGATAAAACGGTGTAAACCAATTAGTCAAAACTCGATATTACGAACTCACTTATGTCGAATTTACCCTTATTTCGAAGTTAAAACATAACATAGCCACGTTTTAACTCCGAAATAAGAGTAAGTTTGACATGTACGAGTACGAATCATTGAAATTTAGCTGAAGACATGCGGGTTAGTTCGACTTAAGCGATGTCGAAGTATCGACAATTTCACTGTATTTCTTAAAGTTTTTGCTTCCTGCTTCAACCAAACCACATGTTTTGACCACTCAACGGAATGATTGCCTCAACATGATTTCATTAAGTAGTCACATCACAGGGGTTTGCATATTTATAAGAAAAGTGTTCTTCAAATGTGCACCTTCTTTCATTTCATACCATACTATTAAACAAATATGTTTTAATGGTTATATATCTGCACCTGTACAATTGATGTTACATGAATATGCATGTATTCACAGACTCAGTTCTATTTACACTACGATGCAAAACTCACTCTATCCTATTTCAGTGACAAAGTAAATGCAAAAACCGTTACATCTTTCCATGAATAACTTTATCACCAGTCATGTTTCCTTCCTATAATATTTTTTTATCCCCATAACAAATTCTGCTCCAAGTTTTATTCATGAGTCATGCTTATATACAATCACATGTTAATTGCCATGTTGTTAATTAGTTTATATTTTATTTTCCTTATACGGTGTAACCTGCCTTATCCCACATCCTTTAATACCAACTGTGGATGACGGATAAATGTGTCAGTAACAGCAGATGTCGCTTAAGTCCAACCGAACAATATTCCTTTAGTTGAATTCAGATAGCTTGAATTCGCTTAAGATGAATTTACTCTTATTTCAAAGTCAACACGTGGCATAGCCACATTTTAACTTGCAAATAAGGGTAAGTTCGACTTCAGCGAATTCAAGTTATCGAGGTTCAACTGTATGATATTCAACATTTGGGACCGAACATCATTGTCGAATAAAGCAGGTTTTTTTATTAACCAGGAATCGGATAAGTCAGGTTATACTGTACATGTATATATTGTGCTAATGATCATTAGACTTGCCAAATATTGTGTTGCTTGACGTTACTGCGACAAGGCATTTCTCAACCAGAATTTTATGGGGATGTTATCTACAAACTTAGGAAAATTCGGGGTCATATCCATTTTCATGATTTGTTTATAAAACGCATTAAAACATTTAAAAAGAAAGGTTATGATCCTATTATATTGCAACACACTGCATGTTTGGTTATCGACCCTTTTACAGTCGGTAGCTACGCTTCCCTCTTTGCTTGCGCGATGACAGGCCGAGGGTAGTACTCTATGATGGTATACTCTTAAACTTGGATACAGGAGGAGCTTACCAGACTCATGTATTACTTTTTCCCTGTCGTGCCCTTAACGGCTTGCCTGCAGGTGCTGTGACTTCAGCAAAGTCATTGAGTACATATTTGACGGTTTGTCACAGTTATTATGCTATGTTTTACATGTTGTCCTGTGTTCACCGTCGTCTATGTTGTGGGTAAGTCCAGCGGGGATACCTTTATTTACAATATTTGTAAAGCTAGGGTGACTTTGAGAGAAGTGTGAGGTTAGGACGTCCGTAAACCGGTTTAAACCCCCAGTGGTGTTTTTGCTGCTGACCGTGCCAAGGCGGTACTCTCTTTGTCACCCTTCCTTTTGTTTGCCTTGCGTCTTTGTGCGTGTGGTTTGTTCATGTTGTGGAACGTTTGTCCCTGTTTCTTGTGTGTCTTTTGGTGTTTTCTGTGTTCATTTCGCGCGTGTGTGTGTGTGCGTTTGGGTGTGTGGTTGTGTGTGTGTGTCATGCTGTCTATCGGTGTTTTGGTGGTGGTTGCGTCTTGCATGTGGCTTTGCCTGCTTGACTTTACTACTTTTCCATTTATTATGATAGTTATGTTATGTACACAACTCCATATAATATATTTACAGATCATGTATCATATCTTATGTACGTACTACAAACAATTCTATAATCATTATAACTCCTAGTGCCAAATTTCAACTAGTCTAAGTAACATTCTAATTGTCACCACAGCTTTTGCATAGTTTTGAAACAATGTATTTCAACATTATTCATTGTCTACTTGGTTAAAAACAATATTTTGTATACCATCTCAAATTCAGATATTCAGTACCCCAAATACAAATTTGTAAGCCACTTATTTGCAAAAGTTATTGCTCCAAGCTTCAACCCACCCATATGTTTTCACCACTCAATAAAATCACTGCTTTAACATGATTTCATTGACAAGTCGTGGCCGAGTGGTTACGGTCACTGTGACTAACAATCACTCACATCCTCATAGCTATGAGTTTGCTCCCGGTCTGGGCCGGTCCGAAATTTTCACGTGGGAAAGCCTTCCAGCTGTCTTGTGGAAGGTCGGTGGTTCTACCAAATTGCTTATTTGTACATGAAAAAGTGTATAAAGGGCATATGTGGTCTTCATCAACCAGTATTTATCTGGACGTCGCGATATGACTGAAATACTGTTAAAAGCGACGTTAAATCGAAATCAATCAATCAATCATTGACAATTTTAAATTCTGAGGGGAGGTGATGGAGTTTTCATACGACCTTTTGGAGTCATATCATGGAGTTTTCATACGACTTTTTGGTCCGGTCCATGACTCAAAAAGTATTTTACCTAGTCAATAACTACCAACATGAAACTGCTTATGTGTATTAGGCCGTGCACAATTCCCTTGCTGCACTCTTGCAGCAATTGTACGCTTGTATACAGTAGAACCTGTGTTAAGCGGTCACCAAAAAGAGGTTTTATTATGGGCCTGTAAGGCAAGTGGTAGTTTAATGCAGATCAAATAAAACAGAAATCTTATTTTTGTTCTGCATCAAGCAACTATCTGCATTTAACCCTTTCCCTTATATAAACGTGTTTTCACGCATTTGCAAACAGAGTAGACCCAGATCAGACGGCTCCTAGAGGAGCCGTCTGATCAGGGTCTGCTCTGTTTGCTAATAGAATTTGATACACATGTTTTTTTACCTTCTAAAATGGCTAAAATATTCCACCTTCCATATTCATTATATCTATTTTGTCCATGAATATTTGGTAGGTATTGAAATTTGTAATAAATACAGAACAGGGTAAGGGTTAAAGACTCCTATGTTCAATAAATAAATGACAGCTTAGCATAGGTTCTACTGTACCTTGTTACTGGCTGCTCAATGTCAGAATTAATATGAAACTGATTCTATATTTCTAGTCTGTTCTGAAGAACTGAAGAAGTGCTACATGTACTTTTCTTCTTCCGTCCGATCCAGCTGGCACGAGGAGAGTAGTCGGTGCCAGGAGATTGGATACACGCTGACTAACATTCATAGCAGAGCCGAGACATACTTCATCAGAGCCTGGATGGTGGAAATCAACACGAAAAGAGACAGCTTCATAAGAAATGGAATGTTTTACACATATATTGGTTAGTGATTTATCTCGATATTTAAATATACAGCATTTCAACATTATCGAAGTTCAGCTGTATATTGCTGTTCATGTAAAGTATTAGTATATAAACATGTAGTTGTAGGTACAATATCGTCCGCAATGTAAGGATGAAAATGAAAACGAAAATAGCAACTCCCTTTATTAGAAACTCGGCTTTAGATCATGTTTGATTATGCTGTAGGCTGTAGGTTGGTAAAGTGGATAGATGTGACATCATATATTCTTCATTCTTCATTATATTCATGACTAACAGTCAAACTGATTACTTATTATCATGATCATGCATGTTAAAACGAGACTGTTCTAGCTACTTAGTGCACGCAGTCAGTCTAGCAAGTCTACGGTGTTTTTATTTGAACTGCATGACAACGCCTGCTACAAGTAGATACCATCTCCATGTAACAGACAATGTGTTAGTATTACGAAACAACTAAATAGAATCTAAGAGCTAAGTGTAGACATATTGTGATTAATGTTAAATTGTCGTAATGGAATATCATGCATGAAAAGTATGGCGTTTCATTTGAGAATTTAGGTTAAAGGGTATTATACTATAAATAAGTAGTTTCTTATAAAATGACATAAAAATGTTAAAAAATGTACAAATATTCATGAGTATGTTTTTAATATGATTAGAGATCGTATTTATCTTTAGGTCTGATGCGCTTTAGAGTACCGGGAGGCCAAAAACATATGTGGGTGGACGGAACATCTGTTACTTTCACGGACTGGTAAAATGATTTTAATGTCATATGTTAATTAGGCGATGTATGTTCATGCAATGGTCATTGTTATCATCATGATCGTCGTCCTTGTCATCATTAAAAGGTTGAAACAAGACATAAAAGGACGAAAACAGATTTTATTTCAACTAAGATGCATTAGTGTGAACTGATTGTGTTGTTATCTTACGTCCTTTCAGCCAATAAATAGTGTAGTTTATGCAAAGTTAGTTTAAATGGGCTTCGGTATAAAGCGAGTCATGCCATTAAAGGGTGCATTTGATACAGATTCTAGTCAAAGACAGTATTGTAACAATATTACTTTTAATTGTGAAAATTAATTCAATTAATTATTCTGTCGTACAAGTATATTGTTGTTGTCCAGATCCGCCTATGTAGATACTCGTACTAGTTAATTGTCAATACTGATTCCTGGTTTTATGACTACAGAGTTTCATACATATTATTTTGTTAGATGAGATGGAAGTGAAATGCAACTCGCATATTTTCGACGTTTAGTCCACCGCCCGCCCTATCTTTCACATTTGAATTTTTGGCATTCTATCAACCACATCTTCAAGTAATCTTAAGAAAACTTGAATGTAATTTTGAGTGGTATGATAAGAATGCCTTGGACAATCTGGGTGATGTGATTGGTTTAATCAATGTGTCGATGCCATGTGCATTTAATTGATAAAACAATATCATTTTGACAGGGATTCTCTCAAGAACTTCCATCTCAGAGCATTTTAGATTCATTTAAGATACTATGTTTACGATAATAAGATCTCGGTTCATTTGGAATTTTCTCCAAGTCGATCAATATAGAAATTGATACGTGTCTTCTATTTTATCAAACTTTCCTAATTTCCATGTTTTCTCTCAAATATTCAAATAAGTCATGTATGACAGCAAGTTGTGTCGTGTTTAAATTTAAATCTAATCATCACATCAAAAATTATAGAAAATAAATAGGGCTACTTTTAATTGTGTATTCTCTGTCTCATTCATGAAAAAGATATGTTTTCTTTGCACTTCCATCCATGTCTTAAGAGTTATTTGGTCTTGAATTTAAATACAAAACGCTATAGTTGTCCATATGTGCACGGTAGCACCTCTAATTGTTATCGATAGTTATCATATTCAGAACGGATGTGTATGATTGAAAATTATTGATCAACTGTGAGTGGTGAACCAAATACTTACAGACTTGTAAATCTGAAACACATTCCCTTATATTAATGCCTTTTGACGCCACTGTAAAAGTCACTGTCTATCACAACGGTTTCAAGACTACAATGTATACAATTCTAAACAGTTTCCTTATTTCTAGTAAATACTCCTTTTTAGTAGATTTATTCAAGGAGGTTGGGTCTAAACTTAAACTATGAGGGAATAAGATAATTTGGAAAAGTGTATCATGAAACTGTTTTCACTATAACATTTTCATCTAACTGCTGACCCATGCTATATTCGGAAATTAGCGTCCGTGATGAGTTATTTAACCATATGTTTAACCTGAATTACATCTCCATTGATGCTACTTTAGTGAATTACATTGTGATATCGTGAACTATTTGTAATACATTCAACATCTGTGCTTACCTTCGTTCTTCAGGAAATCTGGTGAGCCTTCAAATACTCATTTGAACTTGTGTACAGAGATGGGAGTTGCTATAACGGCATGGGATACTTTCTGGAAAACATGTCCATGTGATGTCACGCCGCCAAGTGACTCATCCTATTACTTCGGAACTATATGTCAGAAACGTTTCAGTGGTGATAGTAAAGGTAATTTAGAAACCATCAAAAAGGGAATCAAATGAATTCGCCGAAAATGGAGTACAGGAACTAGCCCAATATCTATGAGAATTGCTCGGACCCTTATAATTAAAACGTCTAAATATACACTGGTTCAATCATAAATATAATATGTTTCGTCTTACAATCTGTCATGTAGATAATCCTAGCTTATAAGAAAATTCTTGGCAAAAAGGCAAACCTGTGATAGAGGTGAACTGAAACCAGTGAGGTTGCACACCAACCTTCCTGTTAAAATACTGTTTGCTTGACTTTACTACTTTTTCCTTTAACTGTTATTTCAAAATATGTTCCCCTAGTAAAAAGCGTTTAGTTGAATCCATCATATATTTGATAATAAGAGTAGTCGGACCAGTCTTTTTTCCAATTGAAATTGTAAGATTGCATTATATTATGACAGGCACCAATTCACATTTCAGACGGACTTGCCCATCTGCAAAGTATACTAAGGATATCAAAGACACATCATTTGTGTACTGCCTATGTACAGTGTACATGCATTTTAATTAAAGTCGTTAACATTAATTTTGAAACAAGGCTCGTTTCAAAGGATAAAACTGGTATGAATCTATAACTCGGTTTAAAACATTTATTCCATATTTACGCCTTTCTAAGCACAAGAGCCCTCTTACCAGCAGCCTACAGCCTCTGTCATGATACAAAATCCTATGTTCATAGTGTCATGTATTCTTCCCTGAATATTCAAGGAGTAAGGGTTAAATGATATCAAAGCTTGATATTTCAAAATAATTTTCAGACGAACAATTCAACTATATGCTAAACAATAGTTCGTTACTGCATGAAACCGTGGAAGAATCGACTATATTATTCCCCTGTAATGGTGGAGATTCAAGGATACACAGTCTTGCAATATGCGATGGTATCCCTGACTGCCCAGATGGCGCAGATGAATTGGACTGTAACATGCTAACTAAAGGTTTGTAAACTACAGTAAGTCCCCGATAGTTCGAACACTAAAACAGGTATCATTATCGGTCTTGCAGCTTATGCAGGGTGAAAGTATTGCTTTCTGTAAACTGATACATGAGTATACATGCAAGTTGGCACAGATATAGTTCAACTCCTCTCTACCGCTACGTTTAATGTTCTATCACAACGGGAAAGTGTGTTACTCCTGGGGCAATGCTTCAACCAGATGTAAATGTTGGGAATAAATAATTCCAATTTTAAATATTCATTTTATATTGCATAAGAGTGGACACCTGACGATACCAGATGCGAAGATATACATCAGATATTCATTTATAGCTTATATATCAGTGTATAGATGGCGATATCAGTCATACAGATAGAAACTTGATATTCCGAGTTCACTTTACATTACAGTTGAGTGCAAAATTGGTACGACACAATCCGATTGAAAGTAAATGTTAGTAATAAAAAATACAGTTTAATCTATCATGAGCGGCCATCCATTTATTGAAAACAGGAATGTTAAACATCATGTGGTTGTTTAATGCAGGGCAAATGTAATACAGCAAACTTTTGACCTGTATTAATCTACCACCTGTCTTACAGACTCATAATTAGACATAATTTTATGGCCGCTTAAGGCAGGTTCTACTGTATATATTAAGTTACACGTGAGTGTAAACTGTCAGACGTCAGATGTGCAGATGAACACTAAATATTCAGGTTTGACTTTGTGTTGCAGATGTGTGTACAGATGAAGAGTTCAGATGTACAGATGGAGAATGCATACATCTGGACAAAGTGTGTAACTACGTTACAGACTGCAAACCAGACGGAAGTGACGAGTTTTGCGGTTAATATGTTGACAGTTTACTCATACCAATAACATGTATATTCCAATGAACCTCGACAGGATCACTTTTTTTATCAAAAATACTTTTAATCCGAACGATAAAATAGACTAGTATAACAAATGAATGTACATATATAAAAGTAACCACAGCGGGGATATAGACATCAAAATGAGGATGGCGCTGTATCCACGTTTTAAAGAAAAAAGTCATTTTTGTGTTGTGTACATAGCAATCAGCATTGACAATGCCGTTTTTAATGTTCGATTATGTAAATAAATTTGTGCTATTGGGCGATTTCTCATCGGAATGTCTTAGAATAATTTGAAATCGTTAGTCTAGTGCGGGTAAGTATTACAGTACAGTCATAACGATTTCCTTCATAGATACGCCTTTTAACGCCTTTGCAAACAAAGTAGACCCAGATCAGACGGCTACCAAAGGACTTTGTTTGTACGATCCACCTAAGTGCATATAATGTTACTTTCGCTTATAAGATATACCTACCTACATATAACGTTATTTTTGTTTGTTAGATCTTCATACTTGTATATAACGTTACTGTCGCTTGGATGATATACCTAACTGCATATAACGTTACTTTCGCTCGATCAATATTTAGATTCCGCGGTATGCGCAGATACAGAGTTCGAATGTTCCAACAAGCAGTGCATTCCGAGCTACGCAAGGTGCGACACAGTGATCGACTGTCTAGACCAAAGTGACGAGCTGGAATGTGGTAAGAAATTCAAGGGACCAGTGCAAACATGTCTGGCACATTCTTTAACAAATACAAACAGTATAAACTTTTAAATGCTCATATAATACCAAGTGAGATTTTCTTTCTGCAAACAGCTACGTGTATATACTGAATATATTGTAATTTATTTTTGTTTGTATTCATTACAATCTTAAACATGTTTTAACTCAACCTATTCATATTTATACATCTAGTTATAACCATACATATAGGGTACCTCATTAATCATTACCATAGAGATTATATTAGTACATTCATTATAACTATACAGATATAGTTACTGAATGTACCAAAGCCACACAGATACAGATAATCCGTTCGTTGTAACCATATATATAGAGTTTACTTACTACATTCATTATAACTCTACAAATTTACTTACTCCGTTCATTATAACTATACAGTATGTATTTACTCCGTTCATTATATACAGATAACACTGTTGTTTTACTTCATTCTAGAAGTATACAGAGGGATTTACTATATCCATTATTTTCATACAATTACATTTATTATCATTATATACAGTTTATTATATTCATTATAAGCATCACAAATTGCGTTGAATGCATACAAATAGTTTTATTACATTCATTATAAGTATGCAAGCACGTAAACTTTGTCGATCATAATTATACAATTAATCTTACTTTATAAATATACACTATATTCCGGTCTATAGTTTATGACTTGCAGCACAACCCCAATCTTATTTTAATGTAGTATGTGCAGGCTATACATGGTTTCGTTAATGTTATTAGTTTTACAATAATCATTATAAGCATTCGTATACAGTGCTCCCTCTCTACAACGACACCCTTTGGGATACGAAGATTGTGTGTGTTGTTCAGAGGGAGTTGTTATAGGGAGGGAAAATCAAACATAATTAGCTTGTTTGCAGATCCCCAGATAAGGTGTATTTCGAGAACTTAAACCGTTATGCCTCAATCAAACCCTATGTTGTGACCACTCTTTAGAATCGTCACAAAGTGACGATTCTAAAGAGTGGTCACAACATAGGGTTTGATGGAGGCATAAAGAAAATACGATGGAAAAAAGTTGTGTCTGGAGCCTTGTTGTTTCGGAAACAGTGACATGCGTTGTTGTAAGGAGGGAATCGTTATTGAGAGGGTCGTTGTAGAGAGGGAGCACTGTAGTTTACCACGGAATTTTATTTACGGTGGGTCGAACAACAGAATCCCTATTACCACGACAATTTATCCTCAGTGTACATGTGTTCTTTGTTTTCTTTGTAGTATCCTGTAATGCCACGACGTCTTTTCTTTGTGGCGACTTGACTTGTATACACAAGTCCCGAGTGTGTGACAAATACACAGACTGTATAGATGGAGCAGATGAGAACAACTGTTCGCTGACATTCACAACTTGCTTAGACCGCTGGCTTTCTGGTTACCATGGCAATATCACCATAGAAACAGAGGGTAGCAGTCC
Source organism: Azorinus chamasolen (assembly GCA_963576725.1). Classification (NCBI taxonomy): domain Eukaryota; kingdom Metazoa; phylum Mollusca; class Bivalvia; order Cardiida; family Solecurtidae; genus Azorinus; species Azorinus chamasolen. Next base: position 16,019,778 of record OY755251.1, on the reverse strand, counting down.
AAACTTTTGCATTTAAATGCAAAATATAACAATGATAACAAAAATGCAGGCACGCAGCTGCAAACAATGTTGATGTAGATCTTTGCATCATCTGATCTAGATCAACACTGTTTGCATAGCATTGGACTTATATTAGAATGATAGTTCTGATACGATTAACTGATTTACTATAAATACTATGATTGTCGAATTATGACATGATCACTACGTAGGGCTAAAAATAATTAAATTTGTGTAATTTGAGAAGTATTCTTTGTATTTTCCATGGCTGGTGTTGATTGAGTTAGAAAGAAATTTATTTCAAAAGATGTAATCTAGGAGAAGAACAGTCTTGTTTTTATTTTACATGTCTTGGTGTTGATTGGATAAACATATTTCAAAAGATATAACCTAGAAACGGTATTTGTATTTTACCTATCTCGGTGTTGACTGAGTTACATTATTTTAAAGGCTTTAATCGAGACGTTGTGTTTGTATTTTACATGTATAGAATTAATTTAGTTCGAAGTTTATAACCGAGAAGTCTTGTTTGGATGTTACCTGTCTCTGTTTCAAGGGGAAGCCACTATTGTATGTGAATATGACAATATCGACGAAAACCTCTTAAGGCTAACAACATACACTGAAGTTGATAATTCCTGGACTGTTTATCCATGGGGCGAAATGCAACTGATTATTCGAACTGACCAGTTCAAGAAACACAATGGAACCTGTACTCAAGAAGTAAGTACTGTACATGTATACATGGTTTATTTACCCATTTGCGTGATTTCGATCTACAACATTTTTGTTTGGACTCTGATATCAGTGCTGTGTAAATACATCAGTGCCTGTTATCAATTAATCCTTTAAACACGATTTGATTGTTTCTGCATATGATTCTGTATATAAACTTAGAACAAGTTTATAAATCTGTAATGAACTCTTTGAGCCTCTTTCAAACATAGACACGCATGTACCGTCATTTGCAAACAGTGTAGACCTAAATCAGAGGGCTCCTAGAGGAACCATCTCTTCGAGGTCTGCACTGTTTGACACTCAAAATCATCTTGCAAGTTTGACTTGTTTGTCAAACAACGATGGTCTATTCCTCTCTGATAATTCAGGGTTGAAAGAGTTCATTTAAAATATAAGTAAGACAGGAGATGTCACACGAAAGATATCGCTGATTGCTCCACTTTCGATGTGGGCCAATGTTTGGCAGATTGTTATAAACCTCTCATGTGCAGACAGTATTGCCTGAGTTTGAGTGAGGATGTTGCTGCCCATTGAAATATATATTATGATTAATTACATCTTATACGCTACAAATATCTGTTATGAAATCATTAAGTTTTATATTCTGAAAGTAGGAGTAACAATGCGAAAATAGAAAAACACAGACACGGTTTTAGTTTGTTCATGAGCAACTTGTTTGCCCATGTGTTGAATGGTTCAGTCCTTATTTATGAAATGGTCATTCGCATCATTATGTCTATATGTGTTGTTTTTGTTCGTTGTTGTTGTTGTTGTTTTTCAGATACATATATCCTGTCTAGAAACCTCCAAGCAGCTGGCGGAGTATTTTGACCCAAACCTTATCGACAGTTATAGACATTGTGCCCCAGCCATCGCCTCTATCACCTTCAACTTGTAAGATATTACAGATATTCACTAAAACTTTAGACCTAGTTAATATTCATGTAAGAAATATTGACATTAGGAATATTAATTTGATTCGAGTTTCATTTTCATAATTCAATTCAATTCAATTCAAGTCTATATTGCGTAAAACATACATTTGTATGCTTAGAGCAAGATGGTAGATCTAGATCTACATAAACAAAGTATTGTCTGCCCATCGCAAAAACTGTAGAATCATATCTAGATTATATCGAATGCAAACAGAGCAGACCCTGATCAGACGGCTCCTACAAGAGCCGTCTGAAATGGGTCTACTCTGTTTGCAAAGGCGTAAAAAGGTGTATTTATGGAGTGAAGGGTTAATATTTAGAATATGTCAAGAACAGTTATTAGGAACCCTGCTTCTACCATTTTCATAACTTTCTCAAATTAAGATTCATGAATACTGATCATTCTCAAAGATGCATACCTGCGTCTTAACCTTTACCAATGGCACATATTCATACGCATCAGACATAATAAAGTTCCGATTCCGGTTCACATAAATTAAAGATTATATACCATTATAATAGAGTATGTAAACCAAGCTAATTTGTTATAGAATATATGTGAATCTGACGTAAAATGTGACGTAGAATGTGACAAAAAGTCTGTTATATATACATTTGTACATGTACAGAATAACCTGTATTAAGCGACCATATGCTGATTGAACATAAGGATCTTTAAAACGGGTGGTTGCTTAATAAAGGACAAAAGTAGCACATGGATCTTAAAAAGTAGCTGGTTGATTAATACAGGACAAAAGTAATACAGAAAGTTCAGGTAAGTTCACTTAGGAGGATTCTACTGTATGTAAAAGGTATTTGCCAGGAAATATTGTCAAGGATTGTAAACCCCATGTATAGTTTAATTTGTTGTTTCTCTCTGTACATGTGCTCTGTTGGCCATATATAATTCATTAGTCTCCCACTGGTTACCGGTTGGGACTACAGGTTTGCTCGATTTTGTCCGCCGTCCGTCCGTCCATGTGTCCGCCCGTCCGTCCGTCCGTCTGTACGTCTGTTTGTCCGTCCGTCTGTCACGATTTGTGTCCGGACCATATCTCCTAAACTTCACATATGGAACAAGCATGATTCACAAGGGCCATAACTCTAGTATCAATATTTTTGGAGGTATTCCCCTTGTTATACGCCCACCTAATAAAGGTGGTCGTATATTGTCGTGGCCCTGTCCGTCCGTCCGTTCGTTCGTTCGTTCGTCCGTCAACATTTTGTTTGTCCGCTGTTTTCTGGGAAAACTGTTTGAGAGATATTAATGAAACTTCACACAAATGTTTAATGCATCAAGATCTGAAGCTGAGTTGATTTTGAGGTTCATTTGATTTTTCATTTCAGAGTTATGGCCCTTGTCCTAAAAAATATGCAAATAGTTTGTCCGCTGTTTTCTGGGAAAACTATTTGAGAGATATTAATGAAACTTCACAAAAATGTTTAATGCATCAAGATCTGAAGCTGAGTTGATTCTGAGGTTCATTTGATTTGTCATTTCGGAGTTCTGGCCCTTGTATTTAAAAAATAATGCAAATACATGCAAATAGTTTGTCCGCTGTTTTCTGGGAAAACTATTGGAGAGATATTAATGAAACTTCACACAAATGTTTAATGCATCAAGATCTGAAACTGATTTGATTCAGAGGATCATTTGATTTTTCGTTTCAGAGTTATGGCCCTTGTCCTTAAAAAATAATGCAAATACATGCAAATAGTTTGTCTGCTGTTTTCTGGGAAAACTATAACTATTTGAGAGATATTAATGAAACTTCACACAAATGTTTAATGCATCAAGATCTGAAGCTGAGTTGATTTTGAGGTTCATTTGATTTTTCATTTCAGAGTTATGGCCCTTGTCCTAAAAAATATGCAAATAGTTTGTCCGCTGTTTTCTGGGAAAACTATTTGAGAGATATTAATGAAACTTCACAAAAGTGTTTAATGCATCAAGATCTGAAGCTGAGTTGATTCTGAGGTTCATTTGATTTGTCATTTCGGAGTTCTGGCCCTTGTATTTAAAAAATAATGCAAATACATGCAAATAGTTTGTCCGCTGTTTTCTGGGAAAACTATTTGAGAGATATTAATGAAACTTCACACAAATGTTTAATGCATCAAGATCTGAAACTGATTTGATTCAGAGGATCATTTGATTTTTCGTTTCAGAGTTATGGCCCTTGTCCTTAAAAAATAATGCAAATACATGCAAATAGTTTGTCTGCTGTTTTCTGGGAAAACTATAACTATTTGAGAGATATTAATGAAACTTCACAAAAGTGTTTAATGCATCAAGATCTGAAGCTGAGTTGATTCTGAGGTTCATTTGATTTGTCATTTCGGAGTTCTGGCCCTTGTATTTAAAAAATAATGCAAATACATGCAAATAGTTTGTCCGCTGTTTTCTGGGAAAACTATTGGAGAGATATTAATGAAACTTCACACAAATGTTTAATGCATCAAGATCAGAAACTGATTTGATTCAGAGGATCATTTGATTTTTCGTTTCAGAGTTATGGCCCTTGTCCTTAAAAAATAATGCAAATACATGCAAATAGTTTGTCTGCTGTTTTCTGGGAAAACTATAACTATTTGAGAGATATTAATGAAACTTCACACAAATGTTTAATGCATCAAGATCTGAAGCTGAGTTGATTCTGAGGTTCATTTGATTTTTCATTTCAGAGTTATGGCCCTTGTCCTAAAAAATATGCAAATAGTTTGTCCGCTGTTTTCTGGGAAAACTATTTGAGAGATATTAATGAAACTTCACAAAAATGTTTAATGCATCAAGATCTGAAGCTGAGTCGATTCTGAGGTTCATTTGATTTGTCATTTCGGAGTTCTGGCCCTTGTATTTAAAAAATAGCAAATACATGCAAATAGTTTGTCCGCTGTTTTCTGGGAAAACCATTTGAGAGATATTAATGAAACTTCACACAAATGTTTAATGCATCAAGATCTGAGGCTGAGTTGATTTTGAGGTTCATTTGATTTTTCATTTCAGAGTTATGGCCCTTGTCCTAAAAAATATGCAAATAGTTTGTCCGCTGTTTTCTGGGAAAACTATTTGAGAGATATTAATGAAACTTCACAAAAATGTTTAATGCATCAAGATCTGAAGCTGAGTTGATTCTGAGGTTCATTTGATTTGTCATTTCGGAGTTCTGGCCCTTGTATTTAAAAAATAATGCAAATACATGCAAATAGTTTGTCCGCTGTTTTCTGGGAAAACTATTGGAGAGATATTAATGAAACTTCACACAAATGTTTAATGCATCAAGATCTGAAACTGATTTGATTCAGAGGATCATTTGATTTTTCGTTTCAGAGTTATGGCCCTTGTCCTTAAAAAATAATGCAAATACATGCAAATAGTTTGTCTGCTGTTTTCTGGGAAAACTATAACTATTTGAGAGATATTAATGAAACTTCACACAAATGTTTAATGCATCAAGATCTGAAGCTGAGTTGATTTTGAGGTTCATTTGATTTTTCATTTCAGAGTTATGGCCCTTGTCCTAAAAAATATGCAAATAGTTTGTCCGCTGTTTTCTGGGAAAACTATTTGAGAGATATTAATGAAACTTCACAAAAGTGTTTAATGCATCAAGATCGGAAGCTGAGTTGATTCTGAGGTTCATTTGATTTGTCATTTCGGAGTTCTGGCCCTTGTATTTAAAAAATAATGCAAATACATGCAAATAGTTTGTCCGCTGTTTTCTGGGAAAACTATTTGAGAGATATTAATGAAACTTCACACAAATGTTTAATGCATCAAGATCTGAAACTGATTTGATTCAGAGGATCATTTGATTTTTCGTTTCAGAGTTATGGCCCTTGTCCTTAAAAAATAATGCAAATACATGCAAATAGTTTGTCTGCTGTTTTCTGGGAAAACTATAACTATTTGAGAGATATTAATGAAACTTCACAAAAGTGTTTAATGCATCAAGATCTGAAGCTGAGTTGATTCTGAGGTTCATTTGATTTGTCATTTCGGAGTTCTGGCCCTTGTATTTAAAAAATAATGCAAATACATGCAAATAGTTTGTCCGCTGTTTTCTGGGAAAACTATTGGAGAGATATTAATGAAACTTCACACAAATGTTTAATGCATCAAGATCAGAAACTGATTTGATTCAGAGGATCATTTGATTTTTCGTTTCAGAGTTATGGCCCTTGTCCTTAAAAAATAATGCAAATACATGCAAATAGTTTGTCTGCTGTTTTCTGGGAAAACTATAACTATTTGAGAGATATTAATGAAACTTCACACAAATGTTTAATGCATCAAGATCTGAAGCTGAGTTGATTCTGAGGTTCATTTGATTTTTCATTTCAGAGTTATGGCCCTTGTCCTAAAAAATATGCAAATAGTTTGTCCGCTGTTTTCTGGGAAAACTATTTGAGAGATATTAATGAAACTTCACAAAAATGTTTAATGCATCAAGATCTGAAGCTGAGTCGATTCTGAGGTTCATTTGATTTGTCATTTCGGAGTTCTGGCCCTTGTATTTAAAAAATAGCAAATACATGCAAATAGTTTGTCCGCTGTTTTCTGGGAAAACCATTTGAGAGATATTAATGAAACTTCACACAAATGTTTAATGCATCAAGATCTGAAACTGATTTGATTCAGAGGATCATTTGATTTTTCGTTTCAGAGTTATGGCCCTTGTCCTTAAAAATAATGCAAATACATGCAAATAGTTTGTCTGCTGTTTTCTGGGAAAACTATTTGAGAGATATTAATGTAACTTCACAATAATGTTTAATGCATCAAGATCTGATGCTGAGTTGATTTTGAGGTTTATTTGATTTGGCGTTTTGGAGTTATGGCCTTTTACTAAAAAAATAAAACAAATATATGCATATAGTTTGTCCGCTGTTTTCTGGCAAAACTGTTTGACAGATATTAATGAAACTTCATACACATGTTTAATGCATCAAGACCTGGAGCTAAGTGGATTCTGAGGATCATTTGATATGTTGTTTCGGAGTTATGGCCCTTGCACTTGAAAAAATAATGCAAGTCTATGCAAATATGAGGATGGCCATAACTTTTTCATTTGAAATGATATTTACTTCAATTTTTATATGGTTAAACCTTAATATGAATTTTCACATATATTGCGGGGGTTTTGATATGTCATTTTATTCTAAAGTTATGGTCCTTGAATTTTGTGTGTTCGTTGCTTTGTTTGTCGGTCAACTTTTAGTTTGTCTGTTGTTTTCAGGGAAAACTATTTAAATGATATAAATGAAACTTAACACAAATGTTTTAAGCAACAATATTTGAAGCTGAGTTTATTTTGAGGTTCATTCAGTTTGTCTTTACAGAGTTGTGGCCGTTGCACTTTACAAAAATCTGCAAAAATGAGGATTAGCTGTAACTTTTTTATTTAATAAGATATTCACTTCATTTCTTTTAAAAATAGTATCACCTTAATATAGAATCAAGATCTGAAGCACAGGTTAGAAAATGTCAACACTTATAAGGCATGTTGAATCAGAGAAAGTTTGCAAGTGGGCGTATTATGTACCGTATGCGGTACTCTTGTTTATATTTTCTTGTCCGGACAATAACTCTTCATCAACTGGTTCAATTGATTTGAAACTTCACATATGGAACAAGCATGATGCGAGGAAGTGACATACACAAAGGTCATAACTTTAGTATCAATATATTTGTAGTTATTCCCCTTTTTCATATTTTCTTGTCCGGACAATAACTTTTTATTTACTGGTTCAATTGATTTGAAACTTCACATATGGAACAGGCATGATGGGTTATTCCCCTTTTTCATGTTGTTTTTCTTATTATTTTTACAAATGCCATTCAGGTTGCTCGTGGTCAACTACACCATGGATGTGGGGTCGGAGGAGTTTTTTTAATCCGATGGGGGACTCATGTATTGCATAACAATACAACATTAACTTGTTTTTACTAGATCTGTGTTGACTATTTCTATCAAATTCCCCCAAACTGATTATTCTCACAAACATTTACCACGATTCAATCATCACAGTGCTATTTGTAACTGTTGCGTACGGTTAATCCTTTCCTCCATGAATATTTGTGTAAGAAATAATGACGTCATTATATTAATTAGATTAATTTGTTATAATGGCAAATGGACACAGGAAGTTTGGCCATGGCAGAAACTGTCAAATCATATCTATATTATTTCATAAGCAAACAGAGCAGACCCTGATCAGACGACTACTATTGGGGCCGTCTGATCTGGGTCTACTCGGTTTGGAAAGGCGTAAACAGTCATTTATGGAGTAAAGGGTTAAGTGAATATCGCCTAATTTGTTCTCCATTGGGAGTTTTTCTCAAAATTAAGATCCGGTCAAGTAAATAACGTTTACATTTTGTGTCTACAGTAATGATTACTGCGCAGAGATTTCGTACTATGAGCCTCTTATAAGCGGAAGTGAGACCATCTTTATATATTCATACTGCGACCAGTACAACATTGTGACCAACCTAAAAACTTATGGCGACCCCATGAATTTGACAGTAGGTGCTGTGGCATGTAGATCAGGTCAGTTACATGAGTGGGAAGTTGTCTAAAAGCTACGTAAGTTCGGGGCGTTGCTATCAATGTACAGTAGAAACTGCCTTAAGCGGTCATCAAAAGGTCTAACGATAGGTGATAGGTCTATAAGACTGTTGGAAGCTTAATACAGGTCAAAAGCAATGCAGAAAGCTTCTATATGAGCTTTCTGTATTACTTTTGCCCTGCATTAAGCAGCCATTTGCTTTTTAAGACTCTTTGTTTAACAAATAAATGTGAGCTAAAGACAGGTTATACTGTACACGTATATATACACATTACACAATGCGTAACACCTCGTAACATCATAAACACTTTCAATCCTTAACCCATTTGCTCCCAGTGGATTCTTCCATGTTTATATATTGGATTAGTCCATTTTTTATCTCAGGGGTACATGGCCTAAATTTTCAATTGCGTTTTGTTTTATATTGAAATTCCTATCCGCAAACAGTGTAGACTCTGATCAGACGCCGCATTATGTGGCGTCTGATCAGAGTCTACACTGTTTGCCTACGTCCCATATATGGGATCGTGGGAGCAAATTGGATAATTATGAGCATGGAATAGCCCATCAGTGTTTAACTATAAAGTCCGCTCAGTATGAAAGACTAAAATTTGCTAAAAGATAATGAATGACAAACCGTGCAGACCCAGATCCTAGGGGAACCCTCTGATCTGGATCTACACTGTTTGCAAATGACAGTGTATGGTTGTTCTTGACACAAATAAACCAACTCTTGGAGTCAGTAACTTTGTTACTGAACTAAGTGTGTTAAATTTCCGATTAAGGAATACCAAGTCTCATTTAGTGAACTATCTTGAACGTAAGCGAGACATTTCTGGTAATATTTGATTATGGATGTTCCTTTTACAAACAAAGTCAGATCATACTGGTCTCTGGATCTGGATTTTCATCATGTAACTATCCGTTTAAATTGGCAGGGGAATCGGGTCAAACTCAGTATTATGTTTGTAAATGTTTCAGCAATTTTGTGATTGATATTGACAATGTCGATCCACTTTGTTTTAATTACAGACATGTTTTCTAAAACATAATACAGTAAAACCCCGCTAATGCGACCACAAAAAAGGGGCATAATTCTGGGTGGCATAGGCAGGTGGTAGATTAATGCAGGACCAAAGTTATGCAGAAAGCTCCTACAGGAGCTTTCTGCATAACTTTCGTCCTGCATTAAGCAACCACCTGCTTTAAACGACACCAGTGACTGTTTATTAAGTGGTCGTATTAGCGGGGTTTCACTGTACATTGTTCACATGTACAGTTGAACTTTGATATCACAAACTCAGGTAACTCGAAGTAAAGTTGGACTCTTCTAAACTTGAGAAATCGTCCAGATTAGAATTAGAATGACTGAAAGTTCTCTTATCTCAAGCTAATTTGCATGGTCCCTTGAAGTTCGAAATATTGAAGTTGAACTGCAGTTTAGTATTCTGGCGAACTCCATACATGTATATACCCCTTCAATTCAGAGTATGAAATAACAGACAAGCAAATTGGATGTGAGGATGGTACAACAGCACATATGAGTACCAGGTGTCTGTATAATAGAGGCAGAGCAGGTAACATCGAAGGCTGCAAAAATCTCAGACACCTAGAAAATTGTGGTAAGGCTTCATCTCGAACTTCGACATAACTCGAGTTAAAAAGTCGGTGTCTTACAAATTCACCACTGCACATATCTATAAACATAGGCGACAGATTGATGCAGGTCGCAAGTACACGTACATGTCTTTGGCCTTTCATTAACCCTTTCGCTGCCAAACTCTGCTAACTTTGTCGTCTGCTACAAATTTTCATTCTGTTGATTTTCTTCATTTTTGTTTCAAAAACATAGTAACAGTAACAAACAGTTTGGATCCTGATGAGACGTCGGAGTTACTCGGCGTCTCATCTGGATCCAAACTGTTTGCATAGGTAATCACAGATCCGACATTGGCAGCGAAAGGGTTAGGCTGTGAACTCAAGAACATTTCCAGGGTAGAAACAGGATGACTCGAACTTCCGTTATCTCAATTTCATGTGTATGTCCAGTACATTTCGAGATATCGATGTTAGACTGTAAAACCTTATTTGGTTCATGTGGTGAGGCACTGCTACAGAGTGGAATTTAACCCTCCCTCAGTCATATTATCTTACCATCGAGTCATCCAGTCTTGCCATTACCCTCCTATGCCTAGCACTAATTCCATTTTGAAGCATTTGGCACGAGCCGTTCGCGAAAAAAACCTGAAACTTCCCAATTAACAAGCAAACGTAATGTAACTATAATGTAGTGTTCTTCCACTAATGAATAATGCCCGAGTAATATTTATCTACAAACTGCTCAATTTTGCTACATAATTTTAATTATAATTGCACAACCAGGAGTACTTTGAATACTTGGTATGTCAATGTAGAAGTATACTGTAAATAATTATATTCAATGTATCAGATTTGCATGACCCTATGAAATAAAATGACTAATTTTAATTTCAATAAATGTTTTCAAATTGTAGAGACATTTGAGTGCCCCGCCGGCTATGTTAAATGTTATAAAAGTTTCTGCTTAGCCAGCATGTTTGTTTGTGATGGAGAAAGGCAGTGTCCTTCAGGTGAAGACGAGAGCGAATGTAGCAGTAAGTACTGATTGCATCAGTCAATAGTTTCTGAGTAATCAATAAGCATCTTTATTGATTGCATCATTTAATGTTCGGTTTGTAATCAATAAGCAGTTTTACTGATTGCATCATTAAATACTTGGTTTGTAATAAATAAGCATATTTACTGATTGCATCGTTCAATACTTGTAATTAATGCGTCATTCAAAAGGACATGTATTAGTCAGGCAGGAAATACCGCGTACAAAACGCACAACCGCCCGAACAGCACCACGACGAAAAACAGTAAGTGTGCATACATATAAAGGACACAACTAGACGCACAAAGACATAACAAACAAACAATAGGGGAAGGTGGAAGTACTGCCTTGGAACGGTCAGTGACAAATGTCACTGGGGTTTAAACGGTTTAGGGCGCCCAACCTAACATTTATTCCATCCCCACCCTTAAAGACAAACAGTGTAAATAAACGTATCCACTCTCCGACTAATCTACAAGAACCGCGATGGCAAATACAACTTTGGTAAAGTGCATGTAAAACAAAACATATTTAAGTGAAACAAACTGTATCCGCCTATCGCCATTGTACTCAATGACTGAGCTGCAAACAGAGTAACTGTAGAAAAGTAATAAAGGGTACGACAAAAATGAAATACAAATATCCGACGCCCTCCTCCCGTTTCTGGATTAGAGGTCACCTTCAAGGGCAGCGTGATTTCCAGCTGTGAAAGGGTTGACAACCAGCCATGCAGTATGTTGTAGTACCATAGGATCATATCCCTTTTTAATGAATGTTTTTAACGTATGTAGTTAAAAAAGTGAGAAAATGGGCATGTCCAATAATTTTACGAAGTTTGTATATCACATCAACATAAAATTCAGGATTTGAAACACCTTGTCTCAGGGGCGCCTTAAGATTGTATTTGTACTTGCTAATAAGTGAAAGGATTCGATAATAAGATTTAGAGAATGTTTTGTTTAGTTAATGATATCTATATCTTTGCGACTTTTCAGTTGAAATGAGATTTCCGCTGTTAAAATCTTCAATAGAAGAACAAGCTCAGGCAAAATGAAGGAGTTGAGATATATAAACACTGTATGAGGGGGGCACGAGGAACACCTCCATCAAGTTGAGGCAAATTTACAATACTAAAATCAAAATCGTCTCTTTTGTCATAAAGTTCATAAAAATCAATCCATTGTCAGTTTTACGGTCTAGGTCGAGAAAAGCCGCATGAATTTGATTTGTTTTGAATACTTGGTTTGTAATCAATAAGTATTTTCCACTCTTACTAACGCTTCTCCTGTACATACAAAGTGTCTGATCAAACTCTCATATGCTGTAGCTGTCAACCCTGGATTTACAGAGTCCACTAAGTAGGATTGACTTACACTTGCTAGAGGATTTTGGATGACAACCGTGCAGACCCATATCATAGGGCTTCTCAGTTAGCCCTCTGATCTGGGTATACACTGTTTGCAAGTAACTGTACACGTGTGTCCCGGTTTGAAAGGGTTAATGCAGTGACAAACCGCTTAGATCTTGATGAGACACTGAAATACTCGACGTCTCCTCTGGATCTATGCTGTTTACAAACGAGGTGTTAGACAGGCTAATGGTAAAAGATCAAATTATAAGTCTTCAAAGCAATATTTAATCTAATTCTACAATACCTACTTGCGTACAGATGGACACTTCTATAAGCGGAAACATCTAATCCATCACAGAGAAAAATCACTTACAGTCGTATACATGTTGTGAATTTCATCATTATTAGTAATGTATATTTATAACATGATTAAAATGTGTACTGCAGGTAAATTTTATCTCGTGATGCTTTTCCCTTTCCAGTTTGCGCTGGTAGAAATGTCCCCTTGTCTATCGTCTACCATGGAACAGCTGACGAATGGACGCGCTCGTACATCTTCAAATTTGCCAGACAATTCGTCACCTCTGGACAATTGTTGTATTCAGTTAGTTTTTCGTTATTACCAGATGTGAATAGAGGGATTAGACTTACACGTAAATCTGTTCACCCTGTAAGCGAAACACTCAGTAAGGACAGTGGTGAAGTGCTTGAAACAGATGTTGATCATATGGTTCAGACGCTTTCTTTTTGGAAATATAATCGCTCTAGTTTAATATTCATAGAAGATGACACGACTTCGAGGCGAATGTTTGAGGAGATCTTTGGGAACGTATCTCATACGGAAACTCTATACCGTGTCCGAGCAGATATCAGCATGAAGAAATTGGCACGTATAAACAGTATTCCAAACGATATTATAACAGATGTACACATAAAGTATTGGGATGTTCTAGGATCCATTGGTGTGCGGTTAGTTCAGGACGTATGCCAAGGTAATAAGTGACACATGTTTGCAATACATGTATATGATATTAACCCTTTCAACCCTGAATCTTCAGAATGAAATTGTCTGTCAGTGCTTAGTTGTAGAGTCCACTCAGTATGAAAGGCATTAATTTGCTAGAGGGTTTTGAATGACAAACCGTGTATACCTTTATCAAAGGGCTACTCTATGAACCCTCAGATCTGAGTCTACCCTGTTTGTAAATGACAGTGAATGCGTATCGCGGGTTGCAAATGTCAATTTATTCATAGTATGGTAATAAATGTCATATATATGTCATATAATGTAAGCACTGGGTCCCTCTCATGTCAAACGTCTGTTTCCAATCTAATCAGGAGAAAGTAAACATATTTTTCTGATATATCACGTAGGCGCAAATATGCACTGACATAGTTCCGCGAAAAGTAAATAATGCATTTTAGTAGATCACGTTTTGGTTCAGACAGACACTTTTGTTGTTATTGACATACATATTGTTTATAGACAGAAGAAAAAAACACTTTACATTCAAGTGAAAAGGGTTGCCAGTCTGTTTTAAATATGAATGGGGGGAATAGCATGAGGGCACAAGCCAGAAGAGTGGTGACTGTATAACTAATGAGATATCATGTCCATATTGTATTTCAGATCAGATGCCAAGCAGTTGTTCCGGTCAGTATAGATGTTCGTCTTCAATGATATGCATACCACTACATAAAGTGTGCGATGGGAATAAGCAGTGTCCTTTTGAAGATGATGAGAAAGTGTGTGATTTTCATTGCTATGGCAAATGTTCTTGCTCAAGGTATATCGTCAACTGCGATGGAGCCAATTTTACCGAAGAAGGTCTTGAGAGTATATCAACCACAGTACGCAAATTAGACATCAGTAACAATAACGTGTTTCAAGATGGGAAACTTGATCTTCATAAGCAATTTCGACAACTGATCGTGCTAAAAGCGTCAAGTTGTGGCATACGCTCTATCGCTGATTATGCTTTCACAAAAACCGTGCATTTGCTGCATCTAGATCTAAGCTTCAATAAAATTATAACTATCAAAAGAAATACGTTTAACGGTCTTAGACATTTGAAGGAGTTGAAGTTGGAAGGTAATATATATATTGACAGTATCGAACAATTTTCTTTCCAAGCTTTGACATCGTTAATGGATTTGTCTGTAACGAAAACGCAGCTTTCTGAGATATTGCCAAACACATTTTCTGGACTGAACCTTGATGTCTTAGATCTATCTTATAATAAGATATCCACAATACATGGATTCGCAATGAACAATTTAACAGTGAAAAGCCTCCTTTTTGATGGCAATAACATTAAGAGTTTTGATTCAAATATTTTCGCAGGTGTTAAAAACGTTACAAGACTTCAAACTCCTGCATTTAAGTTCTGTTGTTACAAGCCTTCAGCATTACCTGAAGACAACTGCCTACCACACAAAGATGAGTTCTCATCTTGCGAGGATCTTATGAGAAATTCTGCCCTCCAAACCATGCTTTGGATAGTTGGAATTGCAGCGTTAATTGGAAATGCTTGTTCTATCTTATACCGTGTGGTATACGACAGACCCAGACTCAAAATTGGCTTTGGGATGTTTGTTACTAATTTGGCTGTGTCTGATTTTCTGATGGGATTGTACATGGTAACCATAGCGATTGCAGACCTTTCATTTCGGAACAGGTAAAACAGCAGAATGAACAGACTCAATAAAACCGAGTCTGCAATTTTCTCTTTTTGTGTTGCAATTTTTGCTTTCGGGGGATCACCACCCTTCATAATTTATTATTTTGTTCTGGCGTTCTCTGAAGTTTGATAATTACGAAAGTTAATCTGTTCAACTGTGTAAAAAGAAATAAACTATGATTTGATTTACTTCATGTAGGTGACATGAACCACACCATATCAAAGTACATCTAATTGAAATGTCTGAAAGTGAACAAGTGAAAGTCATGTCACGATATATAGGCATAATTAGTACGGCATTGGATAATATACATACCTGACTTAATCCTTCGCTTGCTGAATTTTAAAATACATTTCTCCTTCTTTACCCATGTCCTGTTGTATAATTATATATATATTTACTGTGTACAAGTATTTCGCTGTGCAATCACTGCTGTGGAGTGCACTGTTTGCACAATCAATTTGTAAATAGTGCAGACCCCGATGAGACAGCTCCTGCATGAGATGTCTCATCTGGGTAATCACTATTTACAGGTTAGTATATTGACGTGAATAGCAAGTGAAGGGTTAACTAAATACGATAATTTCTTATAGGACTTCAACACGGACTGTGTATGCCAGCTACATGAGTGGTGTGTATGTTCCCTACATTTTACAAAACATTATTTTTTTAATCTTTAATCTTAACTTTCGACAAGTTCGTATTTGTCAAGAGTATCCAGTCGTATAAGCAACTGAGTTATCCCACTTTTATTTTGTTTCTTTTCAGGTATATGATTATGGAGGATTATTGGCGAAATAGTGGTTGGTGCAGCTTTGCTGGTATCATGGCAACCGTTTCCTCTGAGGCTAGTGTCCTCTTTCTCAGTCTTATAACCATCGATCGGCTACTTGTCGTAAAATTCCCATTTGGTAAATTCAGGTTTGACCTCAGTAAAGCTTCAGTATCCACGATAATTACTTGGGTTATTTCCTGGTTGATGGCTCTACTACCAGTTATGTACACGAACTATTTCGAGGGAAGTTTTTATTCAACAACTGGTGTCTGTATTGCTTTACCGTTGACCAGACGCCGTCCACCCGGTTGGCTCTACTCGTTTGTGATCTTCATAGGCCTAAACCTCGTAATGTTCAGCTTGATTGCCCTGGGACAGCTGATGATATATTTAGAAATCCGGAAGAACTCGCATAAAATGAAGAAAGTGGCTTCCAAGCGGAGGAACGACCTAACAGTGGCACGGAACTTACTGTTGGTGTTGACGACGGACTTCCTTTGTTGGTTCCCTATTGGCGTCATGGGTAAGATGAAGCTGTCATTGAGACTAAAATTATCTAAATGTGTTTACGCCGTAGGTTTATAAAGTAATGTTTAATATACTGATTGTTTCAAACTTTCAATATCACCCAAACACATGTGGTAGATAATAGCAATATTGCTTTCAGCAAGTGTTCAACTAAAAACTGTGGATATCTTTATATCTGAATCCATGCCTATTCAATTGGGTTATCGTTAAATGTATTTGATGATCTCACGTAGATGATATGACACTGTTATCAGCCCCATGACATTGTTTACAATCCCCTTCAAGTTGGGAGATGAACATTTTGTAATTGAATTGGTGCGGTATTACGTCTGAAGTACCGTGTCCGTCCTGAAGCGTTTACGATCATGAGCACATATTTGATTTGATTTCATTTACAGTAAAAACCCTCTAAACCGATATTCTAGTAGAGAAGAATTTCGATACTCTATGACAGGTAGTTGCTTAATGCAGGGTGAAAGTCTTGCAAAAAGCTCCCACGGGAACTTTCTGCATAACGTTCTCCCTGCTTTAAGCTGTCATCTGTATCCATAGCCGATATTTATACTTAGTCTAGATTGAACGTCCGGGTTAGAGAGGTTTTACTGTATACAGTATATGCATATACCACAAGATTATTACGCTTGCAGCAAATACTCAAATAGCCCTAAAGTCAAGTTCATATGTGGATTCAATCAAATAGAATATATCCGCTATGTATATTCCACAATATTTGGGCATATTCTGATACGAGGGTCATGCAAAAAGTTCTGTCACTAATGGGTTTTCGTAGTTTTAAACCATGTGTATTTTAAAACGCTTCACTGCACCTGAATAGTGTGTTCACTATCTAACGATATCCGTTTATTTCATGCAGTTATTTCAAATTGAAATACATGCAGTCATATACACTGACCAATTTACGTGTCACAATGTAAAATGGACGAAAAGGCTGAAATTCGTAACTATATCAAATGTCGCATTAGGCTTGATATAGATTCAAAGCAGATATTTGAAGAATTGTGTGGTATATATGGACCTAATGCCATTTCAATACGCACAGTTTTTAGGTGGGTCAAGGATGCGCGATTGTCTGTGAAAGATATAGCTAGTTGTACTGGCATATCAGAAGGCAGCGTGCAAACAATTCTGAAAAAGCGTTTGGACCTTAGAAAGGTTTGCGCTAGGTGGGTACCTCATTTGCTCACTGACGAACAAAAGAAACAATGCCTTAAATGTGCCCGGGAACTTTTGAAAACATACAAAGGTTGTGATAGTCGGGCTATTTCTAACTTGCTTACAGGTGACGAAACCTGGGTGCACATGTTTGAGCCACAGAGAAGGGCTGATAATAAGCAATGGAAGCGAAAAGATCAGAAACGTCCATGTATTGAAAAGAGAACCATAAGTTAAAAAAAAAAAGATGTTGTACGCAATATTCTTTAATTCGAGTGGGCCAGTCGTTCAAGTGCCTTGCCCATCTGGTCGTACAGTCACTGGACGATTCTACAAGAACTCTATACTAAAGAAATTCAAATATTTTTACAATAAGAAACATCCAAGCAAAGGATGGACAGGTGTCCATCTTATACATGATAACGCCTCCTCTCACAAGTGCGAGGCTGTTAAGTATTTTCTGGCTTCTGAAAATGTGAAAGTTGTAAACCATCCACCTTATTCACCTGACCTGAATCCCTGTGACTTTTTCTTATTGCCTAGACTGAAGAAAATGTTTTCATGAAAGAAATATAAGTCCAGAAGTTCTCTTGGCAGCGCTATCTTTCATTGTCTCCAACAGATACCTAAAGAAGACTATTTTTCGCTTTTCGAGACTGGGTAAAAAGGTTACAAAATGTGTTTCGGTAAAAGGGGAATACTTCGAAGGTTTGTAATAAAAAATGTTTTTAATTACACGTATCACTTAAGAAATCCGAACCCAATGACAGAACGTTTTGCATGACCCTCGTATGTCTTTATATAATGCCACAATATGTCGCACGCCTACCAATTTACTTCCAAAGTCTATGACACAGGTGTGGCTAAAAAAATCTGAAGTTAGGTTTCATTTATGTATGAAAATCAGTCCTAAAGGGAACGCCACACACAAACGGACCCGGCACCCAAACAGCATCAAACATGAAACAGAACAATTACAAGACAAAACATGACGAAACGCATAAACGACATAAAACATTTATCATATAAAAATACCAAAAGTAGACCATAGGGTAAAACTTCACATAAATGTCGCATATGCCACTACGATACTACTTGGCAGATAAAACCGTCTACCCATTCTCGATGTCAGTCAAAGATGGGAACCAAATAAGAAATTAGTATTTTGCATAAGTTAAAAAATATGTCGCACTTTCCTAACCCTGACAGTACATGTATATCAATTCAACGCCCACCAAATAATACTCTAATAATATTTATGTGCATCTTTTAATCTCAATGCAGCTGTAAAAACAGGCAATGTTTGAGACACGAGTTACAGTGCTCCCTCCCTACAACAGCCCTCTCAATAACGATTCCCTCCTTACAACAACGCATGTCACTGTTTCCGAAACAACTTTTTTCCATCGTAGTTTCTTTATGCCTCAATCAAACCCTATGTTGTGACCACTCTTTAGAATCGTCACTTTGTGACGATTCTAAAGAGTGGTCACAACATAGGGTTTGATTGAGGTTGATTGAGGCATAACGGTTTTAGTTCTCGAAATACACCTTATCTGGGGATCTGCAAATTAGCTAATTATGTTTGATTTTCCCTCCCTATAACAACTCCCTCTGAACAACACGTACAATCTTCGTATCCCAAAGGGGTGTCGTTGTAGAGAGGGAGCACTGTATTAATACAATGTCCTCTTTTTAGATTGCTGCATTCGCTTTCGAAGGATATCTTACTTTGAGAACGTCCATCATTCCCCTATTGTTTGTTTGTATTTTCTTTGTGTGTCTGTTTATTTTTTGGTAGTTATGTACATTTGTTGTGTTTCTTGTGTTGTTGTTCGGGTGACTATTTGTTCTGTATGTGGTATTTCCTGCATTACTCATAGTTGTACTTCTATGTACTTCACAACAGCAGGTGTTAAGTGCTTGTGTGGCGGCCGTAAAAAGTAAAGTACCCAGTTATTGTCTACTTTTAGTCCGAAGGACCGCTCATCCGACTGTACATTTACTCCCGTGGTCATTAAGTCATTCGCCTACAATATTGAGCACTGCTAACATATGGCGCAATCATGCAGCCGCAGTACCGAACAGTGACCCTCACAAGTACCCATTTTAACCCGTCGGTGGAGAGTAGGTGCGGGTGAGAAACACTGAAAGGCCCTCCGGACCGGCAGTCAAGCGCGTTACAACTAGACCACCACACTCCACGTCCCGTACTTCCTTACTTTCAGTGTTGTTATATTTTCTAGTCTTTTGGGGTCAATTGTTTCGATGTTATTAATTTAGAAGAATGAATAGCGCTTAAGCCGGTGCTAACATTACTGAATTTCTGAACATTGATTTCTTGTGCATATAGATCTGTGTTTTACTGTTTTGTATTTTGTATGAAATGCTTTTGTTTGAGGGCCTCAAGGTAGATTAGTCATTATGACTAAATTGAGCTACCCTCGTTAAATAAAGTATTTCATTCATTCAGGGGCATGAGTAGAGATGCATAGCTTCTCATGAACAGGCTCAATAAAACCAAGTCTGCAGTTTCTCTTGGTGCATTGTTGCTTTTCCTCCAAACCTTATGTTATGTCATAACATAGGGTTTGGTAGAGAAATAAAAATGTTATTCTGGAAAATGTTTTATTAACGCATCTTATCTGGAACTCTGAATATTGTTACATTAAGTTTATTTCGTTCTGGTAAGCTTGGAAGTAAACAAACTTGTTTGAAATTGTGCATGTATATTCAACCCCAAATTTGACTCCAAACATTGTTAAACTTACAGGTATTATGGCACTTGAAGGATATGAGATTCCTGGAGACGTGTATGCTTGGACGGCCGTATTGATTCTACCCATAAATTCTGCACTCAACCCATTCTTGTACACACTGTCGGCAATCGTTGGACAAAAGGTAAGAAAATATTTCAATATACTCGTCCCGAGACGTATCCTTCATACGATTCTGGCTACCACTTGAAAAAATATTAGAACTTCTTTAATGGCTAAGTATTGGTTCTGTGCGAGTTGCTGTAAATGTGATAATTGTTTTAGTTTACACTGATTAAGAATTATTTTCCGCTCACAATTGCCTCTCAAATGGCTACACATGCGGTATTGTATAGAAAGTAACATCACTTTACATTTTATTTGTTAAAATAAAAACACAGAACGCGGAACAAGCAGAAAAATCTAAATTTAGCACCTATGATGTCAGTGAATCACATTACCAGAGACTGAAATTATATAGAAATTCTGTTCTATTTTAAAATCTATCGATAAGTGCGACCAAACAGCAAGAGCGAAACTACACCTGAAAATGCAAGCAACTGGTTCCAAATTCACCACGTATCTTGGTTTAAAAGTACAAAAATGAGTCATGCAGGAAACACCACATACAGAACAAACTGTCGCCCGAACAGCAACACAAGGAAACAGCAAATGTACATAACTATAAAAACAACAAGAGACGCACAAAGACAAAACAAACACACAATAGGGGGAAGATGGAAGCACCGCCTTGGAACGGTCAGTGACAAAAGTCACTGGGGGGTTAAACCGGTTTATGGGCGCCCAACCTCACACTTATTCCATCCCCACCCTAAAAGACAAACAGTGTAAATAAACGTACCCCCTCTCCGACTAATTAAGCTGACGATTTGTCTCGACTGTCTCTAATGTTCCTTTCTCCTCTGATATCAGCTTGAATATGGACTCCACCGTCAGTCGCAAGATTTGCTTACTTTATCTGAGAGCAGGTAGACGTCACATGACGATCACGTTACAGCAACTTCATTTGTAATTAGTTGATGATCTGGTCAACGAGGAATTTCTTCAAAATGAAACAGATTTTTATAATCGCGACCTGTTTGCTAGTGTTTTAAAATCATATTTTGCCTAAACCGATCTTTGCAATTTTTTCACAAGGAAAAGTGATGCTTAAATATAATAGGACTTTAGTGCGGGTGATGCAATGTTTTATTTGGGCAAATAATTACCCCGTTCATTAGCAAAACAAGTACTACAGTTAGTGGAAGCATGTATACGCCTATCACTTGTTATATTTGTAGAACTTCAATCCACGTGTCGATGAAAATACAAAGCCAATAAAGAAAGGTAAGAACAACATTGTTATTACTTTCAACGATTCTCCTTCATGAAACATTTGCAGTAATCTTCTCTAAAATGGTCACCAAAACATGGAAGTGCCTCTCTTTAGACAAGGGCAAGTTTTATTGATGAACAATGTAACCAAAAGGCTACCAAGTAATCATTCTACATCGCATTCATTTTATCTTAATCACGGTAGTACCTGTTGTTAAATCCACTAAGTTGTTGAATTAAAAAGGGTTTCATTGTACAGTAAAACGCCTCTAATGCGACCACTATAAGGATGCCTAATCATGATCCTAAAGGCAGATGGTGGCTTAATGTAGGACGACGTGTATGCAAAAAGCTCCCACAAGAGCTTGCTGCATACATTTCGCCCTGCATTAAGCAACCAATGATTTTAAAGACATCTATGTTCGTTCATAAAGTGGTCGATTTAGAGGGATGTTACTGTATGTACAATGTATATGTATGTTCCATGTACATTCAATGTACATGTATGTTCAATATACACATGTACATGCATCATTACAGGCATCAGTAAGCGGCTACTAAGATTCTGGAACACTGGACACATGGTCAACCTGAGGCCGGAGAATAGTCAGGCCCTGTCCGAGACACTTGTAGAGACCAACCATCTCACAACACGCGATTTACTTACGGTGTCTCTATCTGTACTGAGAGCTCTGTATTGCTTGCACCAGTTTGGGCTTGGACATGGAAACTTGACCACCGATCGAGTCCTAATCAGTCTAGAGAACCGAGAAAAGGTAACAGAAATATGTGTTTTCCGTATTTCGGTAATTCTTACCCAGATTGTCAATATATTTACAACAAGGAAACTTTCAAATGTATCTGTCAACTATAGCAGTTCAGCTCTCCATAGCTATTGATCAGTGTGAGCAATTGTGACTGCTCATCGCCCAGCATGCATTTGCTGGTGTCTGTCTTTCCGGTCGTCCATCTATTTCACCAAATCTTTTGCAAGATTTCGGTATTTTGCAGGAATGTTTCTGGACTGAGTATCAGCTATTTATCCATACCGCTGTATTGCGGCAAGAACGTGACCGGCGGGGTTGGGGCTTAATGTTAGCTTGTCTGGTTTTGTCTCGGACGTATTGTAAATATTTGATATTTTGTCAGTGTTTAAACTTTAACCCATTCCCTCATATTGACGACTTTTGACGACTCTGTAAAAGTCACTTTTGTGAAACCATTGTGATAAATAGAGCATTTGCTCCTATAGGAGCAAATGCTCTATTTATCACGATGGTTTCAAACTACAAAATTCTTAACATTTTCCTTTCCTCTAATTAATGTTCTTTTCGGTAGATTTATTCAAAGAGGTTGTATCTAAAAATAGCCTATGAGGTAATGGGTTAAAGTACTACAGGCATCCTTGTTACACTTCATTCAGTTGGTCACCATCATGGGTGCTACAATCTGCTACAGTGGGGCATAATGCCACGTATATGTAAAGAAGTATGTCCCTTTAACCCTGTCCCTCATATAAACGTGTTTTCACGCATTTGCAAACAGAATAGACCCAGATCAGACTGCTCTGTTTGCTATTGGAATTTGATAGATTTGTTCCTTTACTTTCTAAAATGGTTACAGGTGTTCCACCTTCCGTATTTCATTATAAACTATTTTGCTCATGAATATTCAGTAGGTATTGAAATTTGGAATAAACATAGAACAGGGAAAGGGTTCAACTATTGATTTCTATGGTAAATATTTTACTGTACAAGTAAGGTTACTTTATTGTAAATATGCGAGTTATTTTAGTACTGAGTTACATATACATGTATATAATGTCCCCATATATCTAGTTCTTTGCCTATGTGTATACTGTTTTTATTCTGAAAATGGGTGGTCCCTCGAAAGCAAAAGTAGAAATGCTAAAAGAGAAAATTGCAGACTCGGTTTTATTGAGTCTGTTCATGAGTAGTAATTAAAAGTGCAACACTACTCACACACCCCTAGCATCAGCTTAAGCAGTATCAATTTTCAAAACTAATAACATCAAAACTAATGATCCCGAAGGACCAGAAAATATAACAACAATGTATGTTTGTCTACATTTATATACAAAGAATGAATGCGGAGTTGGGTTTTGTTTTTTTATAGTTCAGCATATCTACTTCACATCGTGGGGATGTTCTATTGTTCGTTAAGTACAGTAAAAACCCCGCTAATGCGACCACCTAAATGAGGTATAATTATGGATGCTAGATATAGGTGGTAGCTTAATGCAGGACAAAAGTAATGCAGAAAGCTCCTAGAGGAGCTTTCTGCATTACTTTTTCCCTGCATTAAGCAACCACCTGCTTATAAAGCCACCCATGTTTATTCATTAAGTGGTCGCATCAGAGGGATTCTACTGTATATCAATACAAGTTTACATTTCAGGTTGCACTACATATTCATCCCATACTTATGGACAGCGGAGAGCAAAGAAAAGATATCCACGACTTTGGAAATATATTGAAACACTTGCTAAAAGTCGCAGCTAATGCTTAAACTCTGGTCACAGTTATGGATTCTGAACATGTTTTCTTATTTATTGTGTGTTGATACAGACGGTGTTTTATATATGGTATTTATTGGTAGATAGACTAGAGATTTTATTTCCCTGCAGGATAGCTTTAAAGTGATAGTCCCGACACTAAACGCATATTTTCAATAACCCCACAATTCTTCGTACATGTATTTGTTATGTTCAATCATTATTATGAAGATTGTTAGTTTGAACTTTTATCGAAAAATGCCCCTGTGATACAAAAATAACCGTTTTCAACGATACAAAATATTATCGGCCAATGTCGAACAGTTAACGCACCAAAAACGTAACCTGAATAAATGCATTGCCGAATAACGTCGGCTCTTCGATATCAACACATGGCAGTTCTTGTCTTCTTCGGCGAATTTCGGTTGTTGTTTTTTGTTATATACTTCTTTTTCAGCGTATAAACAAATGGGTTTTATATATTTGTGTGCATTTTAGAATACGTTGCACGCAGAGACTATCACTTTGATAAAAGGCTTATTGCCCACAGTGTACTTAACCCTTTCCCTCATATAAACGTGTTTTCACGCATGTGCAAACAGAGTAGACCCAGATCAGACGGCTCCTAGAGGAGCCGTCTGATCAGGGTCTGCTCTGTTTGCTTATAGAATTTGATAGATCTGTTTCTTTGCTTTCTAAAATGTCTACAATGTTCCACTTTCCATATTTCTTTATATCTATTTCTTTATATCTGATTCATGTACTCATGAATCAGAGGTGCAGATAAGATGCGTAAATTTATACATTTTCACAAGAATAGCTAATTTATTTCTCCAACAAACCGTACATTGTGACCACTCTTTAGAATCGTCTCGAAGAGACGATTCTAAAGAGTGGTCACAGTATAGGGTTTGGTGGAGAAATGTCGAAATTAGTATCTGGGTACACGCGTTTATCTGTAGCTCTGCTCATGCGCCAGTGTGTAACATTCAACTGTTGTTTCTTATGATTGATAATTATATTTTATTGAAATTCATTCGGTTTTATATCTTTGGTTTTTACAAGCCTATGAGCTGTAAAATAATCTTTATTTTAAATGTTTTGTTTCAGAATATTAGACAATTAATGTTGTCTGTTTCGAAATTCGGTGTTTTTGTCTTGTTGTAATATGGTTACTATTTGAATGTTTTCGTTTGGTTTTTATAATTACATGTGTATTTATATTTAAAACGGTACTGTGTCTGACTTTTTGTATCGTGCTTGTTTGTACAGTGATCCCTCTCTACAACGACACCCTTTGGGATACTAATATTGTATGTGTTGTTCAGAGGGAGTTGTTATAGGGAGGGAAAATCAAATATAATTAGCTTGTTTGCAGATCCGCAGAAAAGGTGTATTTCGAGAACTAAAACTGTTATGCCTCAATCAAACCCTATGTTGTAACCACTCTTTAGAATCGTCACACAGTGACGATTCTAAAGAGTGGTCACAACATAGGGTTTGATAGAGGCATAAAGAAAATACGATGGAAAAAAGCCTTGTTGTTTCGGAAACAGCGACATGCGTTGTTGTAAGGAGGGACTCGTTATTGAGAGGACCGTTGTAGGGAGGGAGCACTGTATGACATTTACATTTACACGTATTTTCTACTCATTCTGGTTGATTTTACTTGGAGTTAGCTTTATTATTAGCTTTATTAAAATGCTATGTCAGTTATTATTAGCTTTATTAAAATGTTGTGTCAGTTATACAGTGTTTTATTCTTTCCTCCCAAACAATCAAAACGACTTCGGAGTTTTTGTACAAGACAGGCGGTTAGAAGTCGGCAGACTTTGGCCACAGGAACAGAGATGACAGTTATCTTTGTATTTCATAATACTTGCATATCTATAGAAAAAAGAACGATTTGTCAATTCATGAACTGTGCACACGGCAGGCCATTTGCTGATATCAATTAACGACGTCAAATACATAATGCTTACTTTCCTGGATTCAGACGCCGTTTTTTGGTTTTAGTTCATTTTAAAATATCATCGACATTATAATTACTACAAATGTTGGTTGGTTGGAATAAAATGATTCGTCACTAGAAACATTTTCACTACGACCGCATACGGCATTTCATCCATGGTGTCTGTACAAAATGCCAGTTGTACGTTACTCGTAAACCAACAATGTAGCTAAAGCGCACGTGTATAGTGGAACCTCGATGTATCGAACTCGGATAATTGAAATTTCTATATAACGGAATTCCTCTAAAATTCACCACTGCACATATCTATAAAAGACATGCAGCAGATTGATACAGGTCGCAAGCAATGCTGAAAACTCCTACAGGAGCTTTCAGCATAACTTTCGATTTGCATTAAGCTGTCGCATGGAGGAAGTTTCCAAGTTAGAAATAGGCTGACTGGAACTACCGTTATCTCGAAGTAATTTGTATGTTCCCTTAAAGTTCGAGATATTGAGGTTCCACTACAATTATGTTCTAACTCGGGCTTCCATTCATGTAATACAATCTGTATCTTAATTAATTATTGTTCATTGCCAATTTTCCACTGACAAATATTCGTAGGATAACCAAACAAACTTTTCAAAACTTAAACAATATTGTATTCTCTATTTACAATCAAATACATGTAAATGAAAATATATACTACTGAAATGTAGAATCGATATTATGTCGGGTTTGCCGTCAATATCATAAAATATACAAAAACTGTTACCGTTAGTATAGATTTGACCATTAGTAATGTTGCACTTCAAATTTCAAAAAAGTATTGTCTTCCTTCGAAAAAAGAGAATATCCAAAAGCAATCTCAACGATACGTTTATTATCTACGCAATATTTAGTATTTCCGATTTCTAGGATTGGTCACATGCCCTCAGAATACTTGTAAGAATATTTTCTTTTCGCCCCAGTTCGTTTCAACCAAATGTGGCAATCGGTAATATTTTCAGATGGCATTGTTGGGTTGCATAGATAGCCAGAGGTGGCAATTTTGGTCATGCTTTGATTTGTTGTATCCAGAATTTATACAGTAATGTTTGTCGGTCTGTATGTTATTACATATAAGCGACATAATCACAAAATAAATATGGATGCCTGGATACAGACAGGTTCCAAGAAAGTATTAAATCCCGTAGTTGTGCGGGTCATTTTCTAGTACAGTATATATTTATTTACAGTAAAATCTCGATTATTCGATTTGTTTTGTATAGAAGAATGTAGACCCTTTTAGGCAGGTGACTGCTTAATGCATGGTGAAAGTCATGCAGAAAGCTCATAGAGGAGCTTTCTGTATGACTTTCGCCATGCATTATTTGCCACCTGGCTTAAAGATCGATTATGATACATATTTTAGTGTTCGAATAATCGAGATTTTACTGTATATTGAATGGTCAAGTGTTATGCGTTATATTTGCAGTAAATTGCAAAAGCTGTGACATTACAGGGCTAACACAGATCTATAAAAATAATTTGCTTCATAGTTGGTACTGGTACTTTGCTTTAAGCTTTTTGTCCATGCATGAGGAATGACATTCTACCTCCAGCGCTTTTACGTGCGATATCCATTCCAGATGACGTCACTCTAGGGACCGGTCTACATGAAAGGGGAGACTGGTTATCACTCCCTAGTATTACACCGATAGTTCCATGCGATTTTCTAGCAATATCTTCCGCTTCCGGTTTGATTCGCGATAGTGGTCGTGAAGATGGCGGTGTAGATTCGTGCAAGAGACGTTTCATCTGACGACCTTTGTCAAGTTCTGCATTTTCTACACCTTCGGATTTAACTCTCGATTCTGGTCGCACAGAACTTGGAAGCCGACTTGGACTGTGCACCAAACATCTCATTCGGTCGCCTTTGTCTTTATCAGCTGCTGGTTCTGCTTCGGTCTTGACCCTTGGCATAGGCCGCGCAGATGGCGTAAGATTGCCATATGAAGTGAAAAGCTTTTTAGTAAATTTACCCTGCTGGCTATCAGCTATATTTTCAGCCTCCGGTTTAACTCTCGGTATCGGCCTTGAAGACAGCGGAGTAGCATATTTGTGGATATATTTATTCATGCGTGGACCAGCGCCTAATAAGGCTGTCTTTTCTGCTTCCGGTTTTACTCTTGGGGGCACACGTTCCGATTCAGGTAGGCGTTTCGGGCTGTGCATCAAACAGTTCATACGGTCGCCTTTGGCTTGTTTGGCTACACCCTCGGCTTCAGGTTTAACACGTGGAGCTGCTGGTGGAGACAAAGGAAGCTGTCCCTGTTTATGAAATAGCGTCATCGTTCCTGCACCTGAATGCGCATGTGCAATACCAGCAGCTTCCGGTTTTACACGTGGTACTGCTTTGGCTGACAAATTTAGTCGAGGTGTTGGGCGACCGCCCATTAATGTTTGAACCGTGCCTCTGCCTTTCTCACAATTGTCCATGGCACTCTGTCCCTGACATTTTGGTTCCGGTTTTGGGGTACGTGTTGTTTTAGGGCCATATTTTAGTTCAAATGACCCTCTTGCTTTATTTGCGAAACGTTCTGCTTCTGGTTTGACTCTCGGCACCGGTCGTGGAGAGTCTGCTTTCGTTGGTGCTTTGTACCCGGGGAACGGCCGTGCTGATACTGTCATGATGAATGGTTGTTTTACCTGAAACAACAATTACAGTGGCTGATAAAGAAGGGATTTGCATAATAAAACATTAAGTGAAATCTCGATATGCCGAAATTTAAGGGATCATACAAATTACTTCGAGATAACGGGAATTCGAGTCAGCCTATTTCTAACTTGGAGTTTTTCTCGATATGACAGCTTAATACAGGCCGAAAGTAATGCTGAAAGCTCTTGTATGAGCTTTCAGCATTATTTTGCGACCTGCATAAAAAATAGTGCATGTCTTTATAGATAACACTTTTGTATTGCAATTTTGGAAGGGACAGAATTTTTAACTCGAGTTATATCGAAGTTTGACTTAAACAAGTTCGAGTTATCGAGGTTCCACTATATTTCATTTTATTGATTTACGCTCTAGACTCTTTTAAGAATCGAATCGAATGGAATTGGTACAAACTTATGGACTTGTCTTGCGGTAGTTTTATCTAATTAACGTATAACAAAGAAACCCAGTAGGTATTAAATTAATTGCAATTTTCAACCCTCACAACGCTGATTTTGCAAATGGACTATTCCAATACTCAAACAGATCAAGTACAAATATGAGTCATGTTGGAATACCACATACAGAACAAACATCCTCCCGAACAGCAACACAAGAAAACACAGCAAATGTACATAACTATCAAAACATAAAGAGACGCACAAAGACAAAACAAACATACAATAGGGGGAATGTGGAAGTACCGCCTTGGAACGGTAAGTGACAAAAGTCACTGGGGGTTAAACCGGTTTAGGGGCACCCAACCTCACACTTATTCCAACCCCATCCTAAAAGACAACCAGTGTAAATAAACGTATCCCCTCTCCGACTAATCTACAACAACCGCGATGGCAAATGCAGTGGTAAAGTGCATGTAAAACGAAAAGATTTAAGTGAAACAAACTGTATCCACCTATCGCTAGTGTACTCAATGATTGAGCTGCAAACAGAGTAACTGTAGTAACAAAGGGTACGACAAAAACGAGACAGTACCAATATCCGACCTCCTCCTTCCGTTTCCGAATTTAAGAGGTCGCCTTCATAGAGTACTATATATGCAGTATGTTATAGTACTATAGGATCATATCCTTTTTAAATGATTTGTTTTACATAGTTGATGAACAAAGTGAGAAAATGGGTATGTCCAATAATCTTACGAAGTTGGTAAATTTCAGGATGTGAAAGATCGTGTCGCAGGAGCGCCTTGAGATTATATTTGTATTTGCCTAAAAGTGGGAGATTTCGATAATAAAATTTAGAGAAAGTTTTTCCTAGTTTATGGTATCTATATCCTTGCTTAAGCAGCTTTTCAGTTAAAATGAGATTTCGACTGTTAAAATCGTCAACAGATGAACAAGCTCTAGCAAAACGGATAAGTTGAGATATAAAAACCCCGGAATATGGGACACGGAGAACATCTCTTTTGTCACATATTTTAGAAACAAATCATTCCATTGTCAAGTTTAAGGTCTAGATCAAGAATAGCTGCATAAGTGTCGGAAGGGTTAGCTTTATTCAATTTGAGTTCTTTTGGGTAAATTGTAGGAATCAGAGCAACAAAGAAAGGGTTATCTAAGTTGAAAATATCATCCAGATATCGAGAAGTTTCATTGAAGGCTTTTATAAGCTTATGGTGAATATTTAGGGAGTTTCTAAAGAAAAGTGTAACATGAAAAACAGTGCAGACCCTGGTGAGAGGGCTCCTCTGGGTTACATTATTTGCAAAGGAAATTTGTGAATCCTGTCAATCAATGTAAGGGTTAAGTAATCGCAAACACATTTCAAACTTTTGTTTCTGATGATTAATACAAAAACAATGTCATAAGCTTAACATTTGAAATACATGTATTGTTTATAGAAAACGGACAAGGTTTATTCATAACAGATCTACATTGTCCTTTTTGTGTTACATTTCTTACATTAGCATCTTGATCCAGAGAGAGCTTAACGGTGGTTTTCTGACCATATTGTAAAAACAAAATACAGTAAAATTACTCTAAAGCGGAATTTTAGTAGAGAATAATTGCGATACTTTTTAGCATGCGGCTGCTTAATGCAGAATAATAAAGCCATGCAGAAAGTTCCTATGGGAGCTTTCTGCATGACTTTCACACTGCATTAAGCTGTCATCTTTTTTTAAGACACGCATTAATACTACAATTGAACTTCGATATTTCGAACTCGGATAACTCGAACTTCGGGATAATTCGAAGTAAAATGTTTGCCCTTCCAACTTTAACAATGCAGAGTTGTTCTAAAATACACCACTACGCATATCTAGAAGCAAATGTGACAGCTAAATACAGGTTGTTCAGATTAGAAATCGGATGACTCGAAACTATTATCTCCATGTAATTTGTATGGTCCCTTGAAGTTCGAGATATCGACATTCAACTGTATGTCCATGTATTCATTTGATATATACAATACAAAGTAACTATCTCCGACAGACAATTCCATCCCCTTGATATATTAATAGCCGCATATTCTAACTTTATTTTACGTCATTTCAAGATCCTCTTTCACAAAGAAACTCATAAACTTCTGTCCATTAGTTATAGAAAATCACAAGAATCATTCAACAAAAGACGCTCAAAGTTGAGCGAACGTCGCTTTTGATTACTACTCATGAACAGACTCAATAAAACCAAGTCTGAAATTTTATCTTTTTGCTTTTGCATTTCTACTTTTGCTTTCGAAGGATCGCCCATTTTCAGAATATATTTACACGTACACACACTCACACCACCTATATCGCCACCACCGCACGCACGCACGCACGCACACATAATATTCGCATACACAAATCGCACGCGCACACGTACACATGCTTTAGCTTTTAAGTCAAGCGGAATGGAGAGTCAAAGGAGGGAGGTTGATACCCAAAAACCTAAACAGGGAATTTAGAGAGCGGGGTATGAGAGAGTCATGCACAGACAAGAAACTGACTGGCTACAGACAGACATATAGTAAGAGAGATTAGGCAGACATAGAGAAAGACAAGAGAGAAAAAAGACAGAGAAGAGATAGGGACGGAGAGAGAGAGAGAGAGAGAGAGAGAGAGAGAGAGAGAGAGAGAGAGGGAGAGAGAGTGGAAGAGAGAGAGAGACACACACACACACACACCTATTTAAGCGAAGTCGCCTTCTTTATCTACATGTATATAGACAATTCCCTCTCCCATGAAAAAATATGGGTGGAATTTTCAAAAACTTGGGGTGAATTTCCCCATCCCCTCCCAAGAATAGACACTGCAGCCATGGAGAAAGTGAGGGGGTCGAAGGGAAAAGAAAGAGCATATATGATAAACCAGAGTAGTGCAAAGATCTCAACTGGTTTTAGTGACAATATTTACATAATCCCTCACAGTACAACCAACCCGTACACACATATACTCCAATACAAGTACGTTTTGTATTAAGTGTTAATTCAAAATGGTTGATATCGGAAATCGATCAAACGCACTTGACAAATACCATTTTCATGTTCTATCACCATGTTCAAACGTGCGTATGTAGACTTAGGTCTGTTTTGGCTTTATTCTGTATCCGACTGCGACTTTGTGACTGGGAGCATGGTATTTAATAGAATAAGCTCGCATCGATCGTGCCTGTGCCACCAGTGAAGACCCTAATAATATTTTCCTAGTTGATTAGGGCCTGTCTTTTCACAATTTATCTGATCTGTTATTAGTGGCCATACATGGATGTTTAACGCATTAAACTTTATCACACTGTGTTTTTCTTCATTCACCCTGTTTATAACACTTGTGTGAGAATTCAAAATCAATCAAAGCAGATTATGTTTGCATATTTAACCCTTTCCTTGTTCTACATTGTAGCCATTTTAGAATGTAAAGAAACAGATCTATCAAATCCCATTGGCAAACAGAGCAGACCCTGGCGAGACGACTCCTATAGGAGCCGTCTGATCTGGGTATATCCTGTTTTCAAGTGCATAAAAAGGTGTTAATATGAGAAAAAGGGTTAAGATAAAAGCGTTGCGATGTTTCCACTAATTATCTGTAAGAACGTATTTGTTTACCGCGATTACTCATTTAGGTTAAACTGATTAACCCTTTCGGTGCCAAAATTCTAGCTGTCGTCTGCACCCAATTTCGTTAATACAATTTGTAAAATGAAGAACTGGGATAAATAAATGAAAATGTCAAGAGAATAAACCGCAGACATGGAACTAGAGGTTGACGCAAACAGTGAAGTCCCTGATCAGACGCCGCCTTGAAAAGGCGGCGTCTGATCTGGGTCTGCACTGCTTGTAGCGATGCATTTTGGCGACATCGGCGGTGACAGAGTTAATGTCAATAATTAATACCTGTTCAATGCAATCAAGCGTTCACGACAATCCTGGCTTGAACGATTGGAAGGAAGGCCTGAAATAATACGTCTGCTTTGAAATTGTCGTCTGTTTCATAATAGATTCATTAACCGCTACGTACAATATATTGTCGCATAGGCCAAAGTATGTGACGTAAATCAGTCTGTTACTAAATTTTGACTTTCGTTTGTTTTCTGATCTTGATCCACATTGTCATATAATCACTCAGTCTGGCAAAGGAATGTCTCACACAGTCAGTGAACTAGATTGTTCGGGTGGTAATGGGAAGAAAATTAACTTATTAACATACCTGGTCTAAATGTGTATCCTGTTTCAGTCCATGGCTTGAAAAGTTTCCATTTTAACGACAATCTGAAGGATAAATGTTGTCATTTTTGCAATTACACGATAGGAATGATAAGAAATTAACAATCGGACGCGATCGGGACTGATCGGGTAACCACTAACCACGGTAAACAAGTAGAATGTGGTACCCGGATGAGCAAATGATTGGTGACATGAGAACTGGGACCAGTGAAGCTCTTTGTATAATCTACATGTAGTTTTATTGTAGATACTTGCTAGTGACGAATTCGTGATAACCTATACACACAGTTTGGATCCAGATGAGACACCGAAGCGCCTCACCAGGATGCAAACTGTTTGATTCCATGACTGTATTTAGAGAAGAAATCTTGAATTTGGTAATTTCAGCAGACAACTTATGTAGACGATAATTATTTAGCGCGCAGATTAAAATAACCGCGCCACAGAACAATGTAGACCCAGACAAGTCAATCTGTAAAAGATACGGCGTATGATCACTGTAAGGTTGACCTGTATCTAATCAGGAGCTGTATCTACATTAAAAGGTTGAACTACGTATGATTAGGATCTGTATCTACACTATAAGGTTGAACGGTGTCTGATCAGGATCTGTGTTGAACGGTGTCTGATCAGGAGCTGTGTTGAACGGCGTCTGATCAGGATATGTATATACACTGTAAGGTTGAACGGTGTCTGATCAGAATAAGTATTTACCCTGTAAGATTGAACGGTGCCTGATCGTGATAATTATGTAGATCTATCTATATACCATGTACGGTTGGACGGTGTCTGATCAGGAAAAGTATCTACACTGTAAGGTTGAACGGTGGCTGATCAGGATCCGTATTTATACTGGAATGTTGACTTGCGTCTAATCAGGATCTGTATTTGCACTGTCAGGTTGTTTCATAATGATCTGTATCTACACTGTAAGGTTTATGTTAAAGACTTTAGTATGCAGCTAATGAGTTCAAATTCACATGATCTATCATGACGGCTAGTCAACATCTTAACTTTTTTTTTAGAAATCCCGGCAATACTTTTTCTTATTAATTGCGGACCATGAACAGTTGACATTGATTTTGTTTCATCATTTACCAGTTGGACAATTATGAAAGAAATAATGACATAGTGAGTAGTTATTAGCTGATTTTTGTAATGACGTACCTGCGAAGGATTGTTAGTATTGGTATAAACTGTAATCAGGATCTATTATAATTTCATAAGCAACAGAGCAGACCCTGATCCTATAGGAGCCGTCTGACATGGGTTTATTATATTTGCAACTGCGTGAAAAGGCGTTTACATGTACATGTATATATTTGGAAATGTTTTAAGTGCCAAACCTCATAACATGACCACTGACCTAATGCTATGGAAGAATCTGATAGCATTTGGATCTAGATGAGACACTGATTAACTCTTCGTTTAATCCTTACTCAAGACATGCGCCCTTCTATGCCTATGCAAACAGAGAAGATCTAGATCAGACGGCTCATATAGGAGCCACCTTATCAGGGCCTGCTCTGTCTGCCTCTGAATTAATATAGATATGATTTTACAGTTTCTGACAAGGCCATATATTCCTTTGTTCATGTGCCATTATAAAAATTAATTTAATTAATGTTCGTGATGTCATTATTTCTTACATGAATATCCGTGGTGTTATGGGTAAATCAGAATCCATTGAGTTTGACACGCTTGTCTTGAGTTTGAAAATAAATAAGCCGCGCCTTGACAAAACCAGCATTCCCTCATATTGACGCCTCTGTAAAAATCACTTTTTGAAACCATTGTGATAAATAGGGCATTTGCTCCATAGGATCAAATGCTCTATTTATCACAATAGTTTCAAAACTAGAAAATTCTATTTTTTTCCTTTTCTCTAGTTAATCCTCCTTTTCGGTAGATTCGCCCAAAGAGGTTGGATCTGAAAAAAATAGCCTATGAGAGAATGGGTTAATGGCATGCTAACAGTGTATATACATACCCAGATTAAACTCGTAATCTACTCAGCATCTGCAAAGTAGTGGTACTGATTGATACAGGGCATACTACTGTCGATACTGGCCGCTGTGTGTCAAACAATGAAGACCCATATCAGACTCCTCATCGGAGACGAGGTGGCTATCCTACATCTACATTGTTTGAATGTCACTAATATGGTGCCACTCAAATACCACAACAAAATTCTATCAATTACATGTCCGCCCGTCCATCGAAAACGTCGTCTGCTATTTTTGCCGTCTGAGTAGGTTATTTTGGCCCATTTCACTGCTCGTATCAATCCTTTTTTCATGGATTTATTTTTCAAAATGCCTTATTTTTAACTTGTCCATGTGCTATTCTAACAAATTGATCTAATTAATATTCATAAAGTCATTATTTCTTACATGAATATTCATGGAGGAAAGTGTGTAGCCAACCATTTTTGTTGTAGCCTATATTGTAATTACTAGATCTATTAAAGTTAACATTAAAGCTTATTTAAATAAATTAAATTATTAAGGTTAGACTTGGGAAAATAGCCTTACTTACATCGTTGTGTGGCTAACAGTGTCGTGCCCATGTAATCTCTGTGATCAGGGTCTAAATTGTAGTCAATCAACGAGTGCTTATGGTCTTCGACTGACAATCACGTGTTCTCTCACCGCGCTGTGGTTCGAATCCCAAACTGGGTATTGAGATTTTTTTCCCAGCCTGTTTCCAACCTAGGTACTCTGTAATTTGTTACATACACACAACTCTGCTTTCTCCAACTAAAATCACAAATGGATGTAAATAAAATTTAAAAAAATAAAAAGGTGTGCATCGGCCGGGAATCGAACCCGGGCCGCCCGCGTGGCAGGCGAGCATTCTACCACTGAACCACCGATGCTTACATATATCTGATTTGCTTGCAGTGTACATATCCAATAAATAAATATGTCTGCGTGGGTTGGTTCTCGTTTATATTCTATTCATTGTATCTACGCTAGGGTACCATTGAATAGTAATCGGATAACCTCGGAGTCTACCGTCACAAATCACAATGCTCCGAATATGACCGTAAATTCCCGATCTAACACGATTGATATATTAAGCCGCCATATTGACGAGTACAAGGTAACAAAGAATCTTGGTCTTCACTTTTTATCAAACTAATTTATTTCGAGTTGCTTTCTGAAACAGCGTGTATCCCTTTTATGAAAAAATAACACATATTTGAATAATTCGCATCGCTGATTATTTGCGAATTACCGGTGTTTGCAATTTCGAAAAGCATCACGATATCGCCCTGATTGAACATGAAACCGTGTAGGCCCCGCGTGATCGAAAAATTGAGGTCACGAACTGACGCTTGAAGGCGGGTGCTAAATTATCTAGTTTTTTGTAAATTTATGTTTTAGTTGTCGGTTCATGTAATGGAAAATCATACCGCTGGTTTTGTTTCATCCCAATGAAAGAAAATAATTTGAAATTTAAGGCACTGACCGCCTCGAGTGAAAGTTTCATTTATCTACGATAATCAAACACCTCAGCAGAAATGACATATGGATCACAAATTCAGAATTATTTAAGCCTTAATTTTTATCCAGTTGTTTACATGGCTGTTTTTATTTTTATTTTTTAAAATATATCTTTTATTACAATATTTATTAAAATATATTTTGAAGCATATCATTTAATTTTATTCAGAAATAAAAATTTAATCGTCCCATAATTATTTCCTATTTGTATCTGTTATATAGGGCTGCAACAATTCACGTACTTCTCGATTCAGATTGGTTTCGACTGTATCTATCTTGGTTTTCGATTGTTCAGGTATAGGGTAAAGAACTTAATTTTAAAAAAAATACTTATTAGAATTCTCATTTACTGGTACATATATCCATTATTCAACTCAATTTTACTCATATATATATATATCTATTAAAGTACTGCTAGATCTATAGGATTAAGATTAAGTTCTTTTTCAAAAAAGATCAATTTGTTCGGAATGTCATACCAAGGCTCCGAAGCACAGGGGTCTGAAGTGTGCCTGGACCCCAAAATGGCACACCTGCGTAAAAAATCCAATCTGGGTCGAAGTCATTGATTACATATATATACAATTAAGAAAAGGGGTGGAACTCCGCTCGCCATATCCACAGTCTCATTTTGACACGCCTCAAACAAACCCCGATTTTATCGTCAATAATTGACCTAGCAAGCAAAGCTATGTACCAATCAATAGCATTTACATTTTTCCTTCCAAAAATGTATTGGTTTCCATGACACAAAGCTCCGATTTAGATGCAGAACTTATCAAAGTCGAAAATTTGACCGAAAAACGCTACTAGGACACGATGTTGCAACCGGCTATTAATTTGTTACTATTCATGCAAATCAAATTACTTTTTCTTATGAAGCTTCACACACTTGTTCACAAGGGCTACAGCCTGACAAAGGGCCATATTTCTGCAAGGCTTTTTTTTTTTTTTTTACAAAATTATGCCTCTTTCTGGACTTAGGAAATAAAAATTTGAGATGAATGTCATTTTGAAACCATAACTTCCAGGGCTCTCATATTTCATTATGTGAATCCCTTGTGGCAAGGCATTTCTATCAACTTTATATGTTTTGATTTGTAACCTTGACCTAAAAACTTATTTTTTAAAAATTAAACAAAAAACTTTCACATTGGCTATTACTGTTCAATCAAGCAAATTTTATGAAACTTCACATTCTTGTTGACTGCACAAGGGCTACAATCTGACTAAGGACCATGACTTAAAGGTTTTGTACAAAATTATGCCCCTTTATGAACTTAGGAAATTAGAAATTTAAAGATGTCTCAACAAATATAAATATTGAACCGGTAAATGGTTATAGTCAATATATTTTGTGTTACAGAAATTTACATGTGTACTCGCTCATTCACTCGTATATTTTTTTTTTCCAGATGAAAAGATACCACTCTTAAAATATATATGTAACCATGGAGACGGGTACCTTAGACTTTGATGCTCTAATGGATACTGGTGATGAGTATCCTGGATTTGAAATTGCCAAATTCACTCCAGTTGCAGCCAAAGATGATGACAGTATTCTCAGGACCCCAGAGCCCGAAAATGACGAAGATCCCATGGAAAAGCTGGATAAGAAAACATCAGGGAGTGACAATTCATACGAAGGACATACCGCAGATAAAACGGTAAGATATGGTCCGAATAAGAAAATGGCATGTGTCCAAAACTGTGAAGTAAATCAGAGCAACAGATAAAGGTGCATAGTCAAATACTAAAATCATACTTTCTCCACCAAACCCCTATGTTGTGACCACTTTGAAATGTCTCTTGGAGATAATTCTAAAGAGTGGTCACAACATAGGGTTTTGTGGTGAAATAAAGGAGTTATTCTTGAAAATGTTTTAATTTATGCATCTTATCTGGGCCTTGATTGTAGACTAGCATTAGGAGTTATTGCCCTGTTATACGCAAAAATGACTTCTTTTTTTTTCGTCCGATGCCATATCTATGTAAACTAATGGATTGACAGAATTCAATGAAACTCAATATGAATATTTGTTATCACTGGGGCATCGTTCCCATGTATTACTTTACAGATCATATGTGGTATTTAGGAGTTATTGCCGTTTAATACACAAAAATGGCATTTTTAGCTCATCTGTTTCGAAGAAAAGTCGAGCTATTGTGATCACTGGGTCGTAGTCATCGTTGTCGTCGGCATGCAGAAACTTTAATGTAGTTCATTACTTGAAAAGTATAAGAGGTATCAACATGATTAGTAGGTCTCCTTGAGAGGAAGGCTCCTGGTCCTACATAAGAACCATAACTCTTGATTTAAATTTTTTTGAGTTACGGCCCTTTATCATTTTCAATTTTTTAGCTCACCAGAGCACAAAGTGCTCAGGGTGAGCTTTTGTGATCGCCTGATGTCTGTCGTCCATCTGCGTGCGTCGTCCGTCGTAGGTCCTCTACAAAAGTTATATAAATTATGCCCCTGGGGTCAAAATTGGCCCCGCCCCAAGGGTGCCTTGTTTTCAATAGAAACATATAGTGAAAACTTTGAAAATCTTCTCCTCTGAAACTGGAAAGTTCTCAGCTTTCATATTTGGCACATAGCATCATGTTCAGGTCCTATACAAAAGTTATATAAATTATGCCCCTTGGGTCAACATTGGCCCCCTCCCCAAGGGTGGCCAGTTTTTTTATAGCAGGCTGCTGTTTCAGCCAATTCAAAGTGACCATTATTTTACCAGGAGACAACACTCCAGCTTTACACTCCAGAAAAATGCAGCCGCAATATTTTTCACTGTGCCCTCTCAGCCTCACTGAAACTGCTTATGAACTCTTTGGTGTTTGATGTGTTGTTAACATTATGCAGGTCATTTGCTGTTCAGTATAATGTACTCCAAACCCTGTGCACTCTCAGCAATTAATGTCTGCAAATAATGTTGTCTGCTCCAAAAATTGTTTTCTTCCTTATCTTTTCAAAACCAAATGCAGGGTTACAGATAAGGTTTTGATGCAATTGGGTATTTACCCCTTGATTTTTTACAGAATTGGGTATTTGCAATTTTTATTGGGTATTGGCAATTTTCGTAATTGGGTATTATTCATATTCTCATCAGTAATTCTAAATTCTTTTTGCTTTTTGCTATATTTATTTGCTTTTTGTTACTCATTGTTTTGAAAAACAATTGCTTTTTCCACAATTTTAATTGGGTAAATACCCCAATACTCCCCTTATCTGTAACCCTGCAAATGTCAGAGTGAAAAACAGTTTGGACCATGATGAGGTGCCAAGTTACTTTCTCATCTGGATCCAGACTGTTTGCAAAGGTTATTATAAATGCAAAAATCTGATGTAATATTGTCTTGTAAATACGGGGATTAGCAGCAGGCTAAAGGTACAGGGCCTTTGAAAAGGAAGTGACCAGCCATAAGCATATCAAGGGTTTGGTGCAAAACACAAAGTGAAGGAGTTACAATAGTTTTGCACCAAGCCCTCGATATTGACTAGCAGTAATTGCAAGTCAGTTATGACTATGGAAGGGTTTTCCTGGTTGACTAAACTTGTATATAACTAGGGCTAAATGTTAGCTAATGGAGACTGGCTTGAATCTGGGATCAAAAATCGGAGAATGCCGCCAGTTTCTCATATCTCTAGTTAATACATATATATCAATCTTACAATTAACTCTCTTGTACAAACCACATATGAAGTTACATATGCATCAGATCAAAATCCAAACTGTGTGCTAATTTCAGTCAAGTCATGCTCAGCAGTGATATGGGTTAACAC
The DNA here is from genome assembly GCA_963576725.1 of Azorinus chamasolen. Lineage (NCBI taxonomy): Eukaryota > Metazoa > Mollusca > Bivalvia > Cardiida > Solecurtidae > Azorinus > Azorinus chamasolen. The sequence continues at coordinate 15,979,181 of OY755251.1, read as the reverse complement.
CGAGTTTCTCTCATCTGTCAGAAATGTTGTCTGCAGAAAAATTAACACTGTCAATCTCTTGTCTATAGAAACATATAGTGAAAACTTTGAAAAGCTTCTCCTCTGATTGTCTGGTGAGCGATGTCAGGGCCATTCTGGCCCTCTTGTTTTTAAATATAGCTGGACAAGTACCAAATCAGTCGAGCGTTGGCGCTCCACACAGCTTTTGTTTCCTGTCCGATACCATATCTCTGTAACAGATTGACAGAATTCAATGAAACTCAACACGAATATTTGTTATCACTAAGACATCGTTCCCATGTATTACTTTTCCAGGTCACTTGCGGTGTTTAGAAGTTATTGCCCTTTGATACTAAAAAATGATATATTTTTTCTGTCCAATGCTATATCTCTGTAATGGATTACCAGAGTTCAATGAAACTCAACATGATTGAATATTTGTTATCGCCATGACATCGTTTCCATGTATTACTTTTTATGCCCCCCCAGATTAGATCTGAGGGCATATTGATTTTGCCCAGTCTCTCTGTCTGTTTGTCCGTTTGTCTGTTTGTCACCAACTTTAACATTGGTCAGAGGTCAAATATATAGGTCAAATCACATACTTTAACATTGGTCATAATTTTTGAACCAGTAGAGACAGAGACTTGATATTTGGCATGGACATGTATCCCATGAAGCTGCACATTTTGAGGGGTGACATGTCAAGGTCAATGTCAGCCTTCAGGGTCAAAGGTCAAATTTTGCATGGGTGCATAGTATTTCACAAACACATATTGTTCAGATGGCATGCAGTTTTTAGGAGTTATTCCCCTTTGCTACACAAAAATCATATATTTATTGCCCTTATCCTCTGCTGAAAGCAGAGGGATACTGTATTGCATTCAATACTGTTTTACATTTTAAAAGTGCTTGAATATGCTTTATACAGCTTTCTGACATATTCAAGCAGTGATGTGTCAAGATAAAATAGGCCTTATGATCCAAACAGTTCAGAATCAGATCTGTAACCACGTCACCAATGCAACACCCAATCCGATACGTAAGGATTCACTATATTATAATAAACTGTATAGTAAATATACAAACTACAACTAATGTAAAAAGTAGTAGACTGCCACAGCTGAGACGCGGTAGCCAGTCTTGGTCTATACTTTTTGTAATACAATAAGGCACATTTCCCCTTGCTCATTGCTGTGGCTCATTCAGTATCAAAACGTGTACACTATTATTAAAGATTGCTGTAGAAAGCTGTAATTTGGCCCAATATTCATAAAGTTGGCCACACTATCTGTTTAAGGTATTGGTATGTATCAAAGGCAAGAAAACCTGGTAGAGCTATCATAGCCCTCATGTTTTAAATGGATCCCCTCCCCCCAAAAAAATTGTTTGCCGTTTACAAGGTAATACTTTTGGCAGGGGATATCAATTCTATGAATTTGCTAGTATCCTTTGCTTCTAATCTTAGAAATTAACTGAAAGGCATGTACAAATGTACCAGAAGTTAACATTGTTGAACCACTGATTTTATTTTCAGATTGAAAAGAAACTGGAATTTGGAGAAACTCCAAAAGACACTGCACACAAACCAGTCAATGCTACTCACTTGGATGATGTAAGTGAAAACCAAGGAGCCATGAAAAGAGCTCTGGATGACTCATGGAGTGAGAATAAATACATGAAAACAGCTGATGAGCCTGAAGTGAAAAAGAAAAAACACATGTACCTACAACCTCCAAAACCAAAGATGAGACTATGGGATGGAAAGAAGGAGAGTAATAAGGAGAAACAGATTGAGGAAGAGAGGGAGAGAGACAACATCGGTCCGGAATGTGAGGAGTTTGACAGATCCAGGGCTAGAAGGTACTTGTAGAGCATTAGATAGGGACATATCTACTGTTTAACATTTACCCTCATATATATGTGTTTTCGCGCTTTGCAAACAGAGTAGATCCAGATCAGATGGCTCCTGTAGGAGCCATTTGATCATGGTCTGCTCTGTTTGCTAATGTAATTTGAAAGATCTGTTTATTTAGTTTCTAAAATGGCTGAAATTTCCAACTTCCATGTTTCATTATAATTATTTTGTCCATGAATATTCAGTAGGTATTGAAATTTAGAATAAACACAGAATAGGGAAAGGGTTAACGTTAAATCTTTTATATTCCTTTAGATACATGCATATATTGGCCAATTGTAATGTCAATGAAAAGAACAAATTCTCATCAGGCTAAAAATAGTGATTTCAATGCAAACACGATAATTACAAATAAGGCCTAAAAAAAAAAAATAGGTTTGTTTTTGGTTACATGCCCCAAAAAAAGTTGGGTCGATAGGTCGGGAATTTTTTTTTTTTTTTTTTTTTTTTTTTTTGGTCAGCAGTATTCTAAAAATCGAACTGATACCTAAATACGAATATATGTTCATAGTAGGCATAGTCTTATATGAATAATCATCAATATTTATCAGGTAACGGTTAATCTGTAGTATGGACCTACTGTAGCTAAATGGCATTTAGCACCCCACTGTAAAACTCAACTATTTACCAAATCGTATTTTCTACAAGGAATGTACTGTACGTAGTTTAACCAAGTAAACTCTTCTTTCAATTTCTGACAGAATTGCCTTTTTTCTTCCTCATATAGTTTCTCTTCGACGACTCCTTACATTTCCCTTTCTTTCTTGCCATCTCCACTGCCCGTAAACCCAAATTGAAACTGGCATAATATATCGTCGCGAGTGTACATAACAGAAAAGTGGTGTTAGTGTGGGAAACCAAGATTTACGACATCTATTTTACGACATACATTAAGGGAACGTTTCATAATGTTTCAAGTGGTGTCGTTAAGAATCGTTTGGCAAATATTTTTTCTGTTAATATATTCCCTTAAAATATAAATTTCCACAAAAACATTTTTTACACGAAACCTTAACTGAAATAAAAGCATTAGAATAACTAGCGATTTTTCGAAAACGACAGTGTTTTATCACAATACCCTAACTTAATTTGAGACAATACCGACCTCGACGTTATGAAGGAAGTCACGTGGTTGCAAGGTGCTCACAGCTTTCTCTACTTTAATAGTACAATGATAAAAACAAAACAATATTGGAGCGACAGAAGGAGAAAATGAGTGGAAAAACTTGCAAAATGAATGGAATTTTTCTAGAGTCGATTATTTCGCACTGGACCATTCGGACCAGTTGAATATTTAACGACTGGACCTGACTTGCACTATACTAGAAATATCGCTCGGTCTATGGTTACTTAGTGTCAAACTCCGATGTATCTTTTTAGCGTTTTCTTTAACTGTGGCGAAAAAATGTTTGACCGTTAAATAAAAAGGGAAATGTTGAGATATATCAACAAAAAGTTGGATAAATAGAGGCTTTTTCCAATTGGGAAGTACCGAAGATCGGCCTCTCACCAAACTCGTAATAATCACAAGTGACAGAACCGCGGAAATTTCTGGATGCAATAAAAAAAAGTGAGTCGGGGGGTAAAATGGACGGTCAGTCGGGTAACCAGAAACAAACCTATTTTTTTATTACACCTAAACATACTTTTTGGGGCACTGAGGCACTGTTCAGCTCAATATCGTCTTAAAAAACATATTTGAAAAACAGTTTCATATTTTTCAGTGAGTCACCTGATAAATTCAATGGTGATAGTGACAGTAGTGGAATGATGTCACAGGGGGAGGACAGCAGGTCTGAGATGGATAAGGGAGAGGAAAAGGAAAGTGCAAAAATGGATGAAGATGATCCACATCAGCAGTCTTTTCTGTCATTCTTCAATCTGAAGCCTGGCTCAGGTAAGGTGTCTGTCCAGGACTGGAACTTTTGGTGCTAGAAACAGATTTATAATTTCTGTTTAACCTATTGAACTATAACCCTTTCCGTGTTAATATATAAAAAATAACATCATGAATATTTATTAGCTGAAGTTTTATAATGTAAACTTTTCAAGATTTGTTTTTGCTTTGACAAAAACTGTAGAATCAGATCTATAACATGTCAAAAGCAAACAGAGCAGACCCTAATCAGACAGTTTCTGTAGGAGTGGTCTGATCTGGGTCTACTCTGTTTGCAAATGCTTGAAAATTAGTTTTTGCCAGCTTTTAATTATACTGGGGGTATACTGGAATCACCCTGTCCTGCGATCGGTTAGTTGGTCGGTCAGTTGGTCGGTCGGTCCGTCCGCATTTGAACATGGGTAGTTGGTGTCGCGAACTCCTCCTTCAGTTTTAAAATTATTGAGTTTATATTTGATATACATAATAACCATGAATGGTAGATGTGCAAGACACAATTTTCATGTGCTTAGCACTGAACAATGCAGAATGCAGAATGTGTTTAGGGCTGGGCATTCTGTGCCCCTTGAACTTCGAGTATTTTTTGTCATATTGGCATGAAGTTGGTGTCGCGAACTCATCCTTCAATTTGAAAGTTATTCAGTTTATATTTAGTATACATAATAATCGTGAATAGTTGATGTGCAAGACACAATTTTCATGTGTTTAGATCTGCACATTGCAGAATTATCTCCCCTTGAACTTTGAGTATTTTTGTTATTTTAGCATGAAGTATGGGAAGTTGGTGTCGTGAACTCCTTCAATTTGAAAGTTATTCAGTTTATATTTAGTATACATAATAACCATGAATAGTAGATATGCAAGACACAATTTTCATGTGTTTAGACCTGCGCATTGCAGAATTATCTCCCCTTGAACTTTGAGTATTTTTTGTCATTTGGGCAAAAACCATGGGTAGTTGGTGTTGCAAACTCCTCCTTCAATTTTAAAGTTATTGAATATATATATGGTATACATAATAACCACGAATAGTAGATGTGCAAGACACAATCTTCATGTGCTTAGCACTGAGCAATGCAGAATTATCTTCCCTTGAAAGTTGAGTATTTTTGGCATTTTTGCCATGAAACATGGTGAGATGATGTTGCAAACTCCTCCTTCAATTTAAGTTATTGAATTGATACTTGCCATACTTAATAACCACGAATAGCAGATATGCAAGATGCAGTTTTCATGTTTAGTTGCAGGCATTACAGAATTATTTCCCCTTGAACTTTGAGTATTTTTGTGTTTTTGTCCTGTTATAATGGGTAGTTTGTGTCACAAACTTGGTTTTGCGATCAAAACTGCCGTGCGGGGGTATTCATCACCTTTAGTGATAGTTCTAGTTTTTGGAAAACATCCAATCATTTTTGAGATAGGGGCAGGTAGGAGACATATATTTTTTCTTAAAAACAAGCTCTAGTTACCTCTTCTTTCAAACTTTATTGTTATATCCAGAGGGATGACTTATTAAGGTCAAAGTCATACATCAAGGTCAAATTACGAGTCAAATTTAGATTGGCGATAATTTTGTCGTCATTCTATATACATGCTTCAAACTTTGCATGCATGTGCAACTTACGGAGGCGAACATTTTTAGGGGTGACTTATTAAGGTCAAGGTCAAATTGAGGGCATATTGTTTAGTGTTTCACAAACACATCTTGTTTTATGAAACATTTTGTAATCGTTTGTAATCGTTTGGTACTATATAAGAAATAGTACAGCCCACTGAGGGCCTAATTGCATTATAGTGACCTACCAGTTACCCCCTCCCCCACACACACCCTTTAATAAGTCTATTATACTTTTTTTCAGTCGTATTAATCTGCAAAGCAATTACAGTAAAACCTCTCTATAAGTTATAACGGCCACTAAATTACATCAAGTATTTTGTGTAAAAGGCAGGTGGCTGCTTAAAGCAAGGTGAAACTTAAAAAGAGCGTTCTGTTTTACTTTCACATTGCTTTAAGCAGCCACCTGCCCTAAATACCAACTGATTAACACAATTTAGTGGCCGAGAGAGGTTTTACTGTATTGCATTTACTAAAATTTCTAAAATCTTTTTTGTATCAATTTTAATTAATCTGAATAATAGTTATTATTTTACTCAGGATTAAAATAGAAAAAAAGCCATGTTTTAAATAAATTACTTGGATTGAAATGTCCAAAACCCAGTATATATACAGAAGAACATGTCTTAACTTGAGCGACAATTCATTAATTGAACATAGAAGTCTTAAAAAGCAGGTTTTTGTTTGAAAGGCACAAAATTGCAGAAAGCTCTTATAGGGGATCAGTTATTACCTCCCTTTAGGACGATAAACATTACTAGTTACAGTATATTTTAGGTATACACTAATTATGTACATATTTATTATTAATGATAAAAATAAGTATGTATATTGTATAATCTTATTAACTTTAAAAAATATAAGCTGTTTTATTTTAAAATTTATTAATATATAATTCATTTAAGAGCGTTTCTGTACACGCGGAAACTACCGGAAATTACAGAGTGTAGTGGGCACTATTGTGTCCCAGCAGACACTATCACAATTTAGTGACCGCTACATTATCAGCCCTTTTTCTGACCATTTTGGGAAAAGAGTACCTTGTGAAATTGGGAATTTTCACATCGTAAAATTGGACAAATTGGGAAAAAAAGTTATCGACAAACCGTTAATTTTGAGAAATATTTTCCAAACAACTGTATAATTTGTGCATATAAAATGTCTAAAAAAAATTATAAATGCATAATTAAACAACAAAAACAACAATTTTGCTAAATTTTTATTGAAGCAATATTTGCACTGTACATAGATGTCTACAGTGTCTTATTAAAGTGGAAGCTTTCTGGATTTTGCAAGGTATTACACATCTTCTTTTTGAAGATACCCTTCAAAAAGTTCTTGTGGTCCCTCCAAGTTAATCATTATGAGGGAAGACAGTTTGGTTTGCCAAAGTGTGCTCCTTTTAAGTGTGCTTCTTTTAGGAGAACACAAAGTGTTCATGGCATTAAACACCCTCTCAACTGCTGCTGTGCTGATGCACTTTAGTTTTATCAGTTTATGGATTTTTCTGAAACATGCACAAAAGAATGAACATGTACCCCACAGACATAACCATTGTAGTACAACCATGGATAGTCTTTATGGTACTTGCCAGCGTCAAAAGTTCTCCCGTTGGGAAACTTTCGTGGTGTTGATGTGGACGTGTGAAACTCAGTCCGACTCACCTCCACAGTTATTTTCTTAACAGACAGACATAGTAAGGAATCACCACTGTTGCTGGTAGTTATTTCTGACGCTTAGGAAACACTTTCACGCCGATTTTCAGACAAAGTCGAGTCCAAACCGCACGTGAGAATCCCACGTACAGCAGGTAGAGGCTCTCTGGTGCTGCCGTGTTCCGAGTCATATTTTATCATAAGAAGTTTAGCCAACAGGGATACCCGACTGTGATATAGTAGAACTTGACTTAGACGAAAGCTGGTCTAGTTTTGTTAAGCCTTTGCCGCCCATTTTCCGTAGTTTCATTTGATAATATTTCGAGTTGTGCGACTTTTTGTTGTTGACATTACTTACAATAGGATTTAACGTTAGCTCACGAAGGCATCCGAATACACGATCTTCTATGACTAATAGTCGGCGCCTACTGTAAAATCTCGGTATATGCGTCTTACGAAAATCGAAAATTCAATCTTCGAATTTCTGATTGGGAATTTTTTTTTGAAATTGGGAAAAAAGGAGTATATTTGTCATTGGGAACGGGTCCGATAGTCGGACCCGTGGAATAGACAGAAAAAGGCCTGATTATACATAAGTAATGAAGGAGTGTATTTGTATAAGGTATACTATAAGGAAATAATGCCCTGTAGGTATCACTTACATTGACATTGGAACACCAGAGTTATGTCCCATTGTTTGCCAGTAATTTGACCATTTTGACTATCCAGCGTAATATATCAAACGGTTTGGAATTTTTCAATGAAACTGTGTAATTGTTTGATGAATTAAAATTAAAACATTTATTACCTTACATGTACATCTATTTCAATATCTCAGTTAAATATGTAGGCTTGCACATGTTTGGCAGGGGATATAAATTCAGAGAATTTGTTTAATAAGGTACTTTTTATGCCCCCTACAGAGGGTGGGGGGAGGGGGCATGTAGCCTTGCTCTTGTCGGTACACCCTGCAAATCTTGTGTTCAACTCCTCAAGGCTCATACATCAATCAGAGTATGGTAAAAAAAAATCGCTGTTAACATACATTGAAAAGTGCTTGATTTAGAGACAATATTGCTGGGGGTGGGGTGGGGTGGGGGCATTCATGTCCTATAGATACAGTTTTCTAGTTTATCTCTGCTTTTATTTTAGGTGGCGCCAAACCAGATGCAGATAAGAAAAAGAAGGATAATTCTAAAGAAGTTGATTTCTATTCCCGTAAGCGGTTAAGGATCAGGAAAAAGGTATGTATATTACTTCGGAAAAAAGCACCGCTTTTCATACTAACAGCTAGATAAGATGAATAAATTAAAACGTTTTCAAGAATAACTTCTTTATTTCTCCACCAAACCCTATGTTGTGAGCACTCTTTAGAATAGTCTCGAAGAGACAATTCAAAAGAGTGGTCACAATGCAGGGTTTGGTGGAGAAATGGCGATTTTAGTATCTTGGTACGCACTTTTATCTGTTGCTCTGTACTAAAATTTCGGCATTTTCTTGAATTAGCACTTTGAATGTTAGAGACGAATTTGTGATTACCTATATGCAGACAGTTTGGAACTTTGGATACAGATGAGATGTCAAGTAAATCTGTCTCTCATCACGATGTTTTGACATTTTTAGGTCATCTGAGTATAGTGTTGATCTCCATTGGTCCTCAAAATAAAGCCAATATACTGTCATTAATTGAGTTAAGCGTGCATGAGATTTGGTCAGTAAGAGAAAGGGAGAGACAGACAAACAGAGCAAGAGAGACTTTGATAGAGAGAGAGTATTAAAGCACTTGTTTGTATTAACCCTTTCCTCCATGAATTTTTATGTAAGAAATGATGACGTCATGGATATTAATTACAATAACTTGTTATGACAGTACATGGGCACAGGAAATTTTGGCCATGGCAGAAACTGTAGAATCACATCCATATCATGTCACAAGTAAACAGGAGACCCAGATCAAACGGCTCCTATAGGAGCCGTCTGATCTGGGTCTACTCTGTTTGCAAAGGCGTAGAAAGTCATATTTATGGAGTAAAGGGTTAGTGTCACTATTGTTTGGTGAGCTCAATAGGTGGAATGTTGCTTTCCAGAGCAGGAGATTACTGCTTCAATCCCTGGCTGCGACATACTAGTAGTCAACCCTTTTTGCCATGAATATTCATGTAAGAAATAATGACACCATGAATATTAAGTAACCAATATTTTATTATGGCATTATGAACAATGGATGTTTTTATCATTGCGTTTTGGGTCAAGGGCACTGTTACTGGGGGCTCAAGTTTGAGTGGTCCATCAGGGAGTAGTTACAGACATTTTCAACAGTTTTATGAAAATTGAATCATTTCATAGAATTTTCTAATTTGTTGGTATATATAAGGTAAAATTTTACGGTGTATTCAAAAATAAAAATAAATATATATGTTGATGAGTTAGATTTTTTGTAAAATGGCAGTTTCCATGGTAACCGTATGTGTCAAAACTTTCAAAATGACTACACTTTCTTTAGATATAATAAAACTGTACCAAAAGCATTGTAATATACACAGCATGCTTGAATTTACACATGAATTACTGGTTTTTTTTTATTCTGTATGAAAACATAGTAATCTGAACATTTTTCTTTTAATACAAAATTAGTTTTTCACATTTCTTCATTTGACAAAAAATGAGAAAAATAAACATGTATTCTGCAAATAAATAAAGATATTGAAAAAATTCTGTCACAGAATTTTCCAAATGTTTGGTATATTGGGTATTAAAATGTAATGGTGAATTCAAAAATAAAAAGAAATTTATATGTCGACGAGTTTTTGTTAAATGGCAGTTTCCATGGTAACTGTATGTGCCAAAACTCACTTTCTTTAAAAGTAATAAAATTGCACCAAAGCATTGTAATATGTATATAGATATAGATATATATATATATAGTTTTTAAAATTATGCACTAAAAGGTTTAGGTTAACGTTCTACATTTTTCAGAAATCCATAGTTTCCATGTAACCACTTCACTAATAATACAAAAAGTAGTGAAATTCATAAAAAAATGAAACATTTTCTAACATACAGTATAAAAAAACCCTGATTAGCTCAGTACATATTACTAGACGGTTTATGTAGTCTATATTTGTGTTAAAGTACCTCTACATAACAACCACCTTGTCAATACGCTCACTAAAAAATCTTTTTAATTACAAGATCTGTTTTTCTTGCATAACTAGCAGGGAAAGTATTGAGTTGCCAGGTCACACACCAGGAATAGATATTCCTGTGTACATGAACTATAATTTTCATTCAAGAGTTATCATTGTATGCAATGTACAGACAGACTGCAGATGGTTATAGTTTCGAGTCCAAGTTCGGGTGTAAAAATTTGAATACATTTTCTAATATTCTGTTTGCTGAAGTAACCGTCACTTTTCCATTCACTCTCTCAGTCAATAATTTGTATAAACCACCACGACTTCCGCGATCAACTGAAAGTGCCATGCATTCTTCTGATCCTTTCTCCCTTAAATAGACCTTTTCGCAAAATGCCTATTCATTTGATATTGTTGACTCACTATTTGTTTCATGGCTTTGTGTAACATCTGATTACTATACAACTACCCTCTTTGTGAAGAGTTACTATCGGTGATTAGATATTATTATCTACCTTGGATGTGCATAAAGATGCACAGAAATTACTACCGAAACCGTCTTCAAGTGGTATTCGGTTAGAAGTTTTTGTCCGCTTTCTATAATATATTCTTAATATTTAAACTTCTCCCTCAACTCAAAATAGGGAGAAATTGGCAGGAGAAGGGAGATTGTTTCTCTCAAGTCAAATTGCCCACTATATTGAGCCCTGGTTTCTGTACAATAACTTAGTTAGGAATATTACATAAGTACCTAACTTAGAGTACAGGTGACTTATATTGAGAATGCATTTTTGGGATCCTAGGTCAAGATCAAGGTCACTGTTACTGAAATAGAAAAAATAATTAAATGGTTTCAGCAGAATAACTTTAGTTAGGTATAAGATATATGGACCAAACTCAATACATGTACAGATAAATTTCATGAGTCAGAGTTTGGCATTGCATGTAGGAAGTGGGGTTTGGCTGTCTGGTTCCAAGATCAAGGTCACAGTTACTACTTATTTTATGTCAACTGCTTTAGTAGGGTGACACTTAGGGATTAGAAGAGTCATGTGGAGCCCCTATACATGTACTTTCAATCATATTTCAGGTGAGTTATGCAGAGGATGTTGCGGAAGACAATGATGAAGAGTACAAGGGAGAGGAGGAGGAGGATATTGAGGACCATATGCTGAACATACGCCGTCGTCGCAGCTCAGGTGGAAATAGCACCAAGCGCAAACCCACAACCTTTGCTGCTGCAAGTTATGCTCAGGCTTTGCAGCAACTCTCACCCAGACCACCAGTTAAACCTTTAGTAAACCCTACGATAAACCCTGCACCACAAGCCTCACCTGTGCAGCTACCATCAATGTTGCTTAAACAACGATTGCCAATGCCTAAGATGCCGATGCCTGCTGGAAATAGTTTGCTAGGGGCTCCTACAACTGCAGCCGGCCAGATTAAGGGCCTGTTTGAATGTGGACTTTGTGGAACATTTTTCAATACAGCTAGTCAGTTTATTGCACATCAGGAGCATGCTCATGCCACAGAGAATAAAAGTGGTCGCTCAGGTATGGAAACATTCCGCTGTGAGATATGTCAGTTTGTCTTGACCAACAGGTTTGCGTACCTCGAACACAAGAGGATGAAGCATATGAAGAATCAGGTCACATTCAGTTGTCACAAGTGTGGGCGGACATTCGGGTATCTGATGGATCTGCAGAGGCATAAGGATCAATGTGGAGTGAACTCACCAATGTGTGGACTTTGTAATTTGAAATTCAGTACACTCCAAGAGCTTGTAAACCACCGAAATAAAATGCACCGCGCTGGAGCCACTAGACAGTGGCTATTTTGTATCAACAATTCATGTTCCTTTCGATGTCTCACCCAACACGAGATGAATCAACATGTAAAGAGTAAACACATGACAAGTGAGCTTTTCTCATGTAATGCCCCAGGATGTGCGAGAATCTTCAATACACGGGAAAAGCTGAATGAGCATCGTAAGGAGGTACATGCTTCAGAGTTTATAGTCCAGTATCAATGCATGGAGTGCAAGATGTGTTGTTCCAGTAAAACCCTCCTAGCTGAACACCAATACCTCCATACCATGGATAAACTGCGGAAATGTGACATTTGTATGAGACAGTTCGCTACGATTAGTCAACTGAAACGGCACAAAGAAGTGCATGCAACCAAAGGCACTGTCCAGTGCAGCTCCTGCTCGCGTTGGTGTGTGGACAAACAAGAACTCATGGGTCATGTTTGTAAGGAGAAGAACAGTAAGTTTTCCTCAATGGTACTGTATTACTGCGATATCTGTATGAAAGATTTTAGGGCCGATGAGATGATGTTTAAGCACCGACGGGAACACAAAGGGTATTACCAGTGTAGCACCTGTCTCTGGGAGTGCAAGTCTGAAGCGGATTATTTTGACCACCGAGAAGTTCACGGTCTTTTCACTTGTACAGAATGCTGCGAGGAACTACCATCAAGAATTGACATGGAAACTCATGTGAAGGCCCATAAGTATTATGTGAAAATGATTCAGACAGAGTTTGATGGGAAGAATGCTCCAGTAATGTATCTTTGTCCGAATTTAATGAATATGATCAAAGCTTAACAGTTGGCTTGCTGATCAAAGTTTTTGTCTGCTGAAGTTTCATCTTTGTAAAATTGACACCAAGTTTATTTTCATTCTTTACAAAAACTACAATATGATTTTGAGTGTCTGAGATGTTGTGCCTAGAGCAGAAGATAAAGATGTATACTCAAATACTGACATCGTCATTTCTCCACCAAGCCGCATGTTGTGACCACTCTTTAGAATCATCTCTTCGATTCGATATTCAGAATAATTAGGATGTCGGTATTTCTTAAATTCTTACATGAATATTCTTGGATTAAAGGGATACCTGCAAATTCTATTGGCCTAGAGTCAAGAAACTTTGTTGGATGGTTGATCAATGTATGAACATTGTACAGCTTGGATATAATTGAAAATGATCTGCACTTGTCAACTCTGGAGTTGTGATCCCTGTCAGGTCATACATTAACTATTTAGTCATACCTCATTAAGGGTATCTATGTTCTACGGACAAGTCTTAGTTTAATTCTTTCCCTGTTGATTATCATGAATATTTATGTAAGAATTAATGACATCATGAAAATAAGCTGAATTTCTATAAATGGATAATGTATACAGGAGCCATCTGATGTAGATGTAGGTCTTATCTGTTTGCAAAGGCATTTATATGAAGGAAAGGGTTTTTCATATCAATATGTAAAATCAGAATTGGTATCTTATTGATTGAAACATATCAGTATTGTTTCTAAAATAATATTTTGCAGTGTGGATCAAGATGAGAAGTTATTTTGTTAACCCTTTCCCTCTTCTATAACCATTTTGGAAAGTAAAGAAAAAGATCTTTCAAAGTCCTATTGGAGCCATCTGCTCTGGGTCTTTTCTGTTTGTAAATGTGTGAAAACACATTTGTATGAGGGAAAGGGTTAAATCAAGATCCAAAGTGTTGGATGAGATGAGCCTGTTTTTGAAATGAAATGCATCCCTTTTAGAATCCAAGGCTGATTGTACAATAGGATATAAAACAATTTTGATTATTGGTATAATCATGCTGATTTTTGGGTTATTCATTGAACTGCCGCTTTTTACATTTGAATTCATGCATATGTAGCAAAATCAGCTGGTCTGACCATTTTCTAAGTATTTTCTATGATAAGTATTTGAGTTTTACCAATTTCTAGGTATTTTCTACGATTACATATATTTGAGTTTGACATGTTTTAGGTAATTTCACTGATTACATTTTAGACTTTTCAAATTCAGTCTTTTCAAATTCAGTAATTGTTAATTATGCATATTTATGTGTATTACAATTATTATTATTATGTGTTGTCTCGAATACAAGAGACAAAAATGTATTTATCCCCAACCAAAGGAAATTCATAGGGGAGATATGCTAGAATCAAGTTGTCTATCTATCCATCCGCAGGGAGATATGCTAGAATCAAGTTGTCTATCTATCCATCCGCAGTTTTGTCAGTGCTTCTGCAGTTTTTTGCCAGATTTGTAGAAATTTTGTAGTCATTCTTAAATCTTAACTATTATTGGAATCTGGAACACTTCATGTTATTATATTAACCCTTTACTTCATATAAACATCTTTGCAAACAAAGTAGACCCAGGTCAGATGGTGCCTATAGAAGCCATCTGATCAGCACCTGCTCTGTTTGCAAATGAAATTATATAGATCTGATTTTACATTTCTTGCTGATACCGGAAAATCTGGTGTTCCTGTCCTATTATAAAAAAATGGCTAATTCATGGTGAGATTATTTCTTACAATTCCCTCAGAACATCATGCTGGATGTTCTGAGCAAAATAGTTTATGGAAGGAAATAACAATAGTGTGACAAAGTTGTAAATTGCTGAAGGGATCCTTTAGCTGGGAGACATGCGGGGACCACCTCTCTGTTGTCTCTCCACCTGTCTGTGACACTTTTTTCTTCACACTTCTGACAGGCAACATACATTACAAGTTTCTTTGAACACTCATGTTATCCTTCACTGAAGGTCATTCAGCATACTATTAATAATCCTATGATCATTTTTGCAAACAAGATCGTTTTTCTCTCCCTTCATTTGTCCATAGTGATGAAATAAGAAAGTGTATTTTGAAAATGAAGCAGACAGGACAGTTTGCAAGCAACAATTAAATCTTTGTGTTAAATATTTGTTCTATTTGTTGCAGTCAGATTTAGATGTGCTATGACGACACATTTATGTCTTCTTCAATTTTGACATCCTTAAGATACCAGTGACTTGCATCTGCTTGTAGTATTCTTGTTTCCGGTTAACAAGGAGGGTTAGCACAATGCAAGATGAAAGTCATGCTGCAGGCTCCCAAAATGTTTATTCTTTAGTACTTTAGTAGCCTGTAATAAGAGAATGACAGAATTTGTATATCTTGGTAGATTAGAATTGTTGATTTGAGGTTAATATCATTTGCTCATTTTTGTACATTGCATACGGTTGACCAAGATCAACATAAGCGTTCGAAACATAGAATATGGTCAGGATCCATACTGGTTTTAGAAGTGAATGAATAAGCATTGTGTCTGCTCATTATTGACAAACTGTTGACTAATGTCTGGCTATGATTGCTGCAGTGTCAAATGAATTTACAGTTTGCACTCTCCAAGGGATTGATTTTGTTCTCAACCCTTTACTCCATAAATACACCTTTTCTACGCCTTTGCAAACAATGTAAACCCAGATCATGGCCAAAATTTCCTGCTGTTGTAACAATCTAAACAATAGTCATGATGTCATTATTTTTTACATGAATATTCATGGGGTAAAGGGTTCATATTCTTTAAATGATCTCTTCTTAAACTGCTGAATGGAATTTAATCAAACTTCACAGTAATAATCTTAAAGTGACCTTCTATCTAAGTTATATAACTGGTTTCGATCTGTTGCCAAAGTAGGTCATGTGAGCAGAAAAAGAAGAAGAAAATCTTTTGCTAATCATGCAAGGTGTGTTTCAGAGAAATGCGGTGATCTGTACCAGTTTGGTAGATTAGATCACTTATTGACTAGATGGGCCATACAGAGTCATTATGAGACACTTGTTATCACTTGTTTTAAAATAGTCCACAGTCAAACATTTAAAGTGAAAGATTTAACCCTTTCCTCCATGAATATTCGTGGAATGCTCATATAGAAGCCGTATGATCTGGGTCTCCTCTGTTTGCTATTAATTAAAGGCGTATTTCTGGAGTCAAGGCTTAAATGCAGTCACTTTTGTTTGATCGGAGGTTATCAAATATTAAAGTATACCCATACTATGTGATACAGACAAGGCTTCGTCTGCAGTTAGATTATTCCAGTCACATAAATGGTTGTTTATTTTGGGTATATTATAACGATATGTGTATACACTGTTTAACATATATATATATGTAGGTACTCGTTTAACATATATATATATATATATATATGTACCATAGGTACTTGTAGGTAGATGACTACAAGCAGTTACTTTATTAACCCATTCACTCATTTGATGATTTTTGTCACCTCTGTAAAAGTCACTTTTTAAAACCATTTTGATAAATAGAGCATTTGCTCCATAGGAGCAAATCCTCTATTAATCACAATGGTTTCAAAACTTCAGAATTCTAAAAACTTTCCTTTAGTAAATGTTCCTTTGCAGTAGATTTATTCAAAGGGGTTGGATCTAAAAATAACATATGAGGTAATGGGTTAATCCAGCTGCTTCACTATCTGGTCACTTAGAGCTGGGAACTAAAATGGCTTGATCAATGGGGTTCCACTGTACTATTAGCCATTTAACAAGAAAATATATCCATGGTGCTTTACCAGTTGTATAGCCCCAGACTAGTCATAGCATATTGGTATTTGATCAGAGTCCTAACTGCTTTTCACGTTAGAGAACAGAATATTAGATTACATAAGATATTACAGCAAAATCCATCTAAACCTGACATTCAATTTAGTATAAATATCGGTATTGGAGACAGGTGGCAGCTTAATGCAGAGTGAAAGTCATGCAGAAAGCTCCTCTAGGAGCATTCTGCATGACTTTCATCCTGCATTAAGCAGCCACCTGCCTAAAAGTATCTAAATTCTTGTCTCCTAGAATTACGGTTTAGAGGGGTTTTACTGTAGTCTTCTGTAGAGACCTTCTTTAACAGCCAGTTTGACACTTCAAAATCTCTTCCCGGCCTGTCCATTGGCTCATCTGTTCATCATGCTTGTTTTGTCAAGTTTCTGCTGGATATTGACACTTGAACACACGTGTACACTTGTTCTTCAACACACTTGTATACAGCAAGTTGTGCATACCTTGACTGGTATTGGTATTAATTGTTCCCTAAGTTCCCAAGGTACTTTTTCTTGTATATGGCCAGTTTCCTGTGTAAAACATATACAGAAAAACAACAAGCCATCAACATTAAAAATTTTGTTTTTTAGCTCACACGTTTAACCATTATCTTGTAAAAAGTAGTTGTTTGCTCATTTTCTCATCTGTTGTGTTTTGAATGTTTTCCACTTCCGAGTTGTTTGTATGGTGGCATATTTCTGCCACCAAATAACCACATAATGTTTACAAACATGTTCCTGTCAATATTTCACATAATGCTTTCATAAAGGTGATCTCAGGTATTATATAATTATGAAAAATGACCTGTTAGTGCCATGAGCTATCACAATTCAACCCTTCACTCCATAAATATTCATGTAAGAAATAATGCCACCATGAATATCAGTTAGATTAATTGTTAAACTAGCACATGGACAAAGGAAGTTTTGACATAGCAGAAACTATAGAATCATATCTATGTCCTAAGCCAACAGAGTATACTGTCTGATCTGAGTCTACTCTGTTTGCAAAGACGTAGAAATGCATATTTGTGGAGTAAAGGGTGAACTGTTGCTTTATTAACCTTTTACTTCTTAGAAACAACTTTTCACGCCTTTCAAACAGAGAAGATCCAGATCAGATAGCTCCTATAGGAGTCTGCTCTGTTTGCTGTTGGAATTATACAGATGTGATTCTACAGTTTCTGCCAAGATTCTACAGTTTCTGTACCATTTTAGATATTCAGCTCATAAAATATTTATGATGTCATTATTTCTTACTTAATGCTTTGCAAAGTCGTAGAAAGGCGTATTTATGGAGTAGAGGGTTAAACCATAGAATTGATATTGATCAAACTTCATAAGAATGATCCTTAGAGTGTGTATCAAAGTGAAAAAAGCAGCCTGAATAATTCTGGGAGATGTACATCATAGATCACTGGCCTATTAACCAGGGGCCCTTTTGTTATATAACTGAATTCACAAACAACTTCTAGTTAAATACTTTCCTTTACAAATCGTGGATTACATTATCATAACTCAAATTAAGTTGTGTGGGTGTAAGCCTTACACCCACACAACTTAATTTGAGTTATGATAATGTAACCCGTGATTTGACTTAATCAGATAATTTTTGACATACTAACGCGAAGTTGTTTGTGAATGCTAACTAGTTAGTCAATTATGTGACATATTTGAAAACATTAACCCTTTACTCCATAAATACACCTTTCTACACAGAGCTACAGATAACGATGCGTACTCAAATACTAAAATCGTCATTTCTCCACCAAACACTATGTTGTCACCACTCTTTAGAATCGTCTCGAAGAGACGATTCTAAAGAGTGGTCACAACATAGGGAGAAATAAAGAAGTTATTCTTGAAAATATTTTAATTTACGCAACTTATCTGGAGCTCTGTTTCTACACCTTAACAAACAGAGTAGACTCAGATCAGATGGCTCCTATATGAGCCCTTTGATCAGTGTCTGCTCTGTTTGCTTATGATACAATATAGATATGATTCTATGCGTTCTGTCCTGGCCAAACAGAAAGTCCTGTGTCCATGTGCTATTATTACAAATATTGTAATTAACCCTTTCCTCCATATACGCCTTTCTATGGCTCTATAAAAGTCACTTTTTGAAACCATTGTGATAAATAGAGTATTTGCTCCTGAGCAGCTCTATTTATCACAATGGTTTCATGCTCCTTTTCGGTAGACTTGTGCGAAGAGGTTGTGTCTAAAAATAGCCTATGAGAGAATGGGTTAATAAATATTCAATGTCATTATTTCTTGCATGGATTAAAGGGTTAAGTGGTGGCAGAAATATGCCACCATAGGTTTGGAAGCAATTGGACAAGTTGTAAATAGTTTGAATGTTTGAGATGTCAAGTTTAACTCTTTGGCTACCACGGTTGCTCTTAGGGTTGTTATATTGTGCTAATGTATAATTACTCTCACGATCAGTGTAGATCCAGATCAGGATCAAATGACCACCAGTTATGTTTCTGGAGGAATCTGAAGTAAAATCTGCCTTCCTCAACCCTTTACTTCATGAATATTTATGAGTTAGACTCCATCCTCTTGCAATATTTATTACCTCAAATAGTATTTTGATATGTATATATTGACAATTATTTCTACGAAAGGCAGAATAAATTTAAATTTAAAAGCTCCTGAGTGCAAATCCTGATCAGACAGCTCCTATAGGAGTCTTATCAGGATCTATACTGTTTGCAAAAATGCTAAGAAAAGCATATATGTGCAGTAAAGGGTTAATGAATAGGCATGTAAAAAATAATGATTGAATATATTAGCATAATTTCTATACATGTACTAGCACTTTGAACAAGGTTTTTTTTACCATTGTCTGATCTACATTATTTTGTATGCAAACAGAGCAGATCCTGATCAGACTGGTCCTACAGTAGCTATCTTATATCTGGGTCTACTGTGTTTGCAGAGGATTTATTATGTCTCCCCCCATATTTATATGGGGGAGACATATTGTTTTCGTGAGAGTTGTCTGTCTGTCCGTCTGTCTGTCACACTTTTTGTCCGGACGATAACTTCAATATGCCTGATGCCAGTTGATTGAAACTTCATATATGGAAAGAGCATAATGAGAGGAAGTGTCATGCACAAGGTCCATAACTCTGGCTTCACTAATATTGGAGTTATTGCCCTTTGTAAAAAAAAATCACACTTTTTTGTCCGGACGATAACTCCTATATGGCTCATGCCATTGGATTGAAACTTCATATATGGAAAGATCATGACGAGAGGAAGTGTCATGCACAAGGTCCATAACTCTGGCTTCGCTAATATTGGAGTTATTGCCCTTTGTAAAAAATATCATAATTTTTTGTCCGGACAATAACTTCAATATGCCTGATGCCAGTTGATTGAAACTTCATATATGGAAAGAGCATAATGAGAGGAAGTGTCATGCACAAGGTCCATAACTCTGACTTCACTAATATTGGAGTTATTGCCCTTTGTAAAAAATAACATAATTTTTTGTCCGGACAATAACTTCAATATGCTTGATGCCATTGGATTGAAACTTCATATATGGAAAGATCATAACGAGAGGAAGTGTCATGCAGAAGGTCCATAACTCTGGCTTCACTAATATTGGAGTTATTGCCCTTTGTAAAAAAAAAATCACACTTTTTTGTCCGGACGATAACTTCTATATGGCTCATGCCATTGGATTGAAACTTCATATATGGAAAGATCATAACGAGAGGAAGTGTCATGCAGAAGGTCCATAACTCTGGCTTCACTAATATTGGAGTTATTGCCCTTTGTAAAAACAATCACAATTTTTTGTCCAGATGATTACTCCTATGTGACACATGCCATTGGAGTGAAACTTCATACATGGAACGATCATAATAAGAGAAAGTGTCATGCATAAGATCCTTAACTCGAGCTTCAATAAATTTAGAGTTATTGCCCCTTGTACATTTGTTTAATTCTTTCTTGTCCGGATGATAACTCCTACATGGCTCTTGCCATCGTATTGAAACTTCATACATGGAAAGAGCATGATGAGAGAAAGTGTCATGAACAAGGGCCATAATTCTGGCTTCAATACTTTTGATTTATTGCCCTTTGTTACATTTTTTGGCCGATCAATAACTCCTGTTCGACTGATGCTATTGGAATGACATTTTATTTTTGGAAAGAACATGATGAAAGTAAGTGTCATGCACAAGGGCCATAAATCTGGTATCAGTATTTTTGGAGTTATTAGCTGTTATCATTTTCTTCTTGAAAAATGTAGTGTGGAAAACGCATAATGAGGGGAAGTATCATTCATCAAGACCATAACATTTTTAGTGATTTCCCTTTACATATTGTTTTTATTAGAGGGGAGACATCCGTTTTTTTGACAAAAACCTCTAGTTATAATTTGTTATACAGTGGACTATCGATGAGAATTTTTTTATGCATATGACAATGTTTTAACCCTTTCCCTGTTCTATATTTAGTCCAAATTTCAAAACCTATTGAATATTCATAGACAAAATAGTCATTATGAAATATGGAAGTTGGAATGCCGTTGTCATTTTGAAAACTATTTGGCACAAAAAAAACCTAACCATTATCTTCATTTAGCAGCCAACCTCCTAAAACGTTCTGAATTCTTTTGTTCTACTGTACTTGCTAAAGACACATGTTTACACATTGGCAAAAAGAGTCTACTGTTAACATATTGATTTATTTATACGTAGAAAATATCTGATTCTACAGTCAAAGCCATGGCCAAAATTTCATGTGTTATTATAAAAAATAATCTCATTGATATTCATTGTCATTATTTCTTGCATAAATATTCCTGGAAGAAGGGGTTAACAGAATGTAAGAGAAAAATCCTTCTTTGACATCAAATATTAGACCTCAGAGATAGTGTCATTTTTATATTGAACTTCCTGATTTGTTTTTATGTACATATGTGTATATGTTCTTTCTTGAAAATGATTTATGTATATTGTACTTTCTTATGCAAATGGTACATGTAAATATTGTCATAAAACTAGATACATTTTTGTGCATTTATGATTTTGTAAAGAATTCAAACACTGAATAAAAGTCATTAGTCACTTGTAAATATTTGTTTATTTGAAAGACCTAAATGAGAAGTTGCTACTCAAGACAAGTTTGATAATAACCCTTTACTAGTTGAGGAAATGCTACTCTAAGAACCCTTTACTAAATGAGTGAGTGAGTGAGTTGGGTTTTACGACACTGCAACACTGAATAGGTCATATAGCGCCAAAGAATGATGAGATGACATGATGATGAGGGATGATTACAGGAAGATGATTTCGGCTTTCTCCCTCTCTGCAAAGCAGCACATGGGCTCAAAACCACTGACATGCCTTCCTTTTAGTTTTGGCAGAGGGGATAATCTCCGTCAAAAAACCCAAAAACATCCCCTGTGACAAGCCCCCCAACCACGGCAAGGTGGGAAGAAAGTGGGGGGTTTACTAAATGAGAAGTTGTTACTCTAAGAACCATTTACTAAATGAGGAGTTGCTACTCTAAGAACTCTTTACTAAATCAGGAGTTGCTACTCCAAGAGCTCTTAAATTACTAAATGAGGAGTTGCTACTCTAAGAAAACTTTACTAAATGAAGAGTTGCTACTCTAAGAACTCTTTACTAAACAAGGAGTTGCTACTCTAAGAACTCTTTACTAAATGAGGAGTTGCTACTCTAAGAACTCTTTACTAAATGAGGAGTTGCTACTCTAAGAACTCTTAACTAAATGAGGAATTGCTACTCTAAGAACTCTTTACTAAATGAGGAGTTGCTACTCTAAGAACTCTTTACTAAATTAGGAGTTGTTACTCTAAGAACTCTTTACTAAATGAGTTGCTACTCTAAGAACTCTTTACTAAATGAGGAGTTGCTACTCTAAGAACTCTTAACTAAATGAGGAGTTGCTACTCTAAGAACTCTTTACTAAATGAGGAGTTGCTACTCTAAGAACTCTTTACTAAATGAGGAGTTGCTACTCTAAGAACTCTTCACTAAATGAGGAGTTGCTACTCTAAGAACTCTTTACTAAATGAGGAGTTGCTACTCTAAGAACTCTTCACTAAATGAGGAGTTGCTACTCTAAGAACTCTTTACTAAATGAGGAGTTGCTACTCTAAGAACTCTTTACTAAATGAGGAGTTGTTACTCTAAGAACTCTTTACTAAACAAGGAGTTGCTACTCTAAGAACTCTTTACTAAATGAGGAGTTGCTACTCTTAGAACTCTTTACTAAATGAGGAGTTGTTACTCTAAGAACTCTTTACTAAACAAGGAGTTGCTACTCTCAGAACTCTTTACTAAATGAGGAGTTGCTACTCTAAGAACTCTTTACTAAATGAGGAGTTGCTACTCTAAGAACTCTTTACTAAATGAGGAGTTGCTACTCTAAGAACTCTTTACTAAATGAGGAGTTGCTACTCTAAGAACTCTTTACTAAATGAGGAGTTTCTACTCTAAGAACTCTTCACTAAATGAGGAGTTGCTACTCTAAGAATTCTTTACTAAATGAGGAATTGTTACTCTAAGAACTCTTTACTAAATGAGGAGTTGCTACTCTAAGAACTCTTTACTAAATGAGGAGTTGTTACTCTAAGAACTCTTCACTAAATGTGGAGTTGCTACTCTAAGAGCTCTTCACTAAATGTGGAGTTGCTACTCTAAGAGCTCTTTACTAAATCAGTGGTTACTCTAAGAACTCTTTACTAAATGAGGAGTTGCTACTCTAACAGCTCTTTACTAAATCAGTTGTTACTCTAAGAACTCTTTACTAAACAAGGAGTTGCTACTCTAAGAACACTTCACTAAATGAGGAGTTGCTACTCTAAGAACTCTTTACTAAATGAGGAGTTGCTACTCCAAGAGCTCTTTACTAAATGAGGAGTTGTTACTCTAAGAACTCTTTACTAAATGAGGAGTTGTTACTCTAAGAACTCTTTACTAAATGAGGAGTTGTTACTCTAAGAACTCTTTACTGAATGAGGAGTTGCTACTCTAAGAACTCTTCACTAAATGAGGAGTTGCTACTCTAAGAACTCTTTAAGAACTCTTTACTAAATGAGGAGTTGCTACTCTAAGAACTCTTTACTAAATGAGGAGTTGTTACTCTAAGAACTCTTTACTAAATCAGGAGTTGCTACTCTAAGAACTCTTTACTAAATCAGGAGTTGCTACTCTAAGAACTCTTTACTAAATGAGGAGTTGCTACTCTAAGAACTCTTCACTAAATGAGGAGTTGCTACTCTAAGAACTCTTCACTAAATGAGGAGTTGCTACTCTACGAACTCTTTACTAAATGAGGAGTTGCTACTCTAAGAACTCTTTACTAAATGAGGAGTTGTTACTCTAAGAACTCTCCACTAAATGTGGAGTTGCTACTCTAAGAACTCTTCACTAAATGTGGAGTTGCTACTCCAAGAGCTCTTTACTAAATCAGTTGTTACTCTAAGAACTCTTTACTAAATGAGGAGTTGCTACTCTAAGAACTCTTTACTAAATGAGGAATTGTTACTCTAAGAACTCTTTACTAAATGAGGAGTTGCTACTCTAAGAACTCTTTACTAAATGAGGAGTTGTTACTCTAAGAACTCTTCACTAAATGTGGAGTTGCTACTCTAAGAGCTCTTCACTAAATGTGGAGTTGCTACTCTAAGAGCTCTTTACTAAATCAGTGGTTACTCTAAGAACTCTTTACTAAATGAGGAGTTGCTACTCTAAGAGCTCTTTACTAAATCAGTTGTTACTCTAAGAACTCTTTACTAAACAAGGAGTTGCTACTCTAAGAACTCTTCACTAAATGAGGAGTTGCTACTCTAAGAACTCTTTACTAAATGAGGAGTTGTTACTCTAAGAACTCTTTACTAAATGAGGAGTTGTTACTCTAAGAACTCTTTACTGAATGAGGAGTTGCTACTCTAAGAACTCTTCACTAAATGAGGAGTTGCTACTCTAAGAACTCTTTAAGAACTCTTTACTAAATGAGGAGTTGCTACTCTAAGAACTCTTTACTAAATGTGGAGTTGCTACTCTAAGAACTCTTCACTAAATGTGGAGTTGCTACTCCAAGAGCTCTTTACTAAATGAGGAGTTGCTACTCTAAGAACTCTTTACTAAATGAGGAGTTGCTACTCTAAGAACTCTTCACTAAATGAGGAGTTGCTACTCTAAGAACTCTTCACTAAATGAGGAGTTGCTACTCTACGAACTCTTTACTAAATGAGGAGTTGCTACTCTAAGAACTCTTTACTAAATGAGGAGTTGTTACTCTAAGAACTCTCCACTAAATGTGGAGTTGCTACTCTAAGAACTCTTCACTAAATGTGGAGTTGCTACTCCAAGAGCTCTTTACTAAATCAGTTGTTACTCTAAGAACTCTTTACTAAATGAGGAATTGTTACTCTAAGAACTCTTTACTAAATGAGGAGTTGCTACTCTAAGAACTCTTTACTAAATGAGGAGTTGTTACTCTAAGAACTCTTCACTAAATGTGGAGTTGCTACTCTAAGAGCTCTTCACTAAATGTGGAGTTGCTACTCTAAGAGCTCTTTACTAAATCAGTGGTTACTCTAAGAACTCTTTACTAAATGAGGAGTTGCTACTCTAAGAGCTCTTTACTAAATCAGTTGTTACTCTAAGAACTCTTTACTAAACAAGGAGTTGCTACTCGAAGAACTCTTCACTAAATGAGGAGTTGCTACTCTAAGAACTCTTTACTAAATGAGGAGTTGCTACTCCAAGAGCTCTTTACTAAATGAGGAGTTGTTACTCTAAGAACTCTTTACTAAATGAGGAGTTGCTACTCTAAGAACTCTTCACTAAATGAGGAGTTGCTACTCTAAGAACTCTTTACTAAATGAGGAGTTGCTACTCTAAGAATTCTTTACTAAATGAGGAATTGTTACTCTAAGAACTCTTTACTAAATGAGGAGTTGTTACTCTAAGAACTCTTCACTAAATGTGGAGTTGCTACTCTAAGAGCTCTTCACTAAATGTGGAGTTGCTACTCTAAGAGCTCTTTACTAAATCAGTGGTTACTCTAAGAACTCTTTACTAAATGAGGAGTTGCTACTCTAACAGCTCTTTACTAAATCAGTTGTTACTCTAAGAACTCTTTACTAAACAAGGAGTTGCTACTCTAAGAACACTTCACTAAATGAGGAGTTGCTACTCTAAGAACTCTTTACTAAATGAGGAGTTGCTACTCCAAGAGCTCTTTACTAAATGAGGAGTTGTTACTCTAAGAACTCTTTACTAAATGAGGAGTTGTTACTCTAAGAACTCTTTACTAAATGAGGAGTTGTTACTCTAAGAACTCTTTACTGAATGAGGAGTTGCTACTCTAAGAACTCTTCACTAAATGAGGAGTTGCTACTCTAAGAACTCTTTACTAAATGAGGAGTTGTTACTCTAAGAACTCTTTACTAAATGAGGAGTTGCTACTCTAAGAACTCTTTAAGAACTCTTTACTAAATGAGGAGTTGCTACTCTAAGAACTCTTTACTAAATGAGGAGTTGTTACTCTAAGAACTCTTTACTAAATGAGGAGTTGCTACTCTAAGAGCTCTTCACTAAATGAGGAGTTGCTACTCTAAGAACTCTTTACTAAATGAGGAGTTGCTACTCTAAGAACTCTTCACTAAATGAGGAGTTGCTACTCTAAGAACTCTTCACTAAATGAGGAGTTGCTACTCTACGAACTCTTTACTAAATGAGGAGTTGCTACTCTAAGAACTCTTTACTAAATGAGGAGTTGTTACTCTAAGAACTCTCCACTAAATGTGGAGTTGCTACTCTAAGAACTCTTCACTAAATGTGGAGTTGCTACTCCAAGAGCTCTTTACTAAATCAGTTGTTACTCTAAGAACTCTTTACTAAATGAGGAGTTGCTACTCTAAGAACTCTTTACTAAATGAGGAATTGTTACTCTAAGAACTCTTTACTAAATGAGGAGTTGCTACTCTAAGAACTCTTTACTAAATGAGGAGTTGTTACTCTAAGAACTCTTCACTAAATGTGGAGTTGCTACTCTAAGAGCTCTTCACTAAATGTGGAGTTGCTACTCTAAGAACTCTTTACTAAATGAGGAGTTGTTACTCTAAGAACTCTTTACTGAATGAGGAGTTGCTACTCTTAGAACTCTTCACTAAATGAGGAGTTGCTACTCTAAGAACTCTTTACTAAATGAGGAGTTGCTACTCTAAGAACTCTTTACTAAATCAGGAATTGCTTCTCTAAGAACTCTTTACTAAATGAGTCTCTACTCTTAAGAACCATTTACTAAATGAGGAGTTGCTAATCACTACTCAAGACAAATTTGATAATAACCATTTACTAAATAAAATGCCTTCATGAGTGTTTATTGATTTTAAGCTCATCTGAGCCTTGGTCAGCCAATTTGTTACTTTTTGCAAGGTTTGATAACCAGTTACTGTACATGACTGACTGTGGGGTTGTGCCTTAAATGGTCATAGTTTGTGTCAGTTTAGCACTTTTGCTGTATTAACCATTTACCTGATGTAAAGCCAGTTCATGCCTGCATAAACAGTAGGTAAATAACTATAGGGTTATATCTATGGAAGAAAAACAAAGGGCCATTATGTAACAAGATGTGTTTAGCAAACACAAAGCCCCTGATATGACCTTGACCTTAAAAAGTCACCCTTAAAAATGCACCCCACCCACCCCCACCCCTCCCCAAGCTGCACATGCATGCCAAGTTTGACGCATGTATGTTGAATGGAGACAAAATTATCGTTAATCTAAATTTGACCCATAAAAAATGACCACAGCTGCAAATACCTCCTTTACTTGCATCTGCACAAGACGCGTTTCACATGTTTGGTCATAAGAAATTGAGATCATCTGTAAGATTGTTGAAAGTTAAGTGAATTCTCTTGTACAAAAGACCAATAAAAAAGGCTGGGTCTTTAACGAATTCCCTCATATTGATGCCTCTGTAAAAATAACTTTTTGAAACCATTCTGACAAATAGAGCATTTGCTCCATTGGAGCAAATGCTCTATATATCACATTGGTTTCAAACCTCACAATTCTTAAAAAAAATCCTTTTTTTGAGTAAATGCCCCTTTTCAGTAGATTTATTCAAAGAGGTTGGGTCTAAAAATATTCTATGAGGGAACAGTTTAATTCTTACCCTGTTAACCCTTTCCCTCATGTAAACGTGTTTTCACGCATTTGCAAACAGAGTAGACCCAGATCAGACTATTGCAGATGAGACCTAGAGGAGCCGTCTGATCAGGGTCTGCTCTGTTTGCTTATGGAATTTGATAGATCTCTGTCTTTACTTTCTAAAATAGCTACAATGTACTACCTTCCAGATTTGATTATAAGTGTTTTGTTCATGAATATTCAATGGGTATTAAAATTTGGACTAAACATAGAACAGGGAAAGGGTTAAATAATCATGTAAGAAATGATGACATCATGAATCATGATTCTTTGGTACTGGTCAGAACTGTTATGATTTCATACGCAAACAGAGCAGAGATCAGTCGGCGCCTAGAGGAGTCATCTGTTCCAGGTCTACTCTGTTTGCAAAGGCACGAAAATATGGTTGATTGAAGGAATAGGTCAATCCCTTGTTCCATAGATGCCTTCTGGAAGTTCCGAACCTTTGCAGAATGGATCCAGATCTGAAAGCGCCTGTAGGAACAATCTGGTCAGTTTGCTTATGAAATTATATTGATATTATTCTAGTTTCTGTCCTGCTAAAATTCCCTTGTGTATGACTACACATTCAGCTAATTAATATTAATAGTCAATATTTCTAACCGGAATATTCATGGAGTGAGGGCTGAGGCAGGTAGTAGCTTATTGCAATGCAAAACTAATGGTGATGAATACCCCTGTAAGGCAGCCTTTATCACAAAAAAATAATCAAAGTTCAAGGGGAGATAATTCTACAATGCCTGGTGCTAAACACATGACCATTGAATGTTGCACATCTACTATTTGTGGTTATTATGTATACCAAATATAAAATCAGAAACTGTCAAAGTGAAGGAGGAGTTCAGGACATCAACGGCACATGTTTCACGACAAAAAAACAACAAGAGGGCCAGAATGGCCCTGAAGCGCTCACCAGACAATCAGAGGAGAAGATTTTCAAAGTTTTCACTATATGTTTCTATAGAAAACTAGCCGGCCCTGGGGCGGGCCAATTTTGACCCCAGTGGCATAATTTATATAACTTTTGTAGAGGACTTGAATATGATGCTATGAGCCAAATATGAAAGCTGAGAACCTTTCAGTTTCATAGGAGAAGATTTTCAAAGTTTTCTCTTTTTGTTTCTACTGAAAACCACCCACCCCTGGGGCGGGCCCAATTTTGACCCCAGGGCCATAATTCATATAGTTTTTGTAGAGAACCTATACATGATGCTATGCGCCAAATATGAGAACTTTCCAGATTCAGAAGAAGATTTTCAAAGTTTTCACTATTTGTTTCCGTTGTGAAAGCTGATAACCTTCCAGTTTCAGAAGAGAAGATTTTCAAAGTTTTCACTATATGTTTCTATTGAAAACTGCCCACCCCTGGGGCGGGGCCAATTTTGACCCTAGGGGTATAATTTATATAACATTTGTAGAGGACCTAAACATAATGCTCTGTGCCAAATATGAAAGCTGAGAGCCTTCCAGTTTCAGAGGAGATTTTCAAAGATTTCACTATTTGTTTCCATTGAAAACTGCCCACCCCTGGGGCGGGGCCAATTTTGACGTTTTCACTATATGTTTCTATTGAAAACTGCCCACCCTTGGGGCGGGGACAATTTTGACCCTAGGGGTATAATTTATATAACATTTGTAGAGGACCTAAACATAATGCTCTGTGCCAAATATGAAAGCTGAGAGCCTTCCAGTTTCAGAGGAGATTTTCAAAGATTTCACTATTTGTTTCTATTGAAAACTGCCCACCCCTGGGGCGGGGCCAATTTTGACCCAAGGGTCATAATTTATATAACTTTTGTAGAGGACCTGAACATGATGCTATGTGCCAAATATGAAAGCCGAGAACCTTCTGGTTTCAGAGGAGAAGATTTTCAAAGTTTTACTATATGTTTCTATTGAAAACTTCCCACCCCTGGGGCGGGGCCAATTTTGACCCCTGGGGCATAATTTATATAACTTTTGTAGAGGACCTATAGGTGATGCTATGTACCAAAGATGAAGCTGAGAACCCTGTAGATTCAGAGAAGATTTTTAAAGGTTCCAATTGTTGACGCGGGACGACTGACGACGGACATCAGGCGATCACAAAAGCTCACCCTGAGCACTTTGTGCTCTGGTGAGCTAAAAACAAGATCAAGGGGAGATAATTTTATAATGCCTGGTGCTAAGCATGGGAAAATGTGTCTTGCACATCTATTATTTGTGGTTATTATGTATGCTAAATATAAATTCAATCACTTTCAAATTGAAGGAGTTTGTCAGTTCCAAAAGGAACAGACCAACCAAGGGTATAGAAACCCCTAGCTTTAACAAAACCCATGCTTGATTATTTTTCTCGCTGAAATATGCCCTATAACCAAGTAAATTAATGGATTTTGTGAAATACTACTTTACATTGCATGATTTGACTTCCATATCTAATAGCAACAAACTGCAGCATTGAAGCGTGACACCAAATGATGTCATTTGTAATGACATTAATACCACAAATGTTACGTTTTGGTGTAAAATATAAATGACTAAGTGACTACAAAACAACATCTTCGGTTAATTAAACAGGCTTTTAAAATGTTTATATGATAAATAGAATTTCATATTCGTGCTAACTACTTATATTAATTTTAATTCATAAGGTTGTTGCCTATAGAAATGTTGGTATAATTCTTTAAGAATTACTTCCCTTTTATTAATTTCACCTAATCACACATGAATACACTAGACAAGGGGTGTTTCAGATAAGGGTTTCTAATACTCCTATTCTTAGTAACTCATGTTATCTAGTACGTCCGAGAAGCGAGAAAAGAGCTTTCTGCATTGCATTCATTCTGCACTAACAGGGTTGCCAGAAACCAGAGGAAACAAAATTCCCTGACATTTCCCTGACATAATTTCAAATTTCCCTGACACATTACATTGCAAAATTTGGTGTTTCCGTCATAATTTCTGTAAATGCATTATGAAACTTTAAAGTATATTACCTTCATTCTCATGTTTGACATTTGCCTATATTTTCAAATTTCCCTGACATTTCTAAAAATTCCCTGACCTTGAAAAAATTAAAATTTCCCTGACTTTTCCCTGACGCGTGGCAACCCTGACAAAGCAGCTACCTCTTTTAGAAGTTAACCATATTTATTTACTAAGTGGTTGCTCCATAAATACGTCTTTTTACGCCTTTGCAAACAGAGTAGACCTAGGTCAGACGGCTCCTATAGGAGCTGTCTGATCAGGGTCTGCTCTGTTTGCTTATGATATAATGTAGATATGATTATACTGCTTCTGTCATGGCCAAAAATGCATGTGTCCATGCACTTTTATAACAAATTAATCTTCATGATGTCGTATTTTCTTACATGAATATTCATGAAGGAAAGGGTTAAAAGTACAGTCAACAAGAATAACAACTATGTATACAGTTATTATATTTCCTTTATTGGGTTTGTTTTGTTTTGTTTTTATATACACATCAGTCACTTAGACACAATATATATTACTTGGAACATTCTTGTTTAGTGATAACCATGAATGTCCCCATCATTCTGATTAATTATCACTACATTGTAATAAAAAATGCTTCCACACAAAAACTGCCTTCAGCCTTAATATCTGAAGTTTTCATTTCTTTAACCCTTTACTCCATAAAAAAGCCGTCCTACATGTATGCCATTGCAAACAGAGTAGACCCAGATCAGACAGCTCCTGTAGGAGCTGTCTGATCAGGGTCTGTTCTGTTTACTTATGACAAGATATACATCCGATTCTACAGTTTTTGTCAAAACAAAAATTCTTTTGACAAATTTACATAAAAAATTCACAATGAAGAAAATATTCCAAAAAGGGAATTAATATGATACATAAAATTCAGTTTATGAATATTCACAATATCATTATTTCTTATATGAATATTGAACAGGTAAAGGGTTAACTGTAATTTGATTGACTGACACTGTGTAAGTGGAATGTCAATTTATGGCACAGACAGGCAGTCCTCAACACTTCCCAAGTCATATGGAATATTTTTTTGTGTACAGCAACATTTTATATATGCACTGAACCACTTGTAGCGACAATATGGTATGTCTGAAAAATTAAAGCATGTCACAGATATGGTAACAAAACGTAAGGCTTGTCACACACAAGAAGTGCAGTGCCTATCAGTTGGAACATTATTGAGTTGACTATTCAAATCCAATTTGTAAATGTCGCCATCATTCTTCGAAAGCCGTCTGAAGGGTGACTTTATTCTTCACATTTCACTATTATTTCTACACTCTGTGCTTATCCTCTTTTAAGACGGATGTAGCACCACGATTGTTCTTGCAATACGATTCCTTCTGTCCAATTTTTTGCCCAGTCAAACAAGTTTCACTTTCATCTCAATTTTGAGCAATATATTACATGTATGTGTACCGGTACTTTAAATCCAGTCATTACTCAACCATAACACTATCCTAGCGAGTTCACTCGTCTAAACATGGCTTTTCCTCTGTGACTAAAAGAACAGAAGCCTTGTCTGTTACCCAACATGTCCCATGTTCTGAAATATACAAAACAATAAGAGCTCCAGATCTGAGGCATACTTAACCCTTTCCCTTATATTGACGCTTTTTAAAGTTTTAACCCTTTCCCACATACAAACGTGTTTTCACGCATTTGCAAACAGAGTAGACCCAGATCAGACGGCTCCTAGAGGAGCCGTCTGATCAGGGTCTACTCTGTTTGCTATTAGAATTTGATATATCTGTTTCTTTACTGTCTAAAATGTCCACATTGTTCAAGAATTCTTTATAACTATTTTGCTAATGAATATTCAGTAGGTACTGAAAATTGGCCTAAATATAGAACAGGGAAAGGGTTAACCCTTTCCCTTATATTGATGCCTTTTAAAATGTTAACCCTTCCCATGTTCTGTATTTATTCCAAATTTCAATATGTACTGAATGTTGATGGACAAAATAGTTATAATGGATTATGGAAGGTGGACCATTGTAGCCATTTCAGAAACTAAAGAATCAGGTCTATCAAATTCAATTAGCGAACAGAGCAGACCCTGATCTGGGTCTACTCTGTTTGCAGATGCGTGAAAATGCGTTTATATGAAGGAAAGGGTTAATGCCTGTGTAAAAGTCACTTTCTGAAGCCAATGTGATAAAAGGAGCATTTGGAGAATGGTTTGAAATCTACACCATTCTAAAATGTTCCTTTTTTGTAGTTAATGTCCCTTTTCAGTAGTTTTATTCAAAGTGGTTGGGTCTAAAACTACTTTAAAATAGCCTATGAGGTTATTGTCTATAAACAGGGAATGGGTTAACAGTAAGCATGCAGAGCTATAGAAAATTTCTCTCATTCAGTTATCAAAGCATACTTTCTTTCATTTCTTTTCAAAAATGTAGTGCAAGTGTCAAACAGCTTGGATTTGGCATTTAATCAGGATCAACACTGTTTGCAGAGGAAATCATATTTGTCAGTAGCATCATCTAGCATGTAAAAGGTTAAACCTTTTCTTCATATAAACAACTTTTCATGCATTTGCAAAAAAAGTAGATTCAGATCAGAGGGATCCTATTGGAGCTGCCTGATCAGGGTCTGCTCTGTTTGCTTTTGACATGATATAGATCTGATTCTACAGTTTTTTGTCAAAACAAAAAAAATCACTGCAAAGTTTACATTATGAAAATTCAACTAATAAATATTCATGATGTCATCATTTCTTACAGAAATATTGAACAGGGAAAGGGTTAAGAATCAATGACAAACTAGAGCTTGTTTTTAAGAAAAATATATGTCTCTCACCTGCTCCTGTCTCAAATTTTTATGGAGTTTGTTGGAGACGGGATGAGGACTTTTTTATTTAGAGAGCAAACAAAGCTAAAACAAGAGCTGTCCGGCAGACAGCGCGCTCCACTTTCTTTAGTGCTGGATAGTGAAGTGGACGTCTAAGTCAGAAAGGGGAGATAACCATAGCAAAATTAATTTTAGGATTACCTGCCCTTGTGAAATGTGTCCACCTTGTAATAGTTAATATGTATACCAAAGTTGAACCAAATATCTTGGACAGTTTCTGAGACATGGACCTGAACATATAACTTAACCAACAATGAAAATTCTAAGTCGAAAAAGGGGCATAACTATGGCAAAATTAATTTTAGGGTTACCAACCCTTATGAAATGGGTTCCCCTTGTGATAGTAAACATACATACCAAATATGAACCAAACATCTTTGAATTGATGGTTTCTGAGAAAAGGACCTTAACAAAAAGGTTAACTAACGCCGATGCCGACAAGAGGGTCATGACAATAGCTTCACTTTTTGAAAAAGTGGAGCTAAAAAGGCTAGGTTTTCAACAATTCAAGGGTCGTAACTCTGAAGGTCCTGTTCCAAAATTGCTAGTTATTAAACTTGGCCTAGATATTATAACCATAAAATTTTTCGTAATGTTTGGTCATGATTAGATGAGAACTTGATGACTTAGCAAATGGACAAGGCTAAAAAGGCCAATTTTGTATTATTCAAAGGCCATAACTCTAAAGTGCCTAGTTCAATTCTGCTGGTTATTGAACTTGGCCTAGATATTATAGCCATTACCATTTTTATAAGGTTTGGTGAAGATTGGATGAGACGTTTTTTACTTAGAGAGCGAACAGGGCTAAAAAGGCCAAATTTGGATAAATCAAGGGCCATAACTCTAAAGTTCCTTAAACAATCTTGCTGGATATTGATCTTGGCCTAGATAATATAGCCATAAACATTTTTATAAGGTTTAGTGAAGATTGGATGAGATGTTTTTTACTTAGAGAGCGGACAAAACTAAAAAGGCCAAATTTGGATAAATCAAGGGCCATAACTCTAAAGTTCCTTAAACAATCTTGCTGGATATTGATCTTGACCTAGATAATATAGCCATAAACATTTTTATAAGGTTTTGTGAAGATTGGATGAGTTGTTTGTGACTTAGACAGCGGACAAGGCTAAAAAGGCCAAATTTGGACAAATCAAGGGCCACAACTCTAAAGTTCCTAAAACAATCTTGCTGGATATTGAACTTGGCCTAGATATTATAGCCATACATTTTTTATAAGGTTTTTACAAGGCTTAAAAGGCCAAACTTGGATAAATCAAGGGCCATAACTCTGAAGTTCCTGAAACAATATTGCTGGATATCCGACTTGGCCAAGATATAATAGCTATAAACATTTTTATAAGGTTTGGTGAAGATTGCAAGAGAACTTTTAAAAATTGGAGAGTGGACAAGATTTTGTGACAGACACAGACAGACAGAAAGGAATAAATCAATATGTCTCCCGCACCACTATGTGTTGGGAAACATAACACTTGCTACCTTTCACTTTCAAACCCTGGCTTGATTATACTCATTTAACCTTTTCCCTGTTCTACTGTGGGTTTTTTTTTTTCAAATTTCAATACCTACTGACTATTTATGGACAAAATTATTTTAATGAAATATGGAACATTGCAGCCATTTTAGACAGTAATAAGACAGATCTATCAAATTCCATTAGCAAACAGAGCAGACCCTGATCAGATGGCTCCTATAGGAGTCATCTGATCTGGGTCTATTATGTTTGCAAATGCATGAAAACACGTTTATATGAAGGAAAGATCTGTCTCAGTTACAACTCTGAAAACTTGCTGTTCCAACTGACATATTCTACAGCTCTAAAGAAATACCATCCTAAACTGGCATGTTATAAAAGCTTATCTTTTAACCCTTTTCTCCATACATATGCCTTTCTATGCCTCTGTAATAGTTATTTCTTGAAACCATTGTGATAAATAGAGCATTTGCTTCTATACTACACAATTATAACATTTTCCTTTTCTCTAGTAAATGCTCCTTTTCGGTAGATTCATTCAAAAAGGTTGGGCCTAAAAATATGCCTATGGAGGAATGGGTTAAAATCTCTGCTAATGATAGCCCTTTCCCTCCTGACAATTTAACCCTTTCCTTGTTTAATATTCATACAAGAAATAATGTCATCATGAATATTTATTAGCTAGTTTTTATGATGGAATATGTACACTGGATTTTTTTGGCTCAGGTAGAAACTGTAGAATCATATCTACATATATAGTATGCCTTTTCACACCTTTGCAAACAGAGAAGATCCAGATCAGACGGCTCCTATAGAAGCCATCTAATTAATGTCCGTTTTGTTTGCTTATGGTATAATATGGTGTAATATACTATAGATATGATTCTACAGTTTCTACCAATATCAAAACATCCTGTGAAGTTGTGAACATATGCCATTATAAAAATTCAGCTATAAGATATTCAGGATGTCATTATTTCTTACTTGAATATTCAGCAGTGAAAGGGTTAA
This sequence comes from Azorinus chamasolen, assembly GCA_963576725.1. Taxonomy (NCBI): domain Eukaryota; kingdom Metazoa; phylum Mollusca; class Bivalvia; order Cardiida; family Solecurtidae; genus Azorinus; species Azorinus chamasolen. Next base: position 15,942,978 of record OY755251.1, on the reverse strand, counting down.
CAATATGTATTTCTGTGCACTTTGAAATTGCAATAATTAATATGCCTCGGTACACTTTCTCTTTAACATTAATTCATGCTTGATGAAGTGTATGGATATAGCTTACTTGCTGTCCAGGTCTGCACTGGCTCGTATTTCTTTAAAACTGCCAGCTATATGTACTACACCATATATAACAAGTATCAATCCTGTCAGGCACTGAGAAAAAATCTGAAAAGAGAGTCACACATTTTATAATCTCAAGCTGACCATTTGAATGCTGAATTGTGATACATACAGTCAGTAAGTATATCAATATTTATCAGATAAAGGCTTAAGTGCAGACACTGGATTCTGATGTTGCAAAATTACTCAATTAATTACATTTACTCTATAATACGCCTTTGCAAACAGAGCAGACCCAGATCAGATGGCTTCTATAGGAGCCGTCTGATCTGCGTCTGCTCTGTTTGCTTATGGAATAATACAGATCAAATTCTACAGCCTAGAACAGGGTTGGGGTTCAAAGTTAACTCATTGCACGCTAAGAAATTTTGTCATGACTCTACTAAATTATTGTCTGCTATTCAGCTGTCATCTCATCTGCAATATTTTCAAAACTATAAATCTTCTTTCTGCCTTTTGTTTGCAGAAATTTAGGCTTGCATGACAAACAGTTTGGATGTCAGATCAGGCCCCATGTTTTTTGGGGCCTGATCTGGATCCAAACTATTTGCATAGGTCATAAATGGCAGGATAATCCGTCGCTAGCATACAAAGAGTTCATGATAAATGTAACGGCTTTATCAATATCTGCATATCAATATTTGACTCTAATTTTTACCTAAAATACAAGGTCAAGAAAATTTAATCATGCCTATATAGTCCTGCCAGATTTGCTTTTTATTCTATAGTCGGAAACATTTGATTTATGTCTACTGAAGTCTAGATAAGTAAAGATGCATAAATGTAAACATTTTCAAGAATAGCTCTTTTATTTCTCCACCAAACCCTATCCTATGACCATTCTTTAGAATCGTCTTGAAGAGAAAATTCTAAAAGTGTGGTCAGTGGTCACAGTATAGGGTTTTATGGAGAAATGACATTTTCGTATTGGGGCACATACGTCAGACCTGTAGCTCTGTGTCTATACTGTTTGCTAATGGAGTTATAAAATATATATATCTGCTTCTACAGTATTTACCAGAGCCCAAACATTGAACATTGTATGCCACTATCAAGTTCATTAATATTCATGGATACATTAAATCTTACATAAATATCCACAGAGTAAAGGATTAATACCAAAATCAATGGCCCTGAGTGTTGCTCTGAAGATCAAAAGATTACTTACATCCCATGGTAGTCCTGTGAATTCCTTTTCTGTGAGACGTAGATAGGCTCTGTCTGAAATGACAAATATCTGATTTAACTATTTTTACCCCTACAAACAAAATTTGGTAGGTATATATGTCATCTTGTCCATTAGTCATTTCGTCCGTAGGCCAGTCGCCGACAGTCAGTCTAAGAATACCAAGATTTAAATATAGGAGCCGTCTGATCAGGCTCTGCTCTGTTTGCTAATAGAATTAATAGATCTGTTTCTTTGCTTTCTAAATGACTACAATGTTCCACTTTCCATATTTCTTTATAACTATTTTGTCCATGAATTATTGAATATTCAGTAGGTATTGAAATTTGGTCTAAATATAAAACAGGGAAAGGCTTAAGACAGCATGCTAATTTTGTGATGGTTGCTGTTTTCCGGGATATCGTTAAAACCGAAAGTAGCTCTATATAACCATTTAGTGTACACAAAAGTGAACTACATATTTGTATCTGTTGAAGCATGCTGCACAATTTCAAACATCTTAGCCCTTTCCAAAATGCAAACAGAGAAGACCAAGATCAGCCAAGTTTTATAGGCACAGGCCTGATCACATATTAGTTTATTACAGTGTAACATGGTGAAAAGTTTGTGACTCGACTGGGACTGAAACCCAGGGCCTCTGGTTTACCATGGCAACACTCCACTGACTGAGCTACCAAGCCACACAGTCTTAGCCTATCAACAGTTGAACTGTTTCACCACAATTTCTACCTGGCTACACACATTCCCTCTATACAGGAATTTGTCCCGAATTCCATCTCAAAGAAAACTCCAAGAGTTTTTCATTATTATAAATTGTCTTCATATAAATCACCCTACCGGGTATTTACGTTGGGTGCCAAATGTAACATGATGAAAATGTTCTGACTTGACTGGGCCTCTGACTTACCATGCCAACACTCTATACCAACTGAGTTACTAAGCCACACAGTCAGAACCTATCAACTGTTTCACCACAATCTCAACCCAGCTACTTGGGGTGAAACGATTCAAAAAATTTCAATTCGATTCAATTTTTTATATAACACGATTTGATTATTTCCGATTCGATTTAAGATTGTAATAAAAAGGAATGCACTGTGTAGAAGAAATCCTGTGTATTAACAGCTGTGAAAAACAGTGCTTGGACATATACAGGTGGAAAAATCAAAGTAGCCTAGTCACACATAGATCTGACTTCAACAGCCAACATTTTCTGCAGTTTATGTTTTGGAAATTCTTTTTAAAAAAGGTCCATGTGTCTACATTGTGACTGGTCACTAAAACTAAGTAACAAGAGCTGTCACAGGACAGCGCGCTCGATTATTCTCAGAATTGTTAGTGTAAAAATACTTGATAGTGGACTAAAATAGTGTCCAATGATACTAGGTGCAAGTAATTAAAGTCTCAGTAAAGTATCTTTAATAGTACATGTATTCAGGATGAAGGATCTATTTGAACTTTTAATGAAAGAGAAAAACTTAAGCAAAAAAGGCCAATAATTTCTGTTAAAATGCTTGACAGAGTAATGTACTATTGCCTACAGATGAGGCATGTGATGGTGAACATGTGTTCCAAGTTTCAAAGCTTTATCTCAAAGGGTTATGTAAATCAGTGCCATGGACTTTACCAAAACCTTAACCAAAATTGATCAGCTAAAAGGGCCATAATTCTGTCAAAATCATTGACAGAGTAATGTACTCTTGCCTACATATGAAGCTGGTGGTGGTAAACAATAGATGCAATATCATAGCTCTGTAAGACTGATAATGACTAACGTCCAGTCTATTTAGGAATAGAGTTACGTTATCGAATCTAGGTAAACAAGTGATCCAAATCTCAAAGGGTTTTGTAAATTTTCCTTTAACAAAAACCCTAACCAAAATTTCTAAGTTAAAAATGGCTATAATTCTGTCAAAATGCTTGACAGACTTATGTTCATTCTAGTCTGATAGGAGAAGTGCGGAGGGTAGTGCCTCACGGTTTACGGAGAAATCGCCTAGTGACGAAATCGCCTACAATTAGATATATAGTAAACCAATTGGAGAAATCGCCTAGAAAGCAATTATATAGTGTTTGTATTTCGTACCTATGGCACAGGACGGATAACATGACAGAACTTTAAAGAATATTTGTAACAAGATTAATTTGTTATGTTGTATTATTTTCCAGATCAAGATTGACCAAGATTGACGATCAGTGTAGCCCCTGATCACTACATAGAATTAATTAGACAGAAGATATTTATATATAAGGAGCGATAATTATAATATTTATGCAGAAAGAAAGAATGTCATACGCACAGAACAGGTTATTGTATGAGTCTTATGTCTAGTCAGATGATCTGGATCCGATCAGTGTAACCCCTGATCAATACATTAACTTTGACAGAAAATGGTAAAAAGAGCGATATATTTTCACTCTGCAAATTTGCCATAACTATTGATATCATTATCATAATGATATCAATAGTTATGGCAAATTTGCCGTGTGAAAATATCATGAGTCTTAATCACTGTAATATGATCTGGATCCAGTAAATGGATTAGCAATATTATTATAAAAACTGTCCGGTTATCACAGTAGAAAATAAAATTATTATAATGGGACGTAATGGGATACGTCACTTCATAGGATGTGAATAATTCCACAGACCACCGACAAGATTTATTTTATTTTTTACCAACATTTTGTACTAACTAAAATTGCATTTCAAAAATATATTGGATGCAGATCATCTAACAAGAAGACTGAAGTAAGACTCGTATTATAACTTGTTACATGCTTATGACATTTTCACTTTCTGCTAATATTCGGTATATAATTATCAACCCCTGTAATATTGGGCTGTCAAATTCCAGGTGGTGATCAGGGGCCGCACTGATCGTCCAATCTTTGTCATCTTGATTTGGAAAACAACACAACAGGACACTTTATTCTTGTTACAAACACTCTGTATAGTTCTCTCATGTCACCGCTACCTGCACCATAGGTGCAAAATACAATCACTATATAATTGCTTTCTAGGCGATTTCTCCAAATGGTTTACTATATATCTAATTGTAGGCGATTTCGTCACTAGGCGATTTCTCCAGCACCCGTGCATCACTGTTGTACTAAATTTCCAGCAGTCCCATAATGTTTAGGTTCTAATGAGACTCAAGTAACCTGGCGTTATTTATGATCTAGATTTAAATTCTGTGACACTCTGATCGCCTTTTTTTTTAAAGAAATAATGGAAAATCAGTGACAATGCTCTGTCAACACTGACAGTGACAGTGTTGAAAATGACTGCTACTAGTAGTGAAATACCGGCGACTGACGTTTAGAGAAATCGATCCTTGAGAAACACAAACGTTCGATTTTCCCTACAATTAACTTAGTCTTAATTAACTTACGTTGGGCTGCTGAATAAGCGGCGTGTAACAGGCCTACGATACCAAGAAACACACACAATTTGTAGAAATTCATGGTCTTGACGAGGACGTAAAGAGGATAACGACCAAGGGGTATCCGAATCAATCCCACTCGGAACCCCTCGGGGTATGACTAATACTTGAACGGAGAAGAGCGGTTAAATCGCTCCGGTATATGAATGAATGAATGAATGAATGAATGAAAGACTTTATTTAAAGAGGGTTACCCGGTTAGTCAACAGACTAATCTACCCCAGGGCCCTCTAACACAAGCATTTCATACAAAATATTTAACAACAGAAATATAATAAGAATATCTGTAATTTAAAAGACTGGACAGAGTAGCCATACATATAATGCACATTTTAATCGATTAAAACGAACTGAATGCGAATACTAGTTTGAAAAAGTGAAATATGGCATTATAATACCAAGAAAAGAAACTTCCACAGAAATTGTCCAATCTGGGATTACTCAATTCTTAGCCTCATGTAATACTCTGTACACAGTCATGTAACACATGGGAAAAAAATCATAGTGATAGATATTAGAAAACATATTCACAAAACTGGTTTATCAAAACAACACTATATGTATATGCTATAGAAAGCATAAAAATATTGTTCACATATTTCAAACAGGGCAAACCCAGCTCAGTAATTCCTGCAGAGTTTTTCTGAAATGGAATTGTTCTGTTTGTTAATATTCAAGACTAAATTTGTAAATCGTCATTGTTACACTGGTTGTTTTACAATATGTACACTACACTTTGAATAAAGTGATAATGATTTGGGCCAGTTTTATTACAGTACTGAATATGTAAACTTACTACATTCTTCATATATATCAGTGTCCTAGTGATGTGGAAGTTGTTAATCAGTTCGCCTCAAATCTGATTTGAGATGAAATATATTTTAAATACTTTCTTATAAGTCACATTTTTTGTTGCCAACCCGTAATGAATTTGAAAATCTTATGTCATCGGAATCAGTAAGGACTATTCATAGTCTCTCAAAATTTCTTTATTATGCCGATCAATTAAGATCACTAAATGAACATGTTCAGATATAAGTTTATTATAATGATGTTCCAACAATTTCTTTCTCTGTAAAATGAATTTATTTATGTAATTGTTTTGTGTATTTCACAATCCTGTAAAATTGTATTGGCTATATATGAGCTTTATGCAACTAAATTACAAATACAATTTATGTTTATTATGTTATGTTACATACAGTATAAACATGTTGGCATATCGTGTTACGATGTCCACAAACAATATCAAGTCACAGCTTATGTTAATCAAAATTCTGTTATGTGGGCATACTGCACGGGTCGTTTTATATAAAATCGCCTATTAGCACGTGCAAACGGTGTAAGGCGTTAACAGTAAGCTAGTTCTTTCTCTTTTCAATATCCATGTTATGGCATCACAATTATTTATAGAGCTAAGCTAATTTATTATAATGTAAACTTTTTACCCCGACCTTTGACCCTGAAGGATGACCTTGACCTTTGACCCATGGACCAAGGAGTTGAACGCGACACATCGTCTTTGTGTGTTGAACATTTGTGCTAGGTTATATTGAAATCCATTCACAGATAAAAAAAAAAAAAGTTATAGAAGGAACACGAAATTTGGGACGGACGGCGGACGGACAGTGCGATTACTAAATGCCGGACGGGGTAGATAAAAATAGTTAAACCCATGGGGTATGTACCGCTCCCTGGTGGGTCTATGTATAATTTTTTCTATGATATATAAATATTTTGCAATTTTAGTTATGGAATATAGTCACAACTTTCGTCTTTTATGAAATTCTTATTACTTCAAACACGTCGTTATATACGTGTATGCATCTGTCTATGGAGTCTGTGCGACTCATCGGATACATGGTCGGGATGAATTCATCATGAATTACACTTATCAAGACCGTTCGATCGTTAGAGGACCACGTTTTTTTGACTGCATACTGTAATTTTTTTTAGCATAAATAGGGTATGCATTTATTAGTTCATACCATGTTCAGTAACTGACGCCAAGTATCGAAAGTCTATCATAGGATTGGAATTTTCCTGAAGTCGTGTATGTGTTTCTCTCTCTGTGTACGTGTTTGTTATGAGCGAGTATCCCTGTAGACCGGGGATTGGATTCTAACGGTATATGTCCATAATTCACCACCTAGCATCTGATGAGTTCTGTTAAATGTGCTGTATTTACAATACACTGATATAAGGGCAAGTGCTAAAACATGGGCCATGTAAACAGTTGATTCAGATTAGTCTCCATCTTATAGTCAAACAACTAGGTCTGACGTGTCAAGGGTCAGCCGAGTCCATTTTTAGGGAGAGCAGCATTCCGCATGTTCTCGGACCTTTTTTTAAACAGCCGAGGTAAGTATATTAGATAAAAATGAAGGCATAATTGATGTCGGTAGTTTAGCGCAGTAGGTAAACTCTATGTTGTAAACTCGTCTATGTTGTGGGTAAGTCCGGCGGGGATACCTTTGTTTACACTATTTGTAAAGCTAGGGTGATTTTGAGAGAAATGTGAGGTTAGGACGTCCGTAAACCGGTTTAAACCCCCAGTGGTGTTTTTGCTACTGACCGTGCCAAGGCGGTACTCTCTTTGTCACCCTTCCTTTTGTTTGCCTTACGTCTTTGTGCTTGTGATTTTGTTCATGTGTGGATTGTTTGTCTCTAGTTCTTGTGTGTCTGTTGGTGTTTTCTGTGTTCATCTCGTTTGTGAGTGTTCGTTTGGATGTGTGGTTGTGTGTGTGTGTGTGTGTGTGTGTGTGTGTGTGTGTGTGTGTGTGTGTGTGTGTGTGTGTGTGTGTGTGTGTCATGCTATCTATCGGTGTTGTGGTGGTGGTTGTGTCTTGTATGTGGCTTTGCCTGCTCGACTTTACTACTTTTCCATCTAGGTATTCAGAAGACATTGCGAGGGTAGTATTTTTTATTTAGTGTGGGTTCGAATCCCGCGTTGACCTTGATTTTTTTTAATCTTGAATGAATAGTATCTAAGCATTATTTTAGTTCATACTGTATAATTATTCTGACCATTTACATGTTTGTCAATGTACTACCGGTACTCGCGTTGAGGACATTAAACGGACATATTGGACATCAGACATTACTATAGACGAAATCATTGAACACTTCAGACCTGACGTCGGACACTGATGATAATTAAGTTGACGAATCCGAGACGGACACTGCCAGTGAGGGGGAAAATGATTTTTTTTATAGTATTAACCGTTTCTCAGTTTAACCCTTTATTCCATGAGTATTCATTTTAGAATTAATGACATCATGGATATTAATTAGATAATTGTTATAATAGCAGATTAACACCGGAAGTTTTGACCATGGCAGAAATCAGATATATATTTTATCATAAACAAACACAGCAGACCTGATCTGGGTCCTCTCTATTTGCAGAGGCATAGAACTGCTTTGTTATGGAGTAAATGGTTAATAATCATGTAAGAAATAATAATATCATGAATATTTATTACCTGAATTATCTCAGATTCACAGTTTCATATAATTTCTAATCAAGTTCAAGCTTTATACAATATAAGGATGCGCTTTCAAACAGGATCTTCCAAAGAGGATCTTGTTTGCACCAGCAACTATATATATTCATGTTGTCAGTTTAGCTATTTTGCACCTACACATCAACGCATTTTCACACTTTTAAAACAGATTAGACCCAGATCAGAGGAGCCGTCTGATCAGGACCTGTTCTGTTTACTAATGATATAATATACATGTAGAACTGATTCTATATTTTCCGTCATGACCAAATTAGCTTGTGTTCATATTATTACATGAATGTCATTATAAAATATCAGCTAACAAACATGTTTGATGTTGTAGTGTTGCCAGTGAATAAATATTCATGACCTAAAGGTTTAAGCATTGTGCCAGCATTGTGCACCCTGTAGGACATATCGGGGTCCATACGGGTTTCTGCAAACTACCGCTTTGTCATTATAAAGAGAGGGCATTGACCCCCTTAGTTCACATAGTACACTTGAAATGTACCCAAATGTGTACATAGAGTACCGTGGTACACATCTGTACACATTTACATGTATGTACTTGTGACAGCATTGTGCACCCTATAGGACACACCGGGTCCATACGGGTTTCTGCAAACTACCACTTTTTCATGATAAACGGAAGGATTTGGCCATTTACAGTAGAAATGGGGGTGAAATATGCATTTATATGTTGTTTTTGTTCATTTTTTCAGGCCTTATGACCACTTTTACACGGATTCTATCGAATTAGACCAAGCTAAGCCTCTTTTGTCTATTAATAATTATGCAATCGTGTATTTACTTTAAAAAGTCCATTGCGCCACTACAGAAATGGAAAGAAAACACGCAATGGGAATTCTAAAGTCATTTCTGGGATGATTTTTTCAGGCAATATAGGTACAATAAGGTATTTTCGATTGAATTAGACCAAATAAAAAACAATCGGTCCATTTTTAAGCATAAAAGTGTGTATCTTATGAAAAAAATCCAATTCGCTATTGGCGAAATGGAGATTTATAGTGGAAATGGAATTAATAAGTCCGTTTATTTGTTGTTTATATTCATTTTTCAGTCTGTATGATTATTTTCAGACGAATTCTACTGAATCAGTCCGAATTAAACTCCATGTGTCCATTTACAGCTGTACAATCGAGTATATTTACTGAAGAAAAGTCCATTGCGCCACTGGAGAAATGGAAAGAAAATTTTATACGCAATGGAAATAAAAACACTACATGTATATGTATCGATTTTAGATCAAATTGAATATAATGTGTCCATTGATAAATGTATAATAATAATCAATTAAGATTTATTTAGCTCGTTTCTAATATAATCATCAATTGTTACTGGTTAAAACTGAATTATCCTATCATCTTAACAAAATATAGATATCGTAAGCAAAGGAGTATATAATCAGGATATTTTGCTGAATTAGGCATTATAGCTACTCAAAACGTCTAGAATGTTAGGACGGATTGTATATTATGCGAGGTAAGTAATTGTTTATTCTGTTTATTATTTCAATGATTGTACAGATCAGGGTATGCTCTGTTTGCTAATGGAATATGATAGAACTGGTTCTTTTTTAGTTTTTAACTTGGCTAGAATGTTCTGTCTTTCATATTTCATTATACATGTACAACTATTTTGTCCATGAACATTAACCCTTTCCCTGTTTATTCAAAATTTCAATACCTACTGAATATTCATGAACAAAAAAGTGATAATGGAGTATAGCAGTTGGAATATTGTAGCCATATTAGAAAGTAAAGAAATTCTATAAGCAACCAGAGCAGACCCATATCAGACGGCTCCTATAGCTGTTTGCAAATGCGTGAAAACAGTTTATATGAGGGAAAGGGTTAAGTCAGTAGCTTAGTGTAAAGCACACGCGTGCTATAGCAGCAGGGTTCCGTTTAAAACAGAATGGTAGCACGTGTAGCCTTTGAGATGTGTATTAAGTCAATCGATATGTCCCAGCATGGGGTTTATGGTTTTAACAGGTAATTAACTGCACACGCATGTATGGAGTAAAAGCCTTAAAGGGGTAAATAATAGAACAGAAATAATAGAACAGAAGCTACACCAGTTTTTTTACAATTATATTGTTATGTTTTAGAGTGAGGCAGAAATCACATACAATGTATACCAATGGTAATTTTACTAATAAGAAATACTGGTGGAAATTCATAGTTGTGTTAAAACAACACATTATGGCACAACTAAATAGTTTTACATCCTTCTATACGACTAGTCAAAAGGTTTTTAAATCATTATTATAAACTATACCATAACTCCCGTTACACTGTATGCAAATTCATCTTGTGTTTTGCACCACACCAAGTTTATCACTTTCCCTATTAAATTACAGGTCTTTAGGTTGGTTTGTGTATATAATGCCTAAAAGTTAAAGATTTACACATTTATTCAGGTTGTACATACAAAGTCGAGCAAACCGAACAGAACCTGGTCAATTAGCTTCTACAGGAGCAACACGCATTTGATCTGTGAGCGGATAGGTGGGCGGGACTGTCGGTAAAAGGTGTGACAATCCAATCATGCTATAGCTATACCCGCTGATTGGATTAAACATCAACTTAATTCGTTATGGACTATCACGGGTGCGAACATCCAATCCGACTGATCAGGATCTCCTCTGTTTTATACTTAATTATACTTGACATTTCCTGCAATGACCAAACCTTTTCGTGATGAAATGTAATTAACCCTTCGCTTGCTATTCACGTCAATATACCTACCGGTAAATAGTGAAGACCCAGATGAGACAGCTCCTACATGAGCTGTCTCATCAGGGTCTGTACTATTTACAAGTTGATTGTGCAACCAATGCACTCCAGAGCAGTGATTGCACAGTGATATAGCCTACTTGTACACCGTGAAGATATATGTAATTATACAACAGGGCATGGGTAAAGAAGGAGAAATGTGTTTTAAAATTCAGCAAGCGAAGGGTTAATAGTGACATCGCTATTTTTTAGGATTAACATAGGCTATTAAATCCAGATCATAGGGCTCCAGTAGGATCCGGCTGTCCAGGGTCTGCTCTGTTTGCTTCTGAGTTTGTAAATAAGAATTGACAGTGTCTGCAATGACCAAAACTTTACGTGATAAATGGTGACATCGCTATTTTTTTAGGATTAACATATCAGATCCAGATCATACGGCTCCTGTAGAAGCTGACTGATCAGGGTCTGCCATGTTTTACCGAGTTTTTAAATTATACTTTACATTTTGCAAGAACCAACAATTTACACAGTGAATGAAATCTAATTAATGGTGACATCGTTATTTTTAAGGATTAACATAGGATCCTGATAAAACGGCTCATATGTAGTCAAGAGCGGACTGATCACAGTCTGCTCTGTTTGCTTCTAAATTTGCGAAATATACTTGTAATTTCTGAAAATAACTAATAATTAATAATTAATGGCAACGTCGTTATTTATTACACTAACATAGTAGACCCAGATGAGACGGCTCATGTAGGAACCGATTGATCAGGGTCTGCCCTATTTGCGTCTGAATTCTTACAACAACATAGCTAGTAGACCCAGATGAGACGGCTCGCGTAGGAAACGATTGGTGAAGGTCTGCCCTGCCTGAGTTCTTACAGGGAGCAGTTAATCTGTCTGGACTGTCCGTCATAAAGGCGAACAGCGTTGAATTAACGGTGTTTCATTGCCTTACAAGAGTCCCGAACCTTTTTATTTTACTACGTTTTAGTCCTAACCATAATTTTGACCACGATTTAGTCTTAACATGGCTTCCCCGTTGAATGAATTCTAATATTTTCAAAACAAACCTCTGAAAACATGAGCAAGATTAAACGCAAAGTGACAGTTGATCAGTCTGAGGGAGATAGAAAGAAGCCGAGTGTCTTTGAAAGATTGGGTAACACCCGTAGGTCATTTGGTGGAACTTACGACGACTCTGATTCAGACGTGAGTTGAACGGGATTTTTTTTCTTCAAATTGCCGGTGGTTGCCGACAGGGACTGCGACATAAGATAAGATAAGATAAGATAAGTTTTATTTAACGTCGGCAAGATATATAACAAGCAACATAAGCCCTATTTGGGCTTTGGAACCGACAAGATAACAGTACATACATAGTGACAGCACATAGTCATAATCAGCATAATATTAAAACATAAATCTAATTTAAATACAGGCTAAAAATATATGATTTAGCTATGATACTAAGAAAGCTCTAAAACTATATCAGAGAGTAGGTGAAATCCTACTAAATAGCACACAGACTTATTATAAAACAAATTTATCAATTATAAATATCACAAGGATGGCCTGATAAGTTGTGTTTTTAAGTAAATGTAAAAGAAAAAATTCAAATCAATGAGAGCCAAAGCTCAACAAAGAAAAGGAAATTAAAACATAAATACAAGCATACATTTTAAAACAAGCTGAGAATGAGTCAGCCCTGATACTAAGAATTGATATAATACTCTTTAAGATCTGAAGCAAGTAGGATCACTATAGATTGCACACATACTCATATCACAAAGATATCACAAGGATGGCAAGATAAGCTATGTATTTAGTATTGAATCAATGATAACAAATCTCAGCAAAGAAAAAAGAATTCAAAAGAGACCAGGCCTCTGTGGGACATTAAATAAGTACACGGAGAGTGATATATTATGTCACACAAGAGGAATGGTTCTGCGTAATGTGTGTCCCTATCTATTCCTCTTACTCGAATATTAAAAACAAGCAGGCATTCATGTACGTATAAGCAGCGGAAAAATGCAGTTAACCCTTTACCCGCCAAATACTTTTGCAAGAAAATTTGCCATCATCATATACCATAATCTGAATATGCATAATTTGTTAGACATGAAATGAAAAATCATAGCATACACAACAAACTCTGATCAAAAGGTTCCTCAATGAGTCGTCTGATCTGGGTTTACACTATATGCAAATGCAATAATAGGCATTTATGGGGAAAAAGGTTAAGCATATAAACATAGGGCAAGCATGGAATAGCATAGCAAGGCAAACAAGCAAAGTATTGCAACTTCAACAAGGCAGTAATTTAAGCAGTCGGCATTCTACTAAGGTTCTAGAAGCACCAAATCACATAATAAGCAATGATACATATAAAGCACATTTTCTAAAGCAAACAAAAGCTGAAGTAAACATAAAGCAAATAAAATTGAACATGAACAGTAGGATACTAATTTGTTTTTCCAGCCCTGTGGAAGACAGTATATTAAAGCTATCCCACTTGAAAACGACATGCAGAGCATTTACAATTGTTCCCATCCCAAAAAGTTATTTGATTTTTGAACTGGTTAAATTCTGAGGTCTTTCTATAGTGATCTGGTAAGGAATTCCACAGGACTGGAGCTGCATATTTAAATGAATTCTTACCGTAAGTAGTTGTTTTAACACAGCTGCATGTCTCAGATTTGTATAGCTATCATCCCGGAATACTTCAAACTGCCTTCTTTTATCATCGTACGATCAGTTCATTGCGTTGGGAAAGAGATTTCACATTCACTTTTTAAATTAAATGCTGTTCATAATCATTTTGTCAACCTGCTAGTAAGTTTGTATTAGACTTAATCTACATGGCTAATCATACGGCGTCTGTGTAACTATCATCTATGTATTGTATTAAGTGCACGAAGACCACCTAGTACCTAACAATTTAGGTACACATAAGAAAAGTAGTATGTACCAGAAGGTTAGTTGTACACCTTAAAGACTGGCTTAGGAACAAAATGTGACACTGTATACATCCATAAAATAAATTATGTTAATTTCTGCTCATGGAGGCAATATCAGCAAATAATAATAAATAAATCTTATCTTCTTCTATATTACAACAAACCTTTAAATTTGAAGATTATGTGCCAGCAGTCAAATTACCTCCCTTTAAATGAATTCCAACTCAGACTTAATTTCCTTACATATTATTTGCATACAGTTTCTTCATTGGCCAACATTTTCTGTGTTCATGTGTCATTATAAAAAAACCCTAAATAATATTCATGATTGTCATTGTTTCTTACATTTATAATAATAGCCCAGCAGGTTTTTTTTCGCTTTATAACAGATAGCTGCGATTTTCTTTAAAATCATGCAGGTTCCTCAGTGGGTTTACCTCAAGGTTTTTCTTTCCCCCAATTGGCAAATTTGCCTATGATTAGGCTGGAACGATATCACCAATGCATCGGTAAATCGTTGTGAGAAGTCTGATACCAAGTCCAAAATATCGATGTTTGGCGACACTTTGCAATGTTTGAATACTTGATGTAATTAATGATATAATAAACATGAGATTACTAGGATCTGTTATTATGCATCATCCCCAAAAGTCAAATAAATCCACATGAACTTCACTCAGCTTAAAACGCTTCTGCAATGCTTGTTATTTACTTGTTATCGCTTCGGTCCTATAAATTAATATTAATCGCAACAACACAGGCGTACTCTACCTCTTTTTCATTTGCGGAAATCGGCGAAGAAGTGTTCTGATTGAATAAATATGTGTATAAGAGACAGGCCGAACTGTAATTTCTTATGTGTATAAGAGGCAGGCCGAACTGTAATTTCTTACATGGATTATGCGGCGTATATCCGGCCCGGGATTTATACATCATGATCAGTTAATCTGCATAGTGCAGTGAGTGCACATATCCTATCAAGATCTGTCATGATAATATTCATTTAAGGACAATTTCGGCCATGAAAAATGCCGAAAAAATATGTCTCGATTAGCTACTGTTTTAAGAGAACCCGGCACTTGACTGCGTATAGTAGGTTGGGACGGCACCAGAATTTCCCCCTGCCCTATTTGCAAAATACTTTCAATGCTGTAAGCGACTGTTTTTAGCTCCACTTTTTAAAAAAGTGGAGGTATTGTCATGACCCTCTCGTCGGCGTCGGCGTCGGCGTTGGTTAACCTTTTTGTTAAGGTCCTTTTCTCAGAAACCATCAAAGATATTGGGTTCATATTTGGTATGTATGTTTACTATCACAAGAGGAAGCCATTTCACAAGAGTAGGTAACTCTAAAATTAATTTTGCCATAGTTATGCCCCTTTTTCGACTTAGAATTTTCATTGTTGGTTAAGTTTTATGTTCAGGTCCATGTCTCAGAAACCGTCAAAGATATTTGGTTCATCTTTGGTATACATATTAACTATCACAAGGGGAACCCATTTCACAAGGGTAGGTAACCCTAAAATAAATTTTTGCCATAGTTATGCCCCTTTTTCGACTTAGAATTTTCATTGTTGGTTAAGTTTTATGTTCAGGTCCATGTCTCAGAAACTGTCCAAGATATTTGGTTCATCTTTGGTATACATACTAACTATGACAAGGGGGACCCATTTCACAAGGGTAGGTAACCCTAAAGTTAATTTTGCTGTTGTTATCTCCCCTTTCTGACCTAGACTTCCATTACACTATCCAGCACTAAAGAAAGTGGAGCGCGCTGTCTGCGGACAGCTCTTGTTTAGTAAAAATGACAGCCGAAATTGAGATTGAGTGAGCGCCTCCGTCTTTTAAGTAGAATGTTTGGAAACATTTTGAGCTTGAAAAAGGAGACAAACAGAAGGTGATGTGTCTTCTGTTTGTTTTTTGTATTGCCCAGTTCACTGAATACAGCAGTTTAACAGTTGTTAAACATGTATCATTATTACATATTGGCCTTGGTTATCATGGTTATGCAAATACTTTATTCAAATCGAGTATCGTGATGTATCATCGAATCGCTACTACATAATCGTGATGTATCGCGATGCTAAAATGAGCAGCGATATCCAGCACTAATTATTTCCCCTTATTAGCCATTTTTACTGTATAAAAGCGGGTAGCCAGCAAATTTTTCCCCTTCAAGTGAAAAAAAGGCCTAATATTTATTATTAAAGAGTTAAGCCATTTGATTAAGTCGTTGGTATAGATCTGATGTTTATGACTTGTTTGTATTTCAGAGGGAGTTATACACACAGAAATGTAGGAACTGGGAGGCTGGTGGTAGCTGCCCATATGGTAACAAATGCAAGTTCAAGCATGGGACGACATTTGCAAAACAGAAAGGGTAAAGATGGTTGACTCATTTTTCTGTGTAAACCTTTCCAGTACTGATTTTTAGTTCATCATAGCACATGTTAGTTTTAGGATTGTAGAATGTTCATCATCTGTCTATCGACTGTCCACAATTTTATAATCTAGCAATTGCAGTACTTGACCAATCTTGATTAGACTTTGTAAACCGTTTATGTCCATAATATCTCAGTTAACCCTTTCATTCATATAAATGCTTTATCATGCAGATAGAATATAGCCAGATTTTTTGCAAATAGAATATATCCAGATTGGATGGCTTCTATATCAGGGGTAACAGGTCAAAACCAAACCATTTTATAATGGTAATTTACTCATACACTTACCATCTATTTTTGCTGGCGAATACCAAAGTATGATAAGATGATTTTAATCATGAATTGAACATTTGTTTATTCAAACATAGGCTTGTTTTGTGTACTTTTTGTCAAATTATATATAACAATTTAACCCTTCGCTTGCTATTCACGTCAATATACGTAACTGTAAATAGTGAAGACCCAGATGAGACAGCTCCTGCAGGAGCTGTCTCATCAGGGTCTGCACTATTTACAAGTTGATTGTGCAACCAATGCACTCCACAGCAGTGATTGCACAGCGATATGCTTGTACACAGTGAAGATATATGTAATTATACAACAGGGCATGGGTAAAGAAGGAGAAATGTATTTTAAAATTCAGCAAGAGAAGGGTTAACTTATCAATTTAATGATGACTTCTTATTTTACTTTTATTCGCCAACTGCCTACTTAATCCAATACGGGGTGTGAAAAATACAATTCAGCTAAATAGTAATATGCAGGAAAGTAACAATCTATTACACAATTATCAGTTGATTAAAGTATGCCGATTACAAATAACAATGGCAAACATTAAACACATCTTTCATGGGTCAATTAATGATTAAAAATCAAGCATCTGTAATTATGATCAGGTCAGTTGGTGAAGTTAATGCCTTCTAACCATACACAATCATCAAAGTTAAAAAAAAGAATCTTTCTTGTTTATATAATACATGTATCTCAACAACATATACCATGAAGAGACTCAAATAAAGAATAAATATATACCCCAATTACCTGGGCCCCGCCTAAGCAGATTTAATTAACACCTAACCTTAAGGGTTTTCATTTTCATTCATAACAACCGATTATTTTCTGGACATACCAGATTGCACTGACATGTTCTTAGTTTGAATTTTCATGGTTACTAGAAAAACAACCGATGCAAAACTCATTTCAGCCGATGGTTTCAATTGTCAATCGGTTGAAAATGAACACCTTGAACCTTTGGTAATAATCACTGCAAGATACTATTTCTTAGTTGTCAAAATCTAGGTATCTATTGGTTGTCAGGCGCCACTAGGTAATATCTGACTACCGGTAATAAATCATATGGGGCATTCTGTTCAATATATAGTGTGGTCCGATTTGACCTAGGCCGATTTGGTTTTGGTCCGATTTGACCTGGATTCCTATCAGGGGCTGCTCTGTTTGCTTATGACATGATATGGATCAGATTCTACAATTTATCAAAGCAAACAATTGCTTCAAAAATTTTACAATTATTAGAATTCAACTATTAAAGATTCTTGATATCATTATTTCTTACATGAATGCTGAACAGGTAAAGGATTAAGATCATTTGTTGGTCCATGTAGAGTTCTTTGTAGTATGATCAAAATATGATTTCTGACCCTGTTTACACCCTTGCTCCGTCATTTTATGTTGATAATGTTTGAAGAGAATTTATCAGAGCATAAGTTCTCAATCCTATTTACCTGTCCAAATCTACATTGTATGTTATATTTATGCATAATTGTACATAGCAAGTCATAATCATACAACTTTTAAATTGAATGAATGCATATACGTTTGAAGTTGAATAAAGTCAATAAACCTACATTTAACATAAATTTATGCATTTTAACCCATTACTCCATAAATGTACCTTTATATGCCTTTGAAAATAGAGTAGACCAAATCAGACTCCTCCTATAGGAGTCATCTGATCAAAATCTGACCTGTTTACTTATAAATGGATTAATATAGAACTGGTTTTACAGTTTCTGCTCTGGCAAAAAAATGTGTTAATTGATCTAATGAATGTTTGTTTCTTGAATATTCATGGAGTAAAGGGTTAAATTGGACAAGTAAACTCGCTGGCTTATAAAAATACAAAGATAGTGTTAGAGAGATGGTATCATCCACTTGTGTACAGAGATAGTGCCAGAGAGATGGTATCATCCACTTGTGTACAGAGATAGTGTCAGAGAGATGGTATCATCCACTTGTGTACAGAGATAGTGTCAGAGAGATGGTATCATCTACTTGTGTACAGAGATAGTGTCAGAGAGATGGTATCATCCACTTGTGTACAGAGATAGTGTCAGAGAGATGGTATCATCCACTTGTGTACAGAGATAGTGCCAAAGAGATGGTATCATCCACTTGTGTTACGTTGTGTACAGAGATAGTGAGTGAGTGTCAGAGAGATGGTATCATCCACTTGTGTACAGAGATAGTGTTAGAGAGATGGTATCATCCACTTGTGTACAGAGATAGTGTCAGAAAAATGGTATCATCCACTCGTGTACAGAGATAGTGTCAGAGAGATGGTATCATCCACTTGTGTACAGAGATACATGTAGTGTTGGAGAGACATTATCATTCACTTGTTTACAGTTCTGTGTCAAAATTTTGTAGGAGACGAGAGGAAGAAAGTCCGGAGGATCTTCGTCTGAGAGTTAAAAGACGCAAAGATAAAGTCAGTGAAAAAAGTGACTCTGATGATTCAATCGAAAGAAGCAGGAATCGTGGTAAGGTTTTCAAGTTGTGGGGGAATATTTGGCAATTGTACTTTTTATGTATTTTCATTTTTCTGCCTGGCTCATGTACATGTGATTTCTCAGCAATTAATGACAGAAATTCAATGAAACTTCAGTATTTGGTGGAATATGGGGGCCTGACCATTCATTCTTTTTGTGTCACCTGCAGAGAGGCAGTGTGTCACTTAGGGATCACTTTTCTGTCGTCTGTCTGTCCGTCCGTCCGTCCATCACAAATTTCACATGTGTCTTCCTTTCATTGAGGACTATTGATGTAACTAAGGAACATCACTCTACATACAATACTTTTTGAGTTATTCCCCTTTGTTCCAATTTTCACATTCCAGCTGATTAACAGTTTTTGTGTTCCTCCCAACACTCTTTTTTCTGCCCCCATTGACAATAGTCGGGGGCATTATGTTTTGCACCTGTCCGCCCGTCTGTCCGTGCGTCACGCTTTTACGTGCAGTTGGTTGTCACAGTTTTTTCATTGTCTTATATCTCACTAACCACTGTAGCTTTTGGCATTGAATTGCATATACACATAAACCACCATCCATATTTTCATTGCGCATCCAGCCCATGTTGCCCACAAGCCCAAGGTCAAGGTCAAATGACTTAGGAAGTTTACAGTGTACATGCAGCTAGGCAAGCACCACCTCGGGGGCATCGCTGTGTCTTACTGACACAATTTTCTAGTTATTGGATGATTTCCCTTAGAGCTATTGGCCTTTCATTATCCTCTGCCATAGGTGAAAGGATATAGTTTTTGCAACATGTATCTGTGAGTCCATCTTTCCATTCACCTCACCTTCAGTAACATCTCAGATATGGTTTGGAGTTTTCTTTATCTGGGTGGCCTTTCCATCCATCCAGAGTCATATCTCAGAAACCTTTTGGAATATTTCTATGAAACTTTGTGTATATGTTTAGGATAAAAAAGAAATGTGTCCCTGCATGTATCTTTCAGATTGACCATGGAATACACAAGTAATGGCCCATTTTTTTGCCAAAACCTAAATGCTGTTTTGTCCATGTGTCATATTTCAGAAATGGTTTGGAGTTTTTCAATGAAACATTGTGTTAATGATTACTACCATTGGAGAAAGTGTTCCTGCAAGTACATTGTATTTCTCAGATCGACCTGGGAACACCAGAGTTATTGGAATATGAGAGTTATGGCCCTTTTGTTGCCAGAAACTTAATTCTTTTGTCTATCTGGAGTTATATTTAAGAAAGTTATTTTTCAGAAATGGTTTGGACTTTTTCAGTGAGAAATTGTGGTTATGTTTACTATTATTCACAAATGTGGCCCTAAACATAATAAACAGGGCCACTGGATTAAAAGAGCATTGGGCAAACTGACACTTGTTTTGATTATGCAACTAATATACCCTTCTATCACCTAACTGTGCACATGTCAGTTTTGCAATTAACACGATTGGCCTGGTTTGTTTTGTAACCACTCGTTTTTAAGGACTGGAGAAAATATAGCAAGGCAAATTCAGTTTTTATCTTTTTTATGCCCCTGTTGACGATAGTCAGGGGCCATTATGTTTTGCACCTGTCCATCCGTCCGTCACGCTTTTACATGCAGTTGGTACATGCAGTTGGTTGTCACAGTTTTTCATGGTCTTATATCTCAGTAACCACTATAGCTAAATTAGCTATTAGCATGGAATTGCATATACACATTAACCATCATCCATATTTTCATTGTGCACCCAGACCATGCTGCCCACAAGCCCAAGGTCAAGGTCAAATGACTTGGAAATTTTACGTGCAGTTGGTTGTCACATTTACGTGCAGTTGGTTGTCACAGTTTTTTATTAGCTCACCAGAGCACAAAGTGCTCAGGGTGAGCTTTTGTGATCGCCTGTTGTCCGTCGGCGTGCGTCGTGCGTCGTTCGTCGTTCGTCGTCCGTCGTCAACAATTTGAACCTTTAAAAATCTTCTCCTCTGAATCTACAGGGATCTCAACTTTCATCTTTGGCAGATACCATCATATTCAGGTCCTCTACAAAAGTTATATAAATTATGGCCCTGGGGTCAAAATTGACCCCGCCCCAGGGGTGCCTTGTTTTCAATAGAAACATATAGTAAAACTTTGAAAATCTTCTTCTATGAAACCAGAAGGTTCTCAGCTTTCATAATTGGCACATAGCATCATGTTCAGGTGCTCTACAAAAGTTATATAAATTATGGCCCTAGGGTCAAAATTGGCCCCACCCCAGGGGTGGGCAGTTTTCAATAGAATCATATAGTGCAAACTTTGAAAATCTTCTCGTCTGAAACTGGAAGGTTCTCAGCTTTCATATTTGGCACATAGCATCATGTTCAGGTCCTCTACATAAGTTATATTATTTATGGCCCCTGGGTCAAAATTGGCCCCGCCCCAGGGTTGGGCAGTTTTCAATAGAAACATATAGTGAAATCTTTTAAAATCTTCTTCTCTGAAACTGGAAGGCTCTCAGCTTTCATATTTGGCACATAGCATCATGTTCAGGTGCTCTACAAAAGTTATATAATGTATGGCCCCTGGGTCAAAATTGGCCCCGCCCCAGGGGTGGGCAGTTTTCAATAGAAACAAATAGTGAATTCTTTGAAAATCTTCTTCTCTGAAACTGGAAGGTTCTCAGCTTTCATATTTGGCTCATAGCATCATGTTCAGGTCCTCTACAAAAGTTATATAAATTATGACCCCTGGGTCAAAATTAGCCCCGCCCCAGGGGTGGGCAGTTTTCAATAGAAACAAATAATGAAATCTTTGAAAATCTTCTTCTCTGAAACTGGAAGGCTCTCAGCTTTCATATTTGGCACATAGCATCATGTTCAGGTGCTCTACAAAAGTTATATAATGTATGGCCCCTGGGTCAAAATTGGCCCCGCCCCAGGGGTGGGCAGTTTTCAATAGAAACAAATAGTGAAATCTTTGAAAATCTTCTTCTCTGAAACAGGAAGGTTAGTCTAAGCTTTCATATTTGGCTCATAGCATCATGTTCAGGTCCCCTACAAGTTTTTTCTAAATTATTCCCCTGGGGTCAAAATTGGCCCGCCCCAGGGCCGGCTTGTTTTCTATAGAAACATATATTGAAAACTTTGAAAATCTTCTCCTCTGGTTGTCTGGTGAGCGCTTCAGGGCCATTCTGGCCCTCTTGTTGTCTTATATCTCACTAACCACTATAGCTATTGGCATGGAATTGCATATACACATTAAACACCATCCATACTTTCATGACACACCCATTCCATGCTGCCCGCAAGCCATATGTCAAGGTCAAATGACTTAGGAATTTTATGTGTAGATAGGCAAGCATCACCATGGGGGCATCGCTGTGTCGTACAGACACAATTTTCTAGTTTTTTTCACTATACAATAGTAAAATGCCATTCAAATATTTGTTTGATAGCTGAATATTCGAATATACCAATAACAGTTGTCATCCCTACGATGTATGTAATATACTTGGTACTCTTCAGTCTGCTTGAATTCTCAGCAGCTAATGATAGAAATTCAACAAAGTGTCATGGAAACATTCAGTCCTTATCTCATATCCCTTGATGAATTTTCATGAGACTTGGCACATATGTTGACCATCATTAGAAGATGCACACCTCTGGGATATGCCATACTTTGTGTTACAATAACTCTGGACTAGGTGTTACACTGGCTCAACACTCTTTGGTTTTATAGTAGCTCTTGGTTAGGTTCTCCTTATTTCGTACCAAGATACTTTCCAAGTCTATGGTAATACGTTTTTTTGGCACTATTTCAGACCTTGACTACAAGCGAGAGTTGGATTTAGAGAAGAAAAGGCAACAGTTACAGCGGGAGCTCAGTCAATTAGAAGATGAGGACAATCTGGGATCCAGGGAAAACTTCAAAATAGAGAAACGAGTACCAGCTCGGGTGAGGCAGAGCTCAGAAGGGGAATATTCCTTATTTCTGCATTATCTTTGTCAAACTTATCTATATTGTAGTTCTGTGTTTCATTGAATTAACATGTTTTACTCTTTAGTGGATGAATATTCATACAAGACTGCCCATTATGAATTTTGATTTTTATGATAAAAATACTAAAGAAGGAAGTTTATTGCCATGAATCACATCTATTACATATAAACACAAACAAAGTAACATGAGCTGTCTGATCTGGGTGTACTCTGTTTGCAGAGACATAAAAACGCATTCTTAATCCTTTCCCTCATTCAAGGCTTTTTTACGCTTTTGCAAACAGAGTAGACCCAGATCAGAAAGCTCTTGTAGGAGCCATCTGATCTGGGTCTGCTCATTTTGACATTATAAACTTCAGTTAATTAATATTCATAGTCTCATTATTTTTGGCATAAAAAAACAGAGTAAGGGCTAAGATCTCTGCCAAGTGTAATAGTAGATAAAGTTAAACCTACAGGTTTAGGGTTATATGCCGTTCAAAACTAGTATAAAATCATTGTAGTTAACACTTTTTCTTTGACATATAGATGCCTTTTCAAGCCTTAACAAACTGAGTAGAACCGGATCAGATGGCTCCTATTAGAGCTGTCTAATCTGGGCCTGCTGTGTGTTCTTATGGAATTATATAGATATGATTCTACCATTTTTGTCCAAGTCAAACATTCTCTTGAAAAGATTACATGATAAATATTTAGTTATTGAATATTCATAAAGTTATCAATTCATTCACAAATTATTATTAGTATATATAGAGAAAGGATTCACTTCCTTTCTCCAATTTTAAACAGGATCGACAACTTCTTACAGTTGTTCCATATCACAAGGACCATAGTCATGGTAGGGGCTATTACTCTATCATGCATATTTAAAGAATTATGATACATGGTTTGTTTAGGATCCATACTGTTTAACACTCTTATTTTATCTGATAAAAGGATGGAAATATTTTCTGTTATTGCAGTATAAATAAAAAATTTTGCTGATGAGCATTTCCTATAAATGTACATTGGTGTTACAGGGTAGCAGTTCAGATTCCGACAGTGCAGCTGAAAGTAGAAGGAGCAGAGATAGAAAATCAAGGTAGATATCCATTATTGCTTTCCTCCATATGAACCCCTTTTCACACCTTTGCAAACAGAGAAGACCCAGATCAGACAATTCCTATAGGAGCCATCTGATCAGGGTCTGCTCTGTTTGCTTACGAAATTATAATAGACAGACTCTATAGTTTCTACCAATACCAAAATAATCCTATAAATGCAATTATAAAACTTCAGCTAATAGATATTCATGATGTTATTATATCTTACATTGATATTCAACAGGGAAAGGGATATGTTGAATATTCAGCAAAGTTCTTATATTAATCCTTTCCCTCATATAAATGCTTTGTCACACCTTTGCAACAGAGTAGACCTAGATCAAGCAGCTCTTCTAGAAGCCATCTGGTCAGGGTTGGCTCTGTTTGATTTTGGAATTATATACATGTGTAGATCTAATTCCACAGTTTTTATGCCCCCACATAGTGGTGGCATATAGGGTTGCCCTTGTCCGTACATACTTCCATATGCACATCTAGAAGAATTTGTCCGTATTTCTTCTTGGAAAGTATTTGTCCAATCCACACCAAACTTAACACATGTTTGTGGCCATTATATCTTGATCAAGATCGATAGCCATGTAAATCGCTTCAGTCGTTTGGGAGTTACGGCCCTTTATTTGCTTAAAAATGACTTTAAAAAATGGCCCTTACTGTCTGTGACAAAAAGTCAGAAGTGGGGGCATTAGTGTCCTATGGACACATTTCTAGTTGTTAAAGCAACAGAAATCCCGTGAAAATGTTATGTTATAAAAATTAAATTAACACATAGTTTATCTGTTTTCGAACATATGGTTCATCATCGTGTCTCAAACACACATAGTTTATCATTGTATATCCAACACACATAGTTTATCATTGTATATCCAACACACATAGTTTATCATCATGTCTCAAACACATAGTTTATCATTGTGTCTCCAGCACAGGTAGTTTATCAGTGTGTCTCCAACACACATAGTATTATTTGTATATCAATGTGTCTCCAACACATATAGTTTATAATTGTCTTCAGCACACACAGTTTATCACCATGTCTCCAACACACATAGTTTATCACCATGTCTCAATCACATACGATAGTTTATCATAGTGTCTTCAACACAGTATCAGTGTTTCTCCAACACACATGTAGATTTTCATTATGTCACCAACTAATATGTGTAATTTATCATTGTGTCTCTGATACATATGATTTATCATTGTGACTTCAACACACATAGTTTATCATCATGTCTGAACTTACTATTTCTAATTCAGTGCTGTCAAAAGTTTGACATGACTACTTTCAGAAAAAAGAAGAAAGAAAAGAGGGCCAAGCATTCAAGATCTCCTCCCAAAACAAAAGCTAGAAGCCCAAGTCTGGGGTAAGCATAGAAGTGTCCTTAACCTTTTATTTTGCTAGTGAAGTATGTAGTCTGCGTCTGATTTCACATTTGATTTATCTTACATTTCTATATCTGTTTACATTTCTTTTCAAAAGATTATTAGAGTGTTAAACTGTCTGGATCTTGATGAGATTCTTAGTTACTTGGCATCTCATCCTGGTCAAAACTCTATCAAAAGGAACTTACAACCATTTGCTCATTTGTTTGTAATGAGAAGCTGTGGTTTACTTGGGCCACAATCATTTTCACTGAGGCATGCAATGCCAGTGTCGATCAAATTTTCAGCTAGTATCTTTTCAGATGGAAAAAGAAAAGAAAAAGTGTAACGTCGATACAGGCGCTACTAATAGTATGTAAACAGATGCTTTGGGGATAGAAAATAAAAAAAAAAGTAAAGTACCCAGTTATAGTCTACTTTCAGTCCGAATGACCGTTCAGCCGACTGTACATTTACTCCCCTGGTCATCGAGTCATTCACCTTCAATTTTGAGCACTGCTAACATACGGCGCAATCATGCAGCCGCAGTCCCGGCTAGTGACCCTCACAGGTACCCATTTTAACCCCTGGGTGGAGAAGGGGTGCGGGTGGGAGACGCTGAAAAGTGTCTCTGAAATTTCCGGGAGGGACCGGGATTTGAACCCCGGACCTCCGGACTGGTAGTCAAGCGCGTTACCACTAGACCACCACACCCCACAAAATAACAAAATGAAAAACTAGTCAAAATTAAACAAGAAAACTTGTACTATCCTATTCCATTATATGCTATTTTTAGACCTATTCTCTTTTAATAAATCTGCTGAAAATGTGTATTTTACTGGTAAAACAGAAAATTTAGAATTGTGTAGTTTTGAAACCACTGTGATAAATAGAGCATTTGCTCCTATGGAGTATATGCTCTATTTACAGCAATGGTTTCAAAAATTGGCTTTTGCACAGGTGTCAAAAATGTGTCAATATGAGGGAAGGGGTTAAAAATATAAATTTATATAGAATACTAAAAGGTGAGATGTTGCGTCTTCAAAAACACTTTAATAGTATAAATAGAGGTACAATGTACTTGTCAAGCGACTTTGCCACACTGAGAGTGGACTGTATTCTTTACAATATGACTGCAGTGCAACATCCATGTGTCGACCTTCGACTTGTCGACTTTCTCGATGTGTCGATCTTCTTTCCAAGTCCCGAATTTTTTCCTTATATATTCTATATGAAAATCCATTTGTTTTTCGGTCCCGTGATATTGATCCAATGGATTCTTACCACACATGAGTCGATCTGCCGACTACCTGTGTACACAGGCAATGACCACGGGGTGTTTTCACACTTAGGTTCGTGAGTCGCGACTGGCCAGAATAGATCTGTGCATGTTTCACACCTTACGCAAGTAAATGTAGGATCAAGAGCCTCCGACATCTTTAATCCGTATGCGGGTATAATAGCCTATAATGGTGTGTTTTAATTGAACAATTTATCGTAATTAGGTGAACACACACCACCATAATTCTACTCTGTTTGCATATGCATAGACATGTGTATTTATGGTGTAGAGGAATACACAAGTTGGGTCAGAACTGTGCTAGTGCTTAGATTCGTATTCTGTACATGTACAGTGTGTCTAGATCTTGCATTGTAGTGTTTCTAAATTGAAAACCACCCTTAACTCATTTTGTTCCTAAATAATGTCGAGAAACTCAAAAATTGGCATTACAAATGTGTAATTACGATTGTTTATGCTGAAAGAATTAGTTTTGCACGTTGCTACAAAAAATGGAAATAAAACCTGAAGTTGGTGTGTGCTATCATTGAACATCGTACTGTGTTGATATTTAATGTTTCTTTGCATTCTATGTTTATGTTTTTTAAGTGTTTGACATAAAATATGAATTTTATAGGACGTATCGTGTGGTTTTCATTCAATTGCCTCGAATTTCTAGAAAGAATATCATGTAGACGCGTTCAAGCATACATGCACTTCCGAGATTGAAACCAAAACTCATGTACATGTTTGTACATATAGATCTACTTTGTTTGAGTCGACCTCTCGATAAGTCGATCTTTAGCTATGGTCCCTAGAAGATAGACACATCGAAGTTATACTGTATAATAGGGCTGTCACGGTTAGACAATTCTTAGACCGGTTAATCTAGAACGCCGAATCGAACTGTAACTGGTTAACCGCCATGTTTATCATCCGTGTCAGACTGTATATAGGATAAAGCATGGTGCCCTATATTTTCGGAAATTAAATCCTATTTCGGGTGATATAAGACTGGAAAAACCTGTTGACATACTGCTTGACTCATTTGTTGACCGAGATCATATAACCATTCATTTCAATCTGATAGATTTATGACGAATGTGAAAGTAAGAATCGTGTTTACCTTTCGAGTCTCAACTTCTGCTAGACTGGTCTACTGTAAAATTATCAATTTCCATTATGAATGTGAACTCACTAAAAGTGCAGGTTCGAATGCCCTTCCACTTTACTGTAATGCTTGTAAAAGGAATAGTACACACTACACAGATATGAGGAAAACTGGATAAAATTGAGAATGAACAAACATTGGTTTATTGGTAGACAAGTGTACATGATAAACCACGTTAGGCAAGTGGAAGACTGTGTTACCTTTCAATTAGATTTGAGAACTAGAGACAGTTTTTTAAAAATTACAATTAGCATGTAAAAGTGATACGTAGCTCAACGTGAATTAAATGAAATAAGAAATGTTTACAGATGATATGTATATGGTTTACAGCCCAGAATAGTCAGATACCTGCGCTTTTCTCCATCATAGCATGTCAAAGGGAAACAAAATGACTTAAATGACAGTATCAAATAATATTTTTAGCGTAATTTACTTTTCCAAATTATTACAGGCGGTTCACGGTTAGTGAAATTTTGAACCGGTTAGAACAACAAACCGAACCGTCAACGATTAACCGAGTAACCGTGACAGCCCTACTGTATAACATATGCTTTACATGGGACATATTTTAGAACTGGAATAAATTAATATTTTTCTTGATAATGTCCCTTTTATGTCATTGCAAACAGAATAGACCCAGACCAGACAACTCCTATAGGATCTGCTGCTTTAGCTTATATATTATAAAATAAATCTGTTATAGATCTGATTCCCTACTGCCTTGACTAGAAATTTCTTTGTTATATTTTACCAGAGGTCCAGATAAGATGGGTAATTGTAAACATTTTCAAGAATAGCTCCTTTATTTCTCCAAACCCTTGGCAATGATTTTAAAGAGTGGCCACAGTATAGGGTTTGATGGAGAAATGACAAATTTTAGTATTTGGGTAAACACCTTTATCTTTAGCTCTGTAAATAAGATAAAGTTCTGACTTTTATTTAACCCTTTCCTTCTTATAAACACTTTTCCATTCCTTTGCAAATAGAGTAGACCCAGATCAGATGGCTCCTATAGGAATGAAGCATCTGATCTGGTTCTACTCTGTTTGCTTATGAAATTAAAAAAGCTCTTACTCTACAGTTCCTACAAATACATATATCAAATAAATCCTGTGAAATATGCAATTAAAGAAAAACTCAGCTAATACATATTCATAATGCCATTATTTCTTAGATGAATATTATACAGGGAAAGGGTTAATGAGAAACAATTTAGAATTATGCAATATTCATATATAAAGTAACCCATGCTACTTTTACAGCCCAGATAGTGATGAACCACACAGGAAGCACAAGAAGAAGATGAAATCAAAGAAACACAAAGATTTGTCCGACAGTGAGAAAAGTCCTGAACTAGAACAGAAAACACGTAAACTTCTAAGCCCTCTTAAGTTCAAAAAGTCCCACAAAAGTGTTCTGTCAAAGACTATTACAGCATTCCGATCAGAAGATGAAGAAGAATCTGCCCCTCCTCCACCATCGAGATTGAACTTACCAATGCCGACAAGGTCACGTTCAAATTCAAGTGATGAAGCTCCAAGACAGGAAAAGCCTAAGATAAAGAGGTCAATCACACCAGCAAAGAAAAAGAAGTCAGAAAGAAAAGTTTCACCAGAGTATGTAAAAGAAGAAAAACGCAAAACATCAAAAGGTAGAACTAGGTCAAGATCAAGTAGCATAGGCAGGTCAAGGTCATATTCACCTGATCAACGCAAAAGCAGAAAGCAGGAAAAGAAAAAGAAGGGTAAAAAGGAAGAACATGCCGAGAAATATGAAGATGTAAGTTTTGAAAGATCAAGAGGTGGAAAAGATCGTGACAGAACTCCTGTGTCAGATTATAGAGATTTCTCTCCAGAACAAGAAGTTGTAAAGAAAAAGAAAGATAAAAAGAAAGACAAGAAAAGAAAGGAAAGAGACATTTCAGAGGGTAGGGAAGAACATGAGCGTAAACATAAGAAAGAAAAGGCACGGGAGAGGGAGAGGTCTGACACTCCACAGTCACGATATTCAGGAAAGCAGGAGAAACGAAGTCTTGACAGATCATCAAGGAGAGAAGCTGGTAATGTTATAATTTGGATATTAGTTGTCTAGAATTAAACCCTTTCCCTTTTCAATATTCATGTACGAAATAATGACGTCATGAATATTTATTAGCTTAATTTTTATAATATAAACTTTTAAAGGATTTTTTTTGCTCTGACAAAAACTGTAGAATCAGACCTATGTCATGTCAAAAGCAAACAGAGCAGACCCTGATCAGACTGCTCCTATAGAAGCCAATCTGATTGGGTCTACTCTGTGTGAAAACGCTTGAAAAGTTGTTTATATGAAGGAAAGGGTTATTTGGACATATTTAGATAAGGGATGTATTCTTTTCTTATTTCTAAGTCTCAGAGAGGCTGATCTAAGGGGTGCCAACACCGGATCAAATAGCTCCTCCTAGAAGCTATCTAATCACTAGTAATCAGTATCATCTCTGTTTGCATATGGAATTCTAGTTTATGATGTGGTCAAAAAATACCTTGATGTGCATTACAAAATTAAATTTGTATTCATAAAGCCACTATCTATTACAGGTATACTTATTATTTCACAATTGTATATTAAATTTAATATTGAAACAAAAGCAAACAAATATTTTCTTAAATATTTATGGTATAATGTGTTTTTAAGAAATCTGAATTATTCTCGATCAGATAAATTATGTCCTGGAAAAATTAGTTTTGATTTCAAATACACTTTTTGATTACTATTTTAATTTGAACTGTTTGTTTTGTCTGTAAGACTTTTTTAAAAAAAAAAAGAGCCACACTTCCTTCAAAGTAATGGAAAAAGTCCAGACATGTATCAATACCTCCATCACCAAATTATAAATACATTGTACTATCAGAGCAGGGAACCTGAAGTCAGTTAATCAGTGAAACTGCAGTGGACTGTGTACTCAGTTTACTCACTGTTGTTACATGACTGGTGTTTTATGAAAGCATTGTTATATGATATTAACCCTTTCACCGCCACAGTCGAGTAAATCCACCACGACAAATAGTGCAGTCCCAGATCAGACGCCGCCTTTTCAAGGCGGCGTCTGATCAGGGACTTCACTATTTGTCTCAATCTCTAGTTCTATATATGTGCTTTATTCCTTTGAAATTTGCATTTATTTATCTCATTTCCTTATTTTACTGAATGATTTAACAAACTTGGATTGCAGACGACAATTAGAAATTTGGCGCCGAAAGGGTTAATGATTTGGCTTGAAAAAATAGTTTTTGATGCAAGCTTCTAAGAGAAAAATCTTCTTGTTTTCATAGTTGAAAGCAGAACAAGATCTCCTTCAGTAAAGGGCACTAGAGAATCATTCACTGACAGGAAAGCAAAGTCCCCAGAACCTTCCTACAGAGGTACAGTATACAGTATTTGAACAGAAGGAACTTGCTTTTCACTTATGCAAAATATTGTGTTATATTTAGGGGCCTCTTTATGTTGTGCCTGCCTATCTGTTTTACACATATCCATGAGTTTTAACCAAGCTAATGGAAACAATACACATGTGCATACATGCAATACATTATTGTGCATCAGTAGAGATGCTGAATGGGAAATTACTTGAGTAATTCTTTCTTATCATTTGTACTGTACAAGTTAACACCACATATTGATAATGTTACTCTATTCATTGATTTCTCATCAGGTGAGCGAGACAGAGATGCAAGAGACAAGGAAGGAAGAGACAGTAGGGATCTCCGTGAAACAAGGGATACTAGGGACAGGGAACCCAGGGCCTCTAGAGCCGACCCAAGGGATAGAGACCCTAGGGACATTAGGGAGGGTCGAGGCGAAGCCAGGGACCGTGATACTAGGGATCAGAGGGACTTTAGAGAGAGCAGGGAGCAGAGAGGAGAAAGGGACCAGAGAGACCCTAGGGACAATAGGGAACCCAAGGACAGGGTTGACCTTAGGGATCGGTCCGATCCTAGGGACTTGAGGGATCTTAGGGACATTCGAGATGAGCGGGAAATGCGCGATATGATAGACACAAGAGGGAGGGATATAAGGGAGAGGCCACCACTTCCAATAAGGGAGATTCCAGTAGATCCCAGAGATCTGTTACTCAGGGATCCAGCAGGAGACCGCAGGGATAGATATCCTGAGGACAGATACAGAGATGAAAGGTATGAGGATATGAAAATTCCATTTTAACCTTTTACTCCATGAATATTCATGAAAGAAATGATGACTTCATGAATATTAAATAGATTAAATGATATATATAACGCATGAAATTTTTACCAAAGCAGAAACTGTAGAACCAGATCTATATCATATCATAAGCTAACAGAGCAAAACCTGATCTGTTCCTACTGGAACCAGGATCTAATCCTGTCTACTCTGCAAAGGCGTAGAAAGACATATTTATGGAGTAACGGGTTAAAGGACTGGTTTAAAACTTCTGTAACTGTATTCTGTGTGAGGAAAATCCTGGTAACATTCTTGTATGTTTGGATCAAGATGGAAACTATTTATCAGGATTGAATTTGAACAATCTATCACTGTTGATAGAGAAATGGATTGTTCACTTTACTAACAGGTAATGATCTATCCATAGCGAAAAATGTGGCACTTCCCCAAATTATTGAACACATCAGTCACAACAGATCAACTTATTTAACCCTTTTCTCCAGAAATATTCATGTAACAACTACAGTAAAACCTCTCTATAACGGCCACTTAAGTGTGTTAAGTAGTTGGTATCTAGGGCAGGTGGCTGCTTAAAGCAAGGTGAAAGTAAAACAGAAGGAGCGTTCTGTTTTACTTTCACCTATAGGAGCGTTCTGTTTTACTTTCACCTTGCTTTAAGCAGCCACCTGCCATTAACACAAAATACTTGATGTAATTAAGTGGCCGTTATAGAGAGGTTTTACTGTAATTATATCATGAATATTAATCAGATTTATTGTCATAATAACACATGGACACAGGATGTTTGGCTTTGACAGAAACTGTAGAATCATAACTGTATTATATTATAAGCAAAAATACATGTCCATGGAGTATAGGGTTAACCAATTCTGTCATATTGATGCTTTTTGACTCCTCTGTAATGGTCACTTTTTGAAACCCATTGTGATAAATACAGCATTTGCTCCATGGGAGTTATCACAATGGTTATAAAACTACACAAACTATGCAATTCTAAAAAATAATATTTCTTTTGCAGTAAGTGCTCCTTTTCGGTACATTTATTCAAAGCGGTTAGGTCTAAAAAATTAAAGATACATGTAGTTTATGATGGAATGAGTTAACAAAGAACAACTAATACAATATGCAGTTTGAAACCAAAGAGTTGATCCAGTTGAGACACTGAGTTTCCCAATGCCTCATCTGGGTCCAGACTGTGTGTAAACATAAAAATAGTTGTACAGTAAAAACCCCTCTAAACCGGAATTCTAGTTGCAGACAGCTATGTGTTTTCTAACGAGAAAAGTTTAGATTATACCTTTAGGCAGGTGGCTGCTGAATGCAGGGTGAAAGTCTCTAGGAGCTTTCTGCATGACTTTCACCCTGCATTAAGCTGCCACCTGTCTCCAAAGCCGATATTTATACTAAATTAAATGTCTGGTTTAGAGGGAGTTTACTGTATAATCTCAAAGTTTAAATGCAAGTTTGGAATTTTATTCAGTTTATCATACTGGACATGAGAGAGGTTTCACTGTATTCTACATTTTCTTGTAGACGAGACAGATACGATGACCCTCGCTACCCGCCACCACCTCCACTTCAAAGCTTTGATGACCGAGCTCGGTTTGAACTGGCTGAAAGGGAGAGATTTTTAGACCCTGCTGATAGGTCCCGCTTTGAGAGACATGATCGAGAAATTCGTGAACTGGACCGACGGGAACCAGCGGAAAGAAGGGAGCCTTTAGACAGAAATTATGAGAGATATGGCACAGGTAGAGGGGAACCAAGATATCAAGAAGGTGAGAACCAAGGAGTAAGGTTGAATTTAAAACTGTTAAGACCAGCCACCATGTCAGAGAAGCAGTGTGTAGTCAGGCACC
Organism: Azorinus chamasolen; assembly: GCA_963576725.1. Taxonomy (NCBI): domain Eukaryota; kingdom Metazoa; phylum Mollusca; class Bivalvia; order Cardiida; family Solecurtidae; genus Azorinus; species Azorinus chamasolen. Next base: position 15,908,792 of record OY755251.1, on the reverse strand, counting down.
TCCAGCGTCTTAACTGATTGTAGTAGTGGAAGTAAACTAATCTGTATAGCCCATCATTTTAACCCATTCCTTTATATATATGTTCTGTGCATTATTGGAATATGGACTATTCCAGAATTGTCCTGTGCATTTTAGGAATTCCAATAATGTCCGGCCATTCTAGAATTGTCCTGCGCGATTCTAAAATCGCGCAGGGTAAAAATACATTACAGTATGTGATTATTATCACGTTAATCATACTTTGCTGTGTGTCGTTATAATTTCCTCATTATTTATGATAATTGGCGCGAAAAAGAGTTGGATGCGGGTACACTTTGTTTGTGTTGGTGTGCTTTGTGAAAAACAATGTTTCTGTTAAAAGATGCGTTGCAAACTGACTTCAGTATCGGAATCTATGTACCTTAACACTTATTAAACACTAAACAGTACGGTTAGTAATTGGTTGGTTGTGTCGAAAAAATAGAAAAATGTAGTGCTATGGAAATCAACGAAACAGCGTTTGCCATTGACCGGAATATGTCGTAAGATTCAAATTTACATACCGGAAATAATCATTCGATGTATATGTGGTCAACAACCAGTGTCAGCCATTGTACATGTGATAGCAACCTAATTAATATTAAAAGCGTTGTTCCGAAATGGAATTGGAGTCATTCAGAACTTGGCCGAAGATGTCCGCTGATTTCCGTACAAATCCCCGTTTCTAAAAAGGAGGCTCCTTTTTAATAATCTAGCAGTATTCGGATAGCGATAATATTTAGTTGAACAAATATATCCTGTCGTAAAATGGGTTGTAAGCATTATTTTTAATGGATGGATACGCGTACAGCTTTTGGTGTTAATTGATTAATACGAAAAATGTGCATAATACATCTTTAAATATTAATCAGCATAACTTAGATGACGTCATACTTTGTAATAAACACAAGTTATAGAATTGAACTCCCCCCCCCCCCCCCTATAGGAGCCATCTGATCTGGGTCTTCTCTGTTTACCAAGGCTTGAAAATGTGTTGATATGAAGGAAAGGGTTGAGGGGAGCATTATTATGGCCCATGAAACAAGAGAACGTTTGCCTTGGCTGACACTGTAGGTTTACACATATCTATCAACTCTTCCCCAATGAACATTTATGCATGATTGCTAACTTCAGGAATGTTTGTTAACCTAATGTGTATAATTGTAAATTTTTCAAGGAAATTTTGGGTGTAGACATTAGACAAAAATATCTGCATAATTCCCATAAGCAAACAGAACAGACCCTGATCAGAGAGATTCTACAGGAGCTGTCTTATCTGGGACTACTCTGTATTCAAAGGCATTAAAAGGAATTTCTGTTAAGAATACAGAGCAGGCTGTGGTCAGGCAGTTCCTTATCTGTGTCTGTTCTGTGTTTGCAATGGTGTGAAAAGGCATTTATATCAAGGAAATGCTTATTGAGAAATTGCAGAAGCTGTGATGCATGTCAATCAGCGTAGGCCCTAATTTTTTCTAATGAAGCAGCTCAATTTCAAATCTTGTAATTGTCTTATAGGTCCACCCAGACCAGGTCAACGACTCCCTTATGACTACAGAGACCAAGGCACTGGCTGGGAAAGGGGCAGAGGAAGGGGCCCACCAAGGGGCAGTCCAAACTGGGGTAGGGGAGGACCTGATCGTAAGTGTTTGTTAGAAAATATTGTAAATCCATCAAGAGCAGTTACTTCTAATGAACATATAATTGATGTTCTTTATTGAATATGATATACAGTAGAATGCCTGTAAACCAGACAATGTTGGGGACTTGAAGAAGTTCCAGTATAGAGTTTTTTTCCAGTTTAGAGATGCCCCTTCAGATATGATTTGTGGGTGGGGGGGGGGGCATATTGATGTTGCTCTATCTGTTGGTCGATTGGTTTGTCTGCTTGTCCTCAACTTTAACGTTGACGATTATTTTGTCGCCATTGCACATACCTACTTTGCATGCATGTGCAACTTATGGAGGTGAACATTTTTAGGAGTGACTTATTACGGTCAAGGTCATACATCAAGGTCAAAGGTCATATTGGGGCATAGTGTTTCACAAACACATCTTGTTAATCCCCCACCGCATAGCGGAGGGGGGTTATAGGAATGGCCTTCGTCTGTCTGTCTGTCTGTCTGTCTGTCTGTCTGTCTGTCTGTCTGTCTGTCTGTCTGTCTGTCTGTCTGTCTGTCTGTCTGTCTGTCTGTCTGTCTGTCTGTCTGTCTGTCTGTCTGTCTGTCTGTCTGTCTGTCTGTCTGTCAGTCCGTCCGTCCGTCTGTCTGTCTGTCTGTCTGTCCGTAACAATTTCGTGTCCGCTCCATATCTCATATACCCCTTGAAGGATTTTCAAGAAACTTGCCTCAAATGTTAACCAAGCTGAGACGATGTGCAGAACATATGTGGCAGATATGTCGGCTCAAGGTCAAGGTCACATTTGAAGGTCAATGGTTTTAACCTTCAATTTCCATTGCATTTTTGTGTCCGCTCCATATCTTCTAAACCCTTTGAAGGATTTTCATAAAACTTGAGTCAAATGTTAACCAAATTAAGATGATGTGCAGAACACATGTGGCAGTCATGTCGGCTCAAGTTCAAGGTCACATTTGAAGGTCAAGTGTTTAAACCTTCAGTTGCCATTACAGTTTCGTGTCCGCTCCATGTCTTCTAAACTCTTTGAAGGATTTTCATAAAACTTGAGTCAAATATTAAATGAATTGAGACGATGTGCAGAACCCATGCGGCAGTCATGTTGGCTCAAGGTCAAGGTCACGTTTGAAGGTCAAGTGTTCTAACCTTTAATTTCCGTTACATTTTCGTGTCCGCTCCATATCTTCTAAAGCCTTAGAAGGATTTTCATAAAAGTTTAGTTAAATGTTAGCTAAATTGAGACGATGTGCAGAACACATGTGCCAGTCATGTCGGCTCAAGGTCAAGGTCACATTTGAAGATCAAGTGTTCTTACCTTCAATTTCCATTATAGTTTCATTATCTCCTATACCCCTTGAAGGATTTTCAAGAAACTTGCCTCAAATGTTAACCACGTAGAGACAATGTGCAGAACATATGTGGCAGTCATATCGGCTCAAGGTCAAGGTCACATTTGAAGGCCAAGTGATTTAATCTTCAATTTCCATTACATTTCGTGTCCGCTCCATATCTTCTAAACCATTTTGAAGGATTCTTATAAAACTTGAGTCAAATATTAACCGAATTGAGATGATGTGCAGAACACATGTGGCAGTCATGTCGGCTCAAGGTCAAGGTCACATTTGAAAGTCGTGTTCTTACCTTCCGTTTCCATTATATTTGTTTCCGCGTCCTATTTTCTTAACAACTGGAAGGTATTTTTTGAAAGTCGTGTTCTTACCTTCCGTTTCCATTATATTTGTTTCTGCATCCTATTTTCTTAACAACTGGAAGGTATCACCTTAAGGTCAATGTCTTAATTTAGGTGGCGGCGGTGGGGGATATAGCTGTCCTTTGGACTGCCTTGTTTTATATTATTATGTGACCATGTTAATTATCTACTGTACACATACACCTATGTATATGTGGTAAATACAATCTATGCATTTTCATTGCATTTATGGTGAGAGCTGATAATTCAAAATGTAATGACAGATATATTTCTCCATCATCTGTCTGTCCACATCTGTTTATCACTTTTTATACGCCCGTTTGAAAAAACGGGACGTATTATGGAATGGCGCTGTCTGTCCGTCTGGTTGTCTGTCCGTCTGTAACATCTCTAACTCAAGTTCCGCTTGGTGGATCCTTCTCAAATTTAAACACAATGTTTATCTAGACATGCTACAGTAGCCTGCCAAGTCCCGGTTTGTTTATCCAAGGTCAAAGTTACACAATTGGACTTAGAATTTGCGTTTAGCAAAAATGTTAACCGGTCTGTCTGTCTGTAACATCTCTAACTCAAGTTCCGCTTGGTGGATCCTTCCCAAATTTTACCACAATGTTTATCTAGACATGCTACAGTAGCCTGCCAAGTCCCGGCTCGTTTATCCAAGGTCAAGGTCGCTTAATTGGACTTAGAATTTGCGTTTAGCATTTGCGTTAAGCAAAAATGTTAACCTCAATTTATGTGGAACAAGTCCACTTATTTACATAACACTTTGTGATAAAGCTTTGAAACTTGGAACACTTATTCACCGTCACAACCTTCACCTGTAGGCAAGGGTAAATAACTCTGTCAAGCATTTTGACTGAATTATGCCCCTTTTTAACTTAGAATTTTTGGTTAAGGCTTTGTTAAAGTCCATTTATTTACATAACCCTTTGAGATAAAGCTTTTAAACTTGGAACACTTGTTCACCGTCACAACCTTTACCTGTAGGCAAGAGAAAATAACGCTGTTAAGCATTTTGACTGAATTATGCCCCTTTTTAACTTAGAATTTTTGGTTAAGGCTTTGTTAAAGTCCATTTATTTACATAACCCTTTGAGATAAAGCTTTTAAACTTGGAACACTTGTTCACCGTCACAACCTTCACCTGTAGGCAAGAGAAAACAACTCTGTCAAGCATTTTGACAGAATCATTCCCCTTTTTAACTTAGAATTTTTGGTTAAGGCTTTGTTAAAGTCCTTTTATTTACATAACCCTTTGAGATAAAGCTTTTAACATTGAAACACTTGTTCACCATCACAAGCTTCACCTGTAGGCAAGAGTACATAACTCTGTCCAACATTTTGACAGAATTATGCCCCCTTTTAACTTAGAATTTTTGGTTAAGGTTTTGGTTAAAGTCCACTTATTTACATAACCCTTTTAGATTAAGCTTTTAAACTTGGAACACTTGTTCACCATCACAAGCTTCACCTGTAGGCAAGAGTACATAACTCTGTCCAACATTATGACAGAATTATGCCCCCTTTTAACTTAGAAATTTTGGTTAATGTTTTGGTTAAAGTCCACTTATTTACATAACCCTTTTAGATTAATCTTTTAAACTTGGAACACTTGTTCACCATCACAAGCTTCACCTGTAGGCAAGAGTACATAACATTTGTTCACCATCAGAAGCTTCATCTTCATCTCAAGCATTTACACAATTATGGCACTTTTTAATTTAGAATTTTTGGTTAAGGTTTTTTGTTAAAGTATGCCTATTTACAACCTTGAAACTTGGTCGCAAAATTGGACTTCAAATTTGAATTTAGCAAATATGTTAACCCCAGTTTATGTTGAACAAAACCTCGACGGGCGTATATTGTGCCCACTGGCACTCTTGTTTGCATTATATGTTTTGGTCAGGTACCACAGGTGTTCCTTCAAAGACTACTGTCTGACATATCTTGCAGGAAACATGATCATCTTACAATGATTTACATAAGCGTCTCATCTAATTCCAAACTGATGCTCAGACTATCACTAGTCCAAATAATTTGACATCACGCAAGCTTATTTTTCATTCAAATTATCCCGTTATCATTCTTCATTTTGTTATCATTCTTCATTTTGTTTTCATCATTCATATTCATATTTATTTTTTGCTGCTGGCGTGACCTTGGCGGAAACAGTACTAGTTCACAAGCAACAGAGCGGATCTGAGTCTGCTCTGTTTGCAAAGGTGTAGAAAGGTGTATTTATGGAGTAAAGGGTTAATAATATTTGTAGATTGTTTTCTAAATGTCTTATTAGGGCCCCACACCTTGGTGTGGGTGCCCTATAGTAATCGCCCAGTCCGTCCATATGTCTGTCCATCACACTTTTTTTGTCCGTTCTCTAGCTCGAATAGTTTTCATCTGATCTTCACCAAACTTACAGAGAATGTTTATAGGTGTAAAATCTTGACCAAGTTCCATTACCAGCTAAATTACATAAGACACCTCTGAGTTATGGCTCTTGATTCACTCAAAATTGGCCTTTTTAGCCTTGTCTGCTCTCTAACCCAAATACTTCATCTGATATATAAATAAATTTACGGAGAATGTTTATAGGTGCAAAATCTTGACCAATTTATATAACCATCTAATTTGCATAAGATACCCTTGAGTTATGGCCCTTGATTTAGTCAAAATTGGCCGTTTTAGCCTTGTCCGCTCTATTACTCAAATAGTTTACATCTGATCTTCACCAAACTTGCAGAGGATGTTTATAGTTTCAAATTCTTGAACAAGTTTGATTACCAGTCAAGTTGCATAACACACCTCTGAGTTTTGGTCCTTGATTCAGTCAATATTTGCCATTTTAGTCTTGTCTGCTGTCTAACTCAAATAGTTTCCATCTGATCTTCACCAAACCTGCAGAGAATGTTTGTAGCTATAACATCTTGGCCACGGCCGATTACCAGCTAAATTGCATGTGACACCTGAGTTATGGCCCTTGAATTAGTCTAAATTTGCCATTTCAGCCTTGTCTCCTCTTTAACTCAAACATTTCTCATCTGCTATACACCCTACGTGCTGAGAATGTTTATAGGTAAACGGTCTTGGCCAAGTTTGATCACCATACGGGCCCCTTTCTGACTTGGTCAGTGTTCTAGTTAGAATTAAGATTAGGTTTATCAATTACAGGGGGAGGTAGATATGATGACAGGAATCGCCGTGGTGATTGGGGCACCCAGCGTCGCCCAGATGAATTCTATGTGCCTGAGCGTGAACGAGAACATTGGGATAAACAGGATCGACGTGATGGGGATCAAAGAGATGAGCGCCGTGATAATCGGGAAGATAGGGACAAGAAAGATGACAGATCAGATAAAGACTCACGAGAAGACAGACGCTCCCAGCGTTCAGAAGATAAGAAGGAAGACAGGTATAGAATATTTTAACCTATACAATAGAATCTCTTAGACATGTTCAATAAAAACTCTTTAACCCATATGATAGAATCTCTTTAATCCGTACAATAGAATTTCTTTAACCATACAATATAATCTCTTTAACCCATACAATAGAATCTCTTTAACCCATACAACATAATCTCTTTAACCTCTATGATAGAATCTCTTTAACCCATACAATAAAAACTCTTACAATAGAAACTCTAACCCATACAATAGAATATCTTTAACCCATACAAAAGAATATCTTTAACCCGTACAATAGAATCTCTTTAACCCTTATCATGCAGAAAAATGCTCTGATCTGGAGCAGTAGATACTTATTGCAGATTAGTTTAAACTCTGAAAATTATTGGCTAAGTGTCAGATAGCTTGGATCCTGATTAGACCCCAAGTTACCCGGATCTCATCTAGTCAGGTCATCTTAACATGATAAAGGATTAAAGCAATCATTTGTGAATTAAAATGGTCTTTCAAAGTAGGTTACTGTTAAGTTGGTCCTGCATTTTAATAACTACAACTTGTCTTAACCCTTTTAATTAGAGGCTCCATAAATAATCCCTTCAATGCCTTTGCAAACAGAGTAAACCCAGATCAGACGGCTCCTATAGGAGTCATCTGATCAGGGTCTGCTCTGTTTGCTTGTGTCATGGTCGAAATTTCCTGTGTCCATTTTGCTGTAATAACAATTAATCTAATTAATATTCATGATGTAATTATTCTTACATGAATAGTCATGGAATTAAGGATTAAGGAATATGAGCGATGCTGTAGAGACGTCTTGCAGTATCTGAATATGAAGTCCAAGCTCCATAAGATGAACTTGCTCGACACAGACTTCCCGTTCTGACAAAAAAAAAATTGTTTTGTTTTTTAAGTTCCTCTTCTTATTACTTATTCACTATTGACAACATTGGACTTGTTAACCCATTCCCTCATATTGACGACTTTTGACGACTCTGTAAAAGTCACTTTGTGAAACCATTGTGATAAATAGATCATTTGCTCCTATAGGAGCAAATGCTCTATTTATCACAATGGTTTCAAACTACAAAATTCTAAAAAAAATCCTTTTCTCTAGTTAATGCTCCTTTTCGGTAGATTTATTCAAAGAGGTTGTATCTAAAAATAGCCTATAAGGGAATGGGTTAATATGTGAATGACGTTTTCCCCTTTAATATGGTCCATATGTATATATGCAGTTTCATAAACTTCAAGATCCATTTACAGTGTTTTGATTATAACAGTTTTGTTTCTGAATTCACAGAAAAGAGGAGAGAGATAAGAGAGATGAAAAGTTGGATAAAGATGATGACAAACGTAGAGATGTTGATGATAAACGTAGAGATATAGATGAGAAAAGGTCTCGCGATACTGATGACAAACGTAGAGACATAGATGAAAAAAGGACTCGGGACATTGATGACAAACGTAGGGATGTCGACTCTAAGCAAAAGGAGACAAATGAAAAGGACAGAGATGTCGATCAGCTAGATGCAGACAAGAAAGATTCAAAATCAGCGGACAGAGGAGAAGAAAAACACAGAGAAAAGAGGGAGCGAGAGGAGGAGAAAAGAGAGAGAGGTCGGGATAGGACAGAACAATGGGACAGTAGGAGCAAAGAAGGAGAGAGTGACAGGCGGAAGGATGACCATGAGACTGGAGAAAGAGAGAGATCCAGGTAGTTCTTCAATGTCTTGTTGCTTAACCATTGTAACACCAGCTTTATTAGTAATATTTAACATTTGTCCAATCTGATTGCATACACTTCTTCTATTTGATAGCTAACAATTGTCCAATCTTGAACAGAAACTTACAGAAAATGAATGTAAAGCTTATGTCATAACATTTACTTACTTAACCCTTTCCCTCATACAAAGGTGTTTTCACGCATTTGCAAACAGAGTAGACCCAGATCAGACGGTTCCTAGAGGAGCTGTCTGATCAGGGTCTACTCTGTTTGCTAATAGAATTTGATAGAACTGTTTCTTTGCAAAATCTAAAATGTCTACAATGGTCCACCTTCCATATTTCTTTATAACTACAATGTATTTTGTTAATGACTATTCAGTAGGTATTGAAATTTGGCCTAAATACAGAACAGGGAAAGGGTTAAGGGACGATACACACAAGCTGGGTCACCAGAAGCATTTCCCTGGTTCGCAAACTGTAGACACAGGCCATCACAACCTTATTTCTTTTTATCTATCTCCTACTTACAGAATTTATTGATGCAAAGTCTGATCACAGTCTTAATTGTTTTTATCCATTCAGAAACATTGAATAGTATTTTGTCCATCTCCGTCAGAAATTTTGCAGACCCGAGTCAGACACTGTGTTCAGATGTCAGAGCAGATTTGGGTTTCAAATTCTTGAAAAATGCCCAAACCTCAAAACCACCCTTTCTCATGATGTGGCTGAAATTAGTTATCACATGCACTTAGATCCATAGATTTAGGGCTGTATTTCAAATGCTAAAATTGTCATATCCTGGAGAATTGAGGTGCTATTCTTAACCCTTCGCTTGCTATTCACGTCAATATACCTACCTGTAAATAGTGAAGACCCAGATGAGACAGCTCCTGCAGGAGCTGTCTCATCAGGGTCTGCACTATTTACAAGTTGATTGTGTGACCAGTACACTCCACAGCAGTGCTTGCACAGCAAAATACTTGTACACAGTGAAGATATATGTAATTATGCAACAGGGCATGGGTAAAGAAGGAGAAATGTATTTTAAAATTCAGCAAGAAAGGGTTAAGAATTGTTTAACTGTTTACTTCATATAAACATCTTTTTTCCGCATTTGCGAACAGAGTAGATCCAGATCAGATGGATCCTATAGGAGCCATCTGATCAGGATCTGTTCTATTTGCTCATGAAATGATACAGATCTAATTCTACACTTTCTGCCACAGTAAAAAATCGTTAAGCATATTAATATTCAAGAATAATTGATGCCATTATTTCTTACATGAATATTCAACATGGAAAGTGTTACTTTATTCACCTTCTGTGTGGCCGCCTGTACATGTACTACTGATCACTTTCTTGCAGAAAGCGCCGGGTATCCAGGGATGGATCAAGGTCTCCATCTGTGAAGAAACCGAGAGATAGCTCTCCAGCGCTATCTACCCACAGTCGCAGGTCTGCCAGAGACAGAGATGCAGAGCGAGAGACTGAAATTGTCAAAGAAAAGACATATCCAGAGACAGTGAAGAAGGATGAGAAGGATGAGGACGCCATCAGTGACAAGGTCTTATTCTTTACTTCACCCTTTCCTTCATATATATGCCTTATCACGTATTTACAAAGAGTAGATCCCGATCAGACGGATCCTATCCTCCTATAGGAGCCCATCTGATCAGGGTCTGCTCTGTTTGCTTTATATGGTATAATATATATCTGATTTTACATTTTCTGCCTGTCAGAGCCAAAACATCCTGTGTACATATGCCATCATAAAAACCCAGCTGATAACTAATCATGATGTCATTATTCCTTACATGAATATCAAACAGAGAATGGGTTAATCCTTTCCTGAATGAACATTTATGTGTCGATTCATCACTTAATGAATATTCATTAACTTATTTTTGATAGTGTAAAATTATCAAAGAAACTTTTGGCTCAGAACAACATCTTGAGATCAGATCTCTATAGTCCATAAGGAAACAGAGCACACCCTTATAGATGAATCCCATAGGAGCTGGCTTATTTGGGTTTACTCTGTTTGCAAAGGCATCAGAAAACATTTCTATAAGGGAAATGAATAAGGACTATGAAATATTGATTAGCTGAGTTTTTGTAAAGGTATGCAAACAAGAAAATTTTCCCATGGCAGAAACTAGAATCAGGTCTATAGTATTATATTTGGGGAGACCTTTATCAGACATGTCCTATAAGTTCTGTCTTATTTGAGTCAGCTGTGTTTGCAACAGCATAAATATGCATTTGTATCAAATAATGGGTTATGTGTACCCAATTTGTGTGACCTTGTGACTTGTACTGTCATATCTATGCCTGTTTACAGTAAGTATTTATCAGTCCCTTACCAGTCAAGACAATAGGTCTGTGTAGATACCACTAGCATGCACATTTTACCCTTTCCCTCACTTAAACACCTTTTCAGACATTTGCAAACAGTAGACGCAGATCAGGAGCCATCTGATCAGGGTATGCTATGTTGCTTTTGACACAATATTATATATGTCTGATTCTGCAGTTTTTATCAAAGCAAAACATTTCTCTGAAAACTTTACATTATAAGAATTGTGCTAATAGATATTCATGGGGTCATGTTTTCTGACAGGAATGTTGAACAGGTTAAAGGGTATAAACTTGATTTGTATTCACATATGATCAATCTTTCAACAGGGAAGCATTGCTGGCAGTGAAAGGTCAAAGAAGGCGGAGAGCGTTAAATCTCATCACACTAATAGGAGCAGGCACAGGGACGAAGAGAGAACCTCCAAGAGAGGAAGTGTAAGGCCTTACAAAATTTCATCAGATCCAAGCTGTTTGAAAGTCTGATTGTCATATTGTTTTTTCGCCCTGTCTGTTTGTTTGTCACCAACTTTAACATTGGTCATAACTTTTGAGCCAGGCATGCATATGTATCTCATAAAGCCACACATTTTGCGGGGTGACATGTCAAGGTCATCCTTCAAGGTCAGTGGTCAAATATATAGGTCAAATATATACAGTGGAACTTCGATAACTCGAACCCCCTCAGGGCGTCATTAAAAGTTCGAGTGAAGGGAAGTTCGAATGAATGAAGGCTCTGCACTGTACATGTATGGACCATTAGCCATTTCCGGCAATATTGGGAGAGTCAGTAGCAATGTGAAAACTGGTGCAGTTTTCAAAAACACTACCAAATGTGTATTATTATATAAATAAGTTAAGTATAAGTTTCATTTTCTGCATTAAATACAAAGAAGAACTGCTTTCTGCTCCCCGAATATCGATCTCAGCATACATGTGTGAAAGAAAACTCGATTAGCATTACATCTTACAGAGTTGTCTTTTCAATGTTAAAGAACATATCCCTTAAGTTCCTTACTGCTTATTCTGACATTGACATAATGTGTGGGGATACCATTGCCATACTGTTATGTGTATAAGCATCAATTCAAGAAAAGGGACTGTCATTATATAGAGCATGAATTATAGTCAAAACCAGTTTGACATGAGCCTTAATATTTTGGAGTGACACATTTTCTTGTTTGCAACTAATTTCCTTAACCCTTTTTATACGCCCACCTAATAAAGGTGGTCGTATATTGTCGTGGCCCTGTCCGTCCGTCCGTTCGTTCGTTCGTTCGTTCGTCCGTCAACATTTTGCTTGTCCGCTGTTTTCTGGGAAAACTATTAGACAGATATTAATGAAACTTCACACAAATGTTTAATGCATCAAGATCTGAAGCTGAGTTGATTCTGAGGTTCATTTGATTTTTCATTTCAGAGTTATGGCCCTTGTCCTTAAAAAATATGTAAATAGTTTGTCCGCTGTTTTCTGGGAAAACTATTTGAGAGATATTAATGAACCTTCACACAAATGTTTAATGCATCAAGATCTGAAGCTGAGTCGATTCTGAGGTTCATCTGATTTGTCGTTTCGGAGTTATGGCCCTTTTACTTAAAAAATCATGCAAATACATGCAAATAGTTTGTCCGCTGTTTTCTGGAAAAACTATTTGACAGATATTAATGAAACTTCACACAAATGTTTAATGCATCAAGATCTGAAGCTGAGTTGATTCTGAGATTCATTTGATTTGTCGTTTCGGAGTTATGGCCCTTTTACTTAAAAAATAATGCAAATACATGCAAATAGTTTGTCCACTGTTTTCTGGGAAAACTATTTGACTGATATTAATGGAACTACACACAAATGTTAAATGCATCAAGATCTGAAGCTGAGCTGATTCTGAGGTTCATTTGATTTTTCATTTCAGAGTTATGGCCCATGTCCTTAAAAAATATGCAAATAGTTTGTCCGCCGTTTTCTGGGAAAACTGTTTGACAGATATTAATGAAACTTCACAAAAATGTTTAATGCATCAAGATCTGATGCTGAGTCGATTCTGAGGTTCATTTGATTTGTCGTTTCGGAGTTATGGTCCTTTTACTTTAAAAAAATGCAGATATATGCAAATAGTTTGTCCACTGTTTTCTGGCAAAACTGTTTGACAGAAATTAATGAAACTTCATACACAAGTTTAATGCATCAAGACCTGAAGCTAAGTTGATTCTGAGGATCATTTGATTTGTTGTTTCGGAGTTATGGCCCTTGCACTTAAAAACATAATGCAAATTTATGCAAATATGAGGATGTCCATAACTTTTTCATTTGAAATGATATTTACTTCAAATTTTTTTATATGGTTAAACCTTAATGTGAATTTTCACAGATATATTGGGCGGTTTGATATGTCATTTTATTCTAAAGTTATGGTCCTTGAACTTCGTGTGTTCGTTGCTTTGTTAGTTGGTCAACTTTTAGTTTGTGTTTTGTTTTCTGGGAAAACTATTAAAATGATATAAATGAAACTTAAAACAAATGCTTTAAGCAACAAAATTTGAAGCTGAGTATATTTTGAGGTTCATTCAATTTGTCTTTACAGAGTTATGGCCGTTGCACTTTACAAAAATCTGCAAAAATGAGGATTAGCTGTAACTTTTTTATTTAATAAGATATTCACTTCATTTTTTAAAAAAATAGTATCACCTTAATATGGAAATCTAAATGTGAACACTTATAAGGCATGTTGAATCGGAGAAATTTGCAAGTGGGCGTATTATGTACCGTATGCGGTACTCTTGTTCATATAATGACATATGAATATTAATTAAACTGTTTTTCATAATGGTATAAAAACGCAGGAGTTCAGCCATGGCAGAAACTGTAGAATCTAATCTGTATTAGTTCATAGCAAACAGTACTACAGGAGTCCTATCTGTTTGCAAAGGCATTTATGGAGTAAAGGGTTAAAAGGTTTAAGCATACACATCATTTACAGTCAAATGTCAGTATTTCGTATTCAACCCGTTGAATGTGGGACTTGCATGCAATCAGTGTAGACCAAGATCAGAGGGCCCATAGAGGGTCTGCACTGTTTGTAATTCAAAGTCTTCTAGCAAGTGTAAGCCTTTCATACTAAGTGGATGCTATAGTTAAACACTGATGGGCTATTCCACTCTGATCATTTAGCATTGAAAGGGTTAATATCCATGTTTGTATCTGCCCTTCTTGAGGAAAAAGGAATGAGCTGTATGTAGACCATGTGAGATTATAAATCCTTAGATAAAATTACAGGCTTTTGTTAATAGGACACAGAGGAGAGAAGAGAAGAAAGAAAGAGGTCAAGATCACACTCCAGGGATGGCTCGGATAGTGGTGACAGCAAGAGAAGGAAGAGAGAACCAGCATATACTGAAGGTTAGGGTTTGGATCCTGGTCGAAATATTGCATGTAGTAACAGCCAGGAACTGTTTCTAACTTATTTGACAAATGATGTGTAGCTTTTAACCTTCTGCACTCTGAGTCATTGTCTAAAAGTACCTTTTTATTAGCTTATCTGTTTCGAAGAAAAGTCGAGCTATTGTGATCACTGGGTCGTAGGCGTTGTTGTCGGCATGCATAAACTTTAATGTAGCTCATTACTCGAAAAGTATAAGAGGTATCGACTTCATAGGTTAGTAGATCTCATCGAGGGGAAGGCCCTTACATAAGAATCATAACTCTTGATTTCAAAATTTTGGAGTTATGGCCCTTTATTGTTTTTAAAATCTTTCAATTTAGCTTGACAATCACCAAATCAGATGAGCATTGGCACCACACAAGGCTCTTGTTACATTTCTTTTAAAAAAAACCAGTGTCAGAATGACAAACAGTTTAGTTCCTGATGAGATGTGGAGTTACACAGCGTCTCATCTGGATCCAAACTGTTTGCAAGGATATCTCAAAGTTACAAGTAGATTGCCTTGGTTAACCCTTTCCCTGTTCTATGTTTATTCCAAATTTCAATACCCTCTGAATATTCATGGACAAAATAGTTATAATGAAATATGGAAGTTGGAATATTGTAGCCATTTTAGAAACTAAAGAAAAAGATCTATCAAATTCCATTATCAAACTGAGCAGACCCTAATCAGAAGGCTCGTATAGGAGCCATCTGATCTTGGTCTAATCTGTTTGCAGATGTGTGAAAAGGCATTTATATGAAGGAAAGGGTTAAAACCAAAGATTTTTGTAAAGAGTCTTTTCTCAGAAACCATTAAAGTTTTTGCTGGAAATTTACTAAATGTGTAACAATGGGTCTAACTCGAGATATCGCAATAGTAGAGCTTCTAATTGTACTTGTTTGATAGTAATTCTGACAATTGAGAACTATTGCCAATACTTCATTCAACAATCGATATTTTCAATAGTTTTCTTAAGTTCAGTGGAAAGACTTCAAATTTTATTGATCATATGAAAAGAAAACATCCTTCTCTAATTTGAGTCTACCCTGTTTACAAAGATATGAAAACATGATTGTTTATATCATTTAAAGGGTTAAATCACATGAATATGTATTTGTGTTGGTTTGTATGCTGTTTTTATAATTATAGAGGCAAGAAGGCTGATCTTAAGTGTTGATCTAGCCATTTTGATTCACTACCCTTCTCTTATAAGTTTGAGAAGAAAACTGTCGCGATAGTATTGGAATAGTTTGTAAACTATTGCAATAGTATCGTGATAGTATTTTGACTATCGCAATACTATCGTGATAGTCCTTTAGGACTCTGACAATAGTCGCCCCTAAAATTAACCCATTTGTTTGTATGCATCTGGTGACACTTAATGACAAGTTCACTAATACTAGGTTTAAGTTTGACAGAATTATGGCCCTTTTTCGACTTCACTGTATGGTTGAAGTTTTTCATGAAGTATTGAATCTCAGAAGCTATATTATTAACCCGTTACTACATAGATATGCCTTTCAACACCTTTTACAAAAAGAGTAGACCCTTATCAGTCTGCTGGTGTAGAAGCCCTCTGATTGGGGTTTGTTTGCTTATATGATATTATATTATGATATAATATTGAAAGAAATGTCCATGTGCTATTTGAACATTTATAAATGTATTTAATATTCATGATGTCATAATTTTTTAATGAATATTTATGGAGTAAAGTAACTTCAGACATTTGTTTTGGCTTGTTAGCTCTTTACTTCATAAATACATGTACGCCTTTCTGAGCCTTTACAAATATTTAAAATATTTAAGATACTATTCTACATTTTCTGCCATGTTCAAACTCTCCTGTGTTTAATGTGCCATTATAAAAAATAATCCAATCAGTAATCATGGTATCATTGTTTCTTACATGAATATTCATGGAGTAACGGATTAAGTGCCTTATCTCCGAAACTGTTGAAGATATTGTTACCAAACTTCATCCACTTGTTAACAGTCAACAGGTGATCCTGTACGACAAGTACCATAACACTAAGGGTGAAACGATTAATCGCGATGTGAATTGAACCGCGATCTTTTGCCCTCGATTCGGTTCGGTTCAATTCGGTTCAACAGATCTCATTTTCGATTCGATTTTTATTATAAAAGGCTAGTTTCTTAATGATTGGTAGCGAAATGAAACTAACCTATGAAAATTCGCCGTGAAAAGTCGAAATACTTGTTTTCCCGCATTAGAGCTGTCAAAACAAACATACTCATCGAATTCTGATAGACCCAAATCGATTGGATGAAGGCCAGTTGTTTTAGCCAATCAAATAACACGTTGCAATCGTTGCTCTTAGTCTGATCGTCTGGGCGCTTTATTCAAGCGTCTTTGTGTTCTCTCAAAATGTCGGATGCTGAAGCTGTCAATCTACGTGCTACCCCGAAAAACTATCGCTCCAAAATGTGGAGATTTCAGATTTCGCGAGAGCAACAACACAAATAAACCAACATGTAAGATTATTTTACAAATATTCTCTGTAACACAGGAAATACGACAAATCTGTCAAATCGTATGGGACGGAAACACGGTATTGCAATTTACATTTCGTCTTCTTCCAGTAAACTTGGTTGCAAATTTGTGTATGCTTAAAATTTATGAAGCTGTGTATTGATAACTGGCTAAAATATACTCACAGCAATGTCTAGTGCTTTTTGCTCAGAGACAGGGATATGTCATATCTCTCTTCAACTGATAGCTATCTGTATCAGATGAAGAGAGACATAACATCTCCTCCAAGTGCTAAAATTCTTTTTTCAGAAAAACTTACAGGTTCTACAGAGTTAGGCTGTTTAGTCAATTAGACAATTAGCCAAGACTGATTATGTTAGTGTTACCATATTGCTTGGTTTTAGTGACAGTTATAAAAAAGAACTTCCAAAAAAAAACTGTAGAATGAAAGCTTTGGCTGTTAAAGTCAGATCTATCTGTGACTATAGGCTATTATGATTTTTTTCTACCTGTATATGTCCAAGCAGTCTGTTTTCAGAGTTGTTAATACACAGGATTTATTCGACATAGTACATTCTGTTTATTACAATCTTACATCGAATCGAATCGAAAATAATCGAATCGTGTTGTAAAAAATAGAAATCGAATCGAATCAAATTTTTTTGAATCGTTTCACCCCTACATAACACTAGATTAAAATTTACTGAATTTGTCTTTAATAGTCATTACATTGTATCGTCAAACATTTTCACCAAGGACTTTATATGAAAGGGTGTTTTAATGAAGCTTCACACACTGGTTTTGGTGGTCAAGTGATCCAGCATTACAAGTCCCCTTATTATGGATTGCTATATAACAAAGTTATGCTCCCTGTTACAGGATTTCAATGTAATTTTGTAGCAATAATCCTTTAATAGGTAACCCTTTTCCAAAAATGCTCAAATATTATATTATAATTCCTAAAAACATAGCTGTTGGCGGGTAAACTTTCTGCTGCAGTTTAAACAATAATGAAACACAATAGATATCATGGCCAATTGTTGCAATACACAAGTGACCAATACAGTTTATTGTTGCTTAACCCTTGCCCTACGTCACATTAATTAAAGATTTAACACCTCATTAATATTCATGGATGGAATAAATGAAATGGAACATAGAAATGGGATTTGTTTCACCATGGTGGACACTGTAAATTCAGATTTATATTATTTCATAAGCAAACGGAGCAGATCCTGATCAGACAGCTCCTGAAGGGTCATCTCTGTTTGCAAAATGCGTAAAAAGTTTTTAATATGAGGGGAAGGGTTAAGACAGGCTTTACTACATACAAGTTTCATAGCTTTCTAAAGCTTGTGTTTGTGAAAAATCATTGTTATTTTGCAGGAGAGGGACAGTTAGCAGGATATGTTATTAAAGACACAGTAGGCTCTGACAAAGAAGGTAAGAAAAGTAATCTGTTACAAGCATGCATATTTCTTTAAAAATATTGCTTTAAATAACACATGTTGACCGGTTTGTCAGTACATGTATATTGGTAGACCAAAGGGTTTATGATCAAAAGCTCATCAGTATTTTTATCTAGAGACCTCGCACATTTGATGCAGGTTGTTCATGATGGGTACATGACCCCTATTTATTTTGTGGTCAGTAAGCCAAGGTAAAAAGTATAGGCTGGCAGCTATGAGGGGCATATATGTTTTTAAAAACAATTCTTGTTGACAGGACCTCTTTGTACAGAACATGAAAACTTCAACTTAGCACTTTAACACTGAGCTTATAAAAAAGTGCTGACAATAAAACAAGCCTGGAAACAATGTGATCCCACCCCTATGACAGTATAAAAAATCAGCTTATTAATATTCATCATGTCATTATTTCTTACATGAATATTGAACAGGGAGAGGGTTAAGCTACCACCTGTCTTTAACCCTTTCCTTCATATAAACGCCTTTTCATGCATCTGCAAAGAGTAGACCCAGCTCAGACGGCTCCTAGGAGCCGTCAGGATCAGGATCTGCTCTGTTTGCTAATGGAATTTGATAGATCTGTGTCTATGGCTACAATGTTCCACTTTCCATTATTAATAATTATTATAACTATTTTGCATATGAAATGTTCAGTAGGTGTTGAAATTTGGAATAAATATAGAACAGGGAAAGGGTTAAGCCAAAAAATTTGACTTCTTTCAAGTGGTTGTTGTGGGGAGGTTTTACCTTATACACATGGTAGTCACTGATTTGCAAATTACCAAGATTTGTTAATTATCCTTTTCCTTGTTCAATATCCATATAAGAAATAATAACATCATGAATATTTATTAGCTGAATTTTATAAAGGCATATTGAGGGCTTGGTGCAAAACTATTCTAACTCCTTCACTTTGTGAAGGAGTTAGAATAGTTTTGCACCAAGCCCTCGAATTATGTACACAGGATATTTTAGACTAGACAGAAACTGCAGTATCAGATCTATATTATACCATAAGCAAACAGAGCAGACCTTGATCAGATGGCTCCAATAGGAACCATCCGACCAGGGTCTGCTCTGTTTGCAAACACGTGAAAAAGCTTTTGTATGAAGGAACAGGTTAAAGAACAGTTTACATGAGCTGTGGTTTTGTTTGTTTCAGAAGGTGCAAGTTTCGACAACATAGAACAAAACTTCAGCGACTGGTCTGAGAACGACTCTGATGAAGACATTCTGAACCAACCAGGAGAGCCCGTATGTACTGATAAGATATATTAGCCATTAACCCATTTCCTCATACTGACACATGTTGATGCTTCATTCTTTGAAACTATTGTGATAAATAGAGCATTTGCTCCATAAGAGCAAATGCTCTATTTATCACATTGGTTTCAAAAATATACAATTCGAAAAGAAATCCTTTTCTCTAATAACTGCTCCTTTTCAGTAAATTTATTCAAAGAGGTTGAGTCTAAAAAGTAGTCTTTGAGGGAATGGGTAAATAGAGAAATTACATAGAAGTTTTTCAAATATTTGAATGTCCCACTGATTGATTTGAGTCTACAGTGCTTGTGAATATCATTTTGGTTGATTTGAGTCTACACTGTTTGTGAATGTCCTGTTAAATTATTCAAGTTTACAATAATATTTGAATTACCTATTAGTTAATTTCTGTCTATACTGTTTGCGAATGTTCCTTTGGTTGATTTGAGTCTACTGTATTTGTGAATGTCCAGTTAAATGATTTGAGTGTACAGTTTGTGAATGTACCATCGGATGATTTGAGCCTACAGTGTTTGTGAATGTCCAGTTGATGTGCTATCAGGGTCGCTTGTTAGAAACAAAACCACTACTTGAGCAAACAGTTCAGGCTCTGATCGACTTTAATAGGTCATTTCCAATGTAGTACTAAATCTTTGGCTTTGGTTTATATATTTTAACTGGTTTTAATTGCAGTCTCCAGTGAGACCACCGCCAGAAACCGTAGAGGCAGACAGGGAGAGGCGGACGCCCAGTCCACATGGAAGCCAGGACAGCAAACACAGCCAGAAACCAACTGATGACCAGTGAGTATAGCCTTACATCCAGGGGTGTAAAATTCCACTCGCCCACTCGCCAATGCGAGTAGGTTTTGGAGTCGGTCGAGTGCTTTAAAACATATGCTCGACCTTTAGGGCGAGTGGATTTTTTAATCTGACATTTTCCCAATTGATAACCTCGAGTAAAATACCTTAAAATGCAAATTAAAACGGCTGAAAAGTCTCTGCAAATGTCAGGTTGAATACACAATTTCCACTCTGTCTCGCACTTAGTAATATCTACAAAGAATTTATAGGCATTCCGATTGACGCGCACCTGTTACCTAGCGAGACATATTCGGCTAAGTAGAAATGTTTGGCTCAAAGGAAGTTTATTTGTGTTAAATATTTCGAGTGGTGGTTCAAATACTCAGTCGTGTTATGAAATTAAAATATGCATAGCAGTTTAATAACGTTTTTCAGTACAATAATTGGTTTAGCTGAAAAAATCTTGATTTAAACCATTGACGCTTTCTGTCTAATTTAAACGAGTAAAAATATTAGAGGCCGAAAAAAACGGAAGCACCGTAAGATTTACCCGCAATATGTCAAAATGTCCAAACAAACAAGCTTTCATTCGTTCTCCGGTGGGGAAGAATGGGTTGGGGTGATGACAAAAAGGAAAAAGAAAGAGAAAAGAACCACAGAAACAGTATGATAAAGTAAGAGATCAAGAAAAATGGTCCAATGAGATTGAATGGGCGAAAGGGACTATGGTAGTTTCGTCAAACTACCGGTTCGTCAAACTGGCCTGTATGAAAAAAAATGGTTTCGTCAAACTGGCAATTGTATAGTATAATAGCGGAGGGTGTATTAATTACAGTAATTAGGTTCATACCTGAAAGCAATTGATGTGTTTATGCCACGTTCTGATAACTGTTTGGTCGAAAATAGTTTGGAATCAAACCATTTGCTGAACATTTCACTGATTTAATAGATCATACAAGGTTGTACTGATCCTGCATGACTTAGTGATTTGAAGTTTAAACAGGCTTGTTTTTGGCAATAAAAGTCTATATGCTTTTAATTTTTATCTCCATTCATAATCAACTTCATATGATATAGATCACACCGGCTTTTAAAGAGTACATGTATGAAAAATCAAGGGCGAGTGAAAGTTGCATAAGGGCGAGTGGATTTCAGTGGTCACTAGTCCTGCAGGGCGAGTAGCTTTTGAAATTTTTTTACACCCCTGACATCTTGTGGTTAATTTGTGTTGGTTCTCACTTGTCAAATTTAAGCCTTTCCTTCATATAAACACCTTTTCATTAGGGCTGGACTGATATTACAGATGCATCCGTAAATCGCCGTGAGAAGTCAGCGATGTGACATCACGATACCAAGTCCTAAACATCAATCTTTACGACGATACTTTACGATCTTGACGATACTTTACAATGTTTGAATACTTAATTTTTAGGTGTCTGGTTATGGTAATTTTTGTTCAATCTTTGCATCATCAGTACCCTAAACATTTTACAGGAAGTTCCGAAGTTGGGAATTTAAAACAACACAATGTGTTTATATAAAAATTACCTTCAAATAGCGACTAATCATGGGTGGGGTTTCCCAAGCTTTTACTAAGGGGTGAAATCGAGGCCTCTATTAAATGCATATTTTGCAATAATTTGATACGTGTAAATGTCTCAATATTTAATTCAGCAGCCATTTGCAAAAACTTGTAAAGATTGAACAGGAAATACGTCATGAAAACATTATTAGAAAACCCCAGAATGAGAGCGAGGTAGGAAGTTACATGCTAATTCAGGCAAAAGGTGTATATAACATGCTCTGTTTGCTTTTGACATGATATACAGTAAAACCTCTATATAACGACCACTTAATTACATCAAATATGTTGCGTTAAAGGCAGGTGGAAGCTTAAAGCAAGGTGAAAGTAAAACAGAACGCTCCTATAGGAGCGTTTTGTGTTACTTTCACCTTGCTTTAAGCAGCCACCTGCCCAAAATACCAACTAATTAACACTATTTAATGGTCTCTCTTAAACCTATAGAGAGGTTTTACTGTAGATCTTATAACATTTTTTGTCAAAAATCCTTGAAGTTTTTGCATTGTAACATGATATACAGTAAAACCTCTATATAACGACCACTTAATTACATCGAATATGTTGCGTTAAAGGCAGGTGGAAGGTTAAAGCAAGGTGAAAGTAAAACAGAACACTCCTATAGGAGCGTTTTGTTTTACTTTCACCTTGCTTTAAGCAGCCACCTGCCCAAAATACCAACTAATTAACACTATTAGTGGTCTCTCTTAAACCTATAGAGAGGTTTTACTGTAGATCTTATAACATTTTTTGTCAAAAATCCTTGAAGTTTTTGCATTGTAAAATTTCAGCCAATAAATCTTCATGATGCCATAATGCATATTGAACATGAAAGGGTTAAATAAATAACTAGATGTGGATTCTCCCACTTACATTTGACTTTGAAGTTATGGGATTATTGCTTTGTTTAAAAGTGTTGTAATATAGTTCTGTGTCAGTCAGTGTTGCTTATCTGTTGTCCATTGTACATCATCAACAAACTACTAGTTACATCGTACAGATCTGATCCTAAAACGTTCACAAGATTCCTTCAAATAAAGGTCATCCATTTATTAGGGCCCTGCATTGAAAATGCAGGAGCCCTATAGGAATCACATTTCTGTCTGTCCATCCGTCTGTCTGTCTGTCTGTCTGTCCGTCATGTGATGCGATAACTCGGTACTTAACATATTGGTTTCATGTTAAGGGCATATGCTTAGTATCATCAGAGGAAGATGCTATCTGCATGACTTCTACTCTGCATTAAGCTGCCACCTATCTCCAAGACAGTAGAACCTGTCTTAAAAGGCTTAATGCAGGTCAAAAGTAATGCAGAAAGCTCGTATAGAAGCACCTGCTTGTTATGACAACTACATGTATGTTCAATAAATGAATACATTCTCTTTTACAGGCCAGACAAAGAAAAAAAAGAGACCAAGGCTGAAGAGAACGGCGAAGGTTTGTTTTGCTTGCTAACTACTATTATATTTAACCCTTTCCCTGTTGCATATGCATGTAAGAAATTATGAATATGATGTCATTATACCATAAGTAAACAGAGAAGACCCTGATCAGACAGACGGCTCTTACAGTAGTCAACTGATGTGTGTCTACTCTGTTTGCAAACATGTGAAAAGGCAGGTATATGATATTAATGTTAACCCTGTCCCTCATATTTAATATTACACATTTTCACGCCTTTGCAAACAGAGTAGACCCTGATCAGATGGCTCCTCCTCCATCAGGGTTTGCTCTGTTTGCTCATGGTATGATATAGATCTGATTCTACAGTTTCTGCCTCAGCCAAAATGTCCTATGGTCATATGCCATTATAAAAACGGTCTAATTCATATTGAGGATGTCATTATTTCTTGCATGAATATGCAACATGGAAAGGATTAATTTTAACCCTTTACTCCTTAAATACGCTTTTCTATGCCTTTGAAAACAGAGTAGACCTGGGGTCAGATGACTCTTGTAGGAGCCGCTTGATCAAGGTCTGCTGTTTGATTATGAAACAATGTAAATATGATACTACAGTTTCTGCCATCACCCAATGTAATATTTTTTTGATCATGTGCCATTATAACAATGAATTTAATATCAATGATATCAATATTTCTTTCATGAATATTCATGGAGTAAAGGGTTAATGTTTAACTCAGTGGATGCTGAAATCTTAATATGAACTTTTTTATGCCCCCCAGATCAGATCTGGGGGGCATATTGTTTTTGCCCTGTCTGTCTGTTTGTCTGTTTGTCCGTTTGTCTGTTTGTTTGTCAGCAACTTTAACATTGGTCATAACTTTTGAGCCAGTACAGATAGAGACTTGATATTTAGTATGCATATGTATCTCATAAAGCCGCACATTTTGAGGGGTGACATGTCAAGGTCAATGTCATCCTTCAAGGTCAGAGGTCAAATATATGGGTCAAATCACCAACTTTAACATTAGCCATAACTTTTGGACCAGTAGAGATAGAGACTTGATATTTGGCATGCTTGTGTATCTCATGAAGCCGCACATTTTGAGGGGTGACATGTCAAGGTCAAGGTCATCCTTCAGGGTCAAAGGTCAAATTGTCTGTTTTTTTGTCTGTAACTTTAACGCAACTTTAACATTGGTCATAACTTTTGAGCCAGTACAGATAGAGACTTGATATTTAGCATGCATATGTATCTCATAAAGCCGCACATTTTGAGGGGTGACATGTCATGGTCAAGGTCATCCTTCAAGGTCAGAGGTCAAGTATATGGATCAAATCACCAACTTTAACATTAGCCATAACTTTTGGACCAGTAGAGATAGAGACTTGATATTTGGCATGCTTGTGTATCTCATGAAGCCGCACATTTTGAGGGGTGACATGTCAAGGTCAAGGTCATCCTTCAGGGTCAACGGTCAAATTGTCTGTTTTTTTGTCTGTAACTTTAACGCAACTTTAACATTGGTCATAACTTTTGAGCCAGTACAGATAGAGACTTGATATTTAGCATGCATATGTATCTCATAAAGCCGCACATTTTGAGGGGTGACATGTCATGGTCAAGGTCATCCTTCAAGGTCAGAGGTCAAATATATGGATCAAATCACCGACTATAACATTGGCCATAACTTTTGGACCAGTAGAGATAGAGACTTGATATTTGGCATGCGTGTGTATCTCATTAAGCTGCACATTTTGAGGGGTGAAATGTCAAGGTCAAGGTCATCCTTCAGGGTCAAAGGCCAAATTGTCTGTTTCTTTGTCTGTAACTTTAACATTGGTCATAACTTTTGATCCAGTACAGCTAGAAACTTGATATTTGGCATGCATATGTATCTCATAAAGCCGCACATTTTGAGGGGTGACATGTCAAGGTCATTCTAAAAGGTCAGAGGTCAAACATATGGGTCAAATCACTGATTTTAACATTGGCCATAACTTTTGAACCAGTATAGATAGAGACTTGATATGTGGCATGCTTGTGTATCTCATGAAGCTGCACAGTTTGAGGGGTGAAATGTCAAGGTCATCCTTCAGGGTCAAAGGTCACCAACTTCAAGTTGGCCATAACTTTTGAACCAATAGAGATAGAGTCTTGATATTTGGTATGCATGTGTATCTCATGAAGCCGCACATTTTGAGGGGCAATATGTCGAGGTAAAGGTCATCTTTAAGGGTCAAAGGTCACCGACTTTAACATTGGCCATAACTTTTGAACCTGTAGATGCAGACTTGACATTTGGTATGCATGTGTATCTCATGAAGCTGCACAGTTTGGGGGTGACATTTCAAGGTCAAGGTCATCTTTCAGGGTCAAAGGTCACCGACTTTAACATTGGCCATAACTTTTGAACCAGTAGAGATACAGACTTGATAGTTGGTATACATGTGTTTCTCGTTTGGCTGCACAGTTTGAGGGGTGACATGTCAAGGTCAAGGTCATCCTTCATGGTCAAAGGTCACCAACTTTAACATTGGCCATAACTTTTGAACCAGTAGAGATGTAGACTTGATATGTGGTATGTATGTGTACCCCATGAAGCTGCACAGTTTGAGGGGTGACATGTCAAGATCAAGGTCATCCTTTAGGGTCAAATATCATATCGAGGGGGCATAGTGTTTCACAAACACATCTTGTTTTTAATTATAAAACAAGCTTGTCTCATTCTTGGTTAAAAGAGTACTAATTGTTGCAAAGACTCTCAAGTTCACACATCCTACTGAAATAGGTGATATTTTGTTCTTCAGATGTAGATGAGTTTGAGTCCATTTCATCAGATGAAGGCAGCTTGTTGGGACAAGTGAAGAATGGTGAGTACCATCAGCCAGTGTATTTATTTGCCACTCCACAAAAAACCTCTACCTCCTGGGCTTAGTGGACAGTGTAGACATTCAACAGTCTGAGTAAATTCAGCAGTATGATGAGGATCTACACAGTTTGACACTAGCTAGGGTCTGCAAAATGTAATATATATTATCCTTCTTGATTAGTCATCAAACTTCTTACAATTTTTATACGCCCGTTTGAAAAAACGGGACGTATTATGAAATGACGCTGTCTGTCTGTCTGTCTGTCTGTCCGTAACATCTCTAACTCCAGTTCTGCTTGGTAGATCCTTTTCAAATTTCACCACAATGTTTATCTGGAAATGCTAAAGTTAGCCTGTCCAGTCCCAGTACGTATATCCAAGGTCAAGGTCGCACAATTGGACTTTAGCATTTGCCTTTAGCAAATATGTTAAATGTCTGTCTGTCTGTCTGTCTGTCTGTCTGTCTGTAAATCTCTAACTGAAGATCTGCTTGGTTGATCCTTCTAACATTTCACCACAATGTTTATCTGAACATGCTATAGTAGCATAGGTGTGTCTCGGTACGTATATCCAAGGTCAAGGTCGCACAATTGGACTTAGAATTTGCATTTAGCATTTGCGTTATTTTAAAGCAAATATGTTAACCTCAATTTATGTTGAACAAATTTTTGTAAGTCCATTTATTTACATAATCCTTTGAGATAAAGCTTTGGAACTTGGAACACATGTTCACCATCACAAGCTTCAGGTGTAGGCAAGAGTACATAACTCTGTCAATTATTTTGACAGAATTATGACCCTTTTTAACTTAGAATTTTTGATTACGGTTTTAGTTAAAGTCCAATTATTTACATAACCCTTTGAAATAAAGCCTTGAAACTTAGAACACATGTCTACCATCACAAGCTTCATCTGTTTGAAAAAAAGGGACACATTATAGAATGGCACTGTCTGTCTGTAAGATCTCTTAACTCAAGTTCTGCTTGGTGGATCCTTCTCAAATTACACCACAATGTTTATCTGGACATGCTACAATAGCATGGTAGTGTCGCGGTATGTATATCCAAGATCAAGGTCGCACAGTTGGTCTTAGTTTATGTTGAACAATGCCTCGAAGGGCGTATATTGTGCCCACTGGCACTCTTGTTTATATGGATGAGTTGTCTCCTTTGGTTTTAGTTTTGGTTTATGTTTGAGACCAGTAACACCAGTTAATTTTTCTTGGCTGGGTTGAAATCAAGGCATTCTTTATGGCAAGTTTGTGACAAATGTTGAAGCATTTATTATATGGAGACATTTCCGGATTGAAACCTCTTCAGTGTGGCTAAAAAAGGTTTATCATTGAGTCTTTAAAAGTGTAGCCTTGTATCAGATGGTTTATTAAGGAATTGATATCAGTTATATGTGATAAATATATGCAGATTATGTACCCGAGGTCTAGATATGCTTACATTAAAACATTTTCAAGAATAACTTCTTCATTTCTCCACCAAACCCTATGTTGTTTCTTTGAGATGATTCTAAAGAGTGGTCACAACATGGGGTTGGGTGGAGAAAGGACAGTTTTAGTATTTGAATACGCACCTTTATCTGTTTCTCTGTTTACACTTGTCTGATGTTCTGTATGTTCTCACAGCTGCTGTTGATGCCCTTGAGATTGACTGGTCCAGTTTGATGAAGGACAATCGCCCCAAACTGACAACAGGCTCTGCCCTGCAGAGGTTTAAGCCAGGAGCCCTGTTTGCACAGATGGGTATCTCAAGACAGTATGCGAGTGATGATCTTTTCAAGGAGGTGGTGGATGTTTGTCAGAGATACCAGGAAGAAACAGCAGGTAACACTGACTGAAAACCTCAACAAAGAAACACCTTCAATCCACCTTTGAGTTAGAACTTCAAATAGTTCTCTTAACCCATTCCCTCATATTGACTCCTTTTGACACCTATGTAAAAGTCACTTTTTGAAACCATTACGATAAATAGAGCATTTGCTCCATAGGAGCAATGCTCTTTTTATCACAATGGTTTCAAAATAAACAATTCTAAAAGATTCCTTTTCTCTAGTACATGCTCATTTTCAGTAGTTTTATTCAAAGAGGTTAGGTCTAAAAATAGCCTACCAGGTAATGGGTTTAAAATAACCTATGAGATAATTGGTCTTAAAATAGACTATGAGGTAATTAGTCAGCCCTTACTCTGCCGAAAAAAATGTCTGCTCAAACTCTATGAGGCAAGTTTGTCTTATTTGCGATTTTGTCATGTTTATGAGAAACTACTGACCGAGTGTTAAATTCTGATGAGATCCAAGCTGTTTGATAATGAGGGTTAGGATTTTTTATGTGAGGAAGCCTTCCAGCTGGCTTGTGGTAGGTTGGTGGTTGTACCCATGTGGTCTTCTGTGCACGAGACAATGCAAGGTGTTCTATGCACAAAATTTCCCTAGAATGATCTTCAGGTGACCCTATTTAAAGTTGTATAAAACATTTCGAGCCATTAGGAGATCATATGAGCTGAAAATAGACTTTAACCCTTTCCCTCATATAAACATGTTTTCACACATTTGCAAACAGTAGACCCAGATCATACGGCTCCTAGAGGAGCCGTCTGATCAGGGTCTGCTCTGTTTGCTAATAGAATTTGATAGATCTGTTTCTTTTCTTTCTAAAATGGCTTCAATGGTCCACCTTCCATGTTTCATTATAACTATTTTCTCCATGAATATTCAGTAGGTATTGAAATTTTGACTAAATATAGAACAAGGAAAGGGTTAAACAGCAATTTACTCCATTAAAAATCATGTAAGAAATAATGACATCATGAATATTAATTAGTTTAATATTTATAGTAACACATGAGTGCAGAAAGTGTTGACCATGGCAGAAACTGTAGAGTCATATCTATATTATTTCATAAGGAAACAGAGCAGACCCTGATCAAACAGCTCCTATAGGAGCCAATTTGTTTGCAAAGGCGTAGAAAAGCGTATTTATGGAGTAAAGGGTTAAACAACATCTCCTAAATTACTAAATGGAATATGACCAAATTTCACAAAAATGATGCTCAGAGGTTCTCTATCAAAGTTTTAGAAATGGTTCCTTTCTGTTCCAACAGTAAATCACAGGAGCTAAAACTAAATTTAAATAACAACTTCTGTAAATGACATCTCCAAATCTACTTACTTGATTTTCACCAAATGTCACAGGGATGATCTGCTGGTGACCACTATGATATTTTCGTAAGTAATTCTTGACCGCTGCATAAGTAGGTCACAAGAGTTCTGAAAGACATCTATCATCTAAATTGCTAAAAATAGATTCCAATGAATAGTTTCTCATAAACTGCTGAATGGAATTTGATCATACTTCATCATCCTTAGATGGTCCTCTATCAAAGTGAAATAATGGATTGAATAATTTTGATGGAAGTACCAGTATATAACAGATCACTCAGCATATTCCTCTATGGAGTGGTACAGGGCCATCATGGCCATGTTGGTATGTGTTTTTAGCTCACCAGAGCACAATGTGCTCAGGGTGAGCTTTTGTGATCGCCAGATGTCTGTCGTCCGTCGGCGTCCGTCGTCGGGCGTCAACAATTTGAACCTTTACAAATCTTCTCCTCTGAATCTACAGGGTTCTCAGCTTTCATCTTTGGTACATAGCATCACCTATAGGTCCTCTACAAAAGTTATATAAATTATGCCCCTGGGGTCAAAATTGGCCCCGCCCCAGGGGTGGGAAGTTTTCAATAGAAACATATAGTAAAACTTTGAAAATCTTCTCCTCTGAAACCAGAAGGTTATTAACTTTCATATTTGGCACATAGCATCATGTTCAGGTCCTCTACAAAAGTTATATAAATTATGACCCTGGGGTCAAAATTGGCCCCGCCCCAGGGGTGGGCAGTTTTCAATAGAAACAAATAATGAAATCTTTGAAAATCTTCTTCTCTGAAACTGAAAGGCTCTCATCTTTTATATTTGGCACAGAGCAGCATATGCAGGTCCTCTACAAAAGTTATATAAATTAAGGCCCTGGGGTCAAAATTGGCC
Organism: Azorinus chamasolen; assembly: GCA_963576725.1. Taxonomy (NCBI): domain Eukaryota; kingdom Metazoa; phylum Mollusca; class Bivalvia; order Cardiida; family Solecurtidae; genus Azorinus; species Azorinus chamasolen. Next base: position 15,878,586 of record OY755251.1, on the reverse strand, counting down.
CCACCCCAGGGGTGGGCAGTTTCTAATAGAAATATATAGTGAAAACTTTGAAAATCTTCTCCTCTGAAACTAGAAGGTTCTCAGCTTTCATATTTGGCACATAGCATCATGTTCAGGTCCTCTACAAAAGTTACATAAATTATAGCCCTGGCTTAAAATTAGCCCCGCCCCAGGGGTGGGCAGTTTTCAATGGAAACAAATAGTGAAATCTTTAAAAATCTTCTCCTCTGAAACTGGAAGGCGCTTAGCTTTCATATTTGGCACAGATCATCATGTTCAGGTCCTCTACAAAAGTTATATCAATTATGCCCCTGGGGTCAAAATTAGGGCCGCCCCAGGGGTGGGAAGTTTTCAATAGAAACATAGTAAACCTTTGAAAATCTTCTCCTTTGAAATCAGACGTTTCTCAGCTTTCATATTTGGCACATAGCATCATGTTCAGGTATTCTACAAAAGTTATATAAATTATGCCCCTGGGGTCAAAATTGGCCCCGCCCCAGGGATGGGCAGTTTTCAATAGAAACAAATAGTGAAATCTTTGAAAATCTTCTCCTCTGAAACTGAAAGGTTCTCAGCTTTAATATTTGGCTCATAGCATCATGTTCAAGTCCTCTACAAAAGTTATATAAATTACGCCCCTGGGGTCAAAATTGGCCTGCCCCAGGGCCGGCTAGTTTTCTATAGAAACATATAGTGAAAACTTTGAAAATCTTCTCCTCTGATTGTCTGGTGAGCGCTTCAGGGCCATTCTGGCCCTCTTGTTTTCCTGTATGATTTGATTGAAAACTGTTATGTGACTGTGACTACATTTCATAAATTTCCATGTTTGCCGCCTAGATTCAACAACAGTTTGAATTTATTGGGTTTGTAAGGATTTTTTTTTCAGATAATTTACACAAGTTTTCAGTAACTTTGTCCTACATTCACCTTTCACATGATTTTATATGCCCCTTTTTATACGCCCACCTAATAAAGGTGGTCGTATATTGTCGTGGCCCTGTCCGTCCGTCCGTTCGTTCGTTCGTTCGTTCGTCCGTCAACATTTTGCTTGTCCGCTGTTTTCTGGGAAAACTATTTGACGGATATTTATGAAACTTCACACAAATGTTTAATGCATCAAGATCTGAAGCTGAGTTGATTCTGAGGTTCATTTGATATTTCATTTCAGAGTTATGGCCCTTGTCCTTAAAAAATACAAATAGTTTGTCCGCTGTTTTTTGGGAAAACTATTTGAGAGATATTAATGAAACTTCACACAAATGTTTAATGCATCAATATCTGAAGCTGAGTCGATTCTGAGGTTCATTTGATTTTTCGTTTCAGAGTTATGGCCCTTGTCCTTAAAAAATAATGCAAATAGTTTGTCCGCTGTTTCCTGGGAAAACTATTTTACAGATATTAATGAAACTTCACAAAAATGTTTAATGCATCAAGATCTGATGCTGAGTCGATTTTGAGGTTTATTTGATTTTTCGTTTCAGAGTTATTGCCCTTTTACTTAAAAAATAATGCAAATATATGCATATAGTTTGTCCGCTGTTTTCTGGGGAAACTATTAGAGAGATATTAATGAAACTTCACACAAATGTTTAATTCATCAAGATCTGAAGCTGAGTAGATTCTGAGGTTCATTTGATTTTTCATTTCAGAGTTATGGCCCTTGTCCTTAATAAATATGCAAATAGTTTGTCCGCTGTTTTCTAGGAAAACTATTTGAGAGATATTAATGAAACTTCACACACTTGTTTAATGCATCAAGATCTGAAGCTGAGTCGATTCTGAGCTTCATTTGATTTTTTGTTTCGGAGTTATGGCCCTTTTACTTAAAAAATAATGCAAATACATGCAAATAGTTTGTCCGCTGTTTTCTGGGAAAACTATTTTACAGATATTAATGAAACTTCACACAAATGTTTAATGCATCAAGATCTGAAGCTGAGTTGATTCTGAGGTTCATTTAATTTTTCATTTCAGAGTTATGGCCCTTGTCCTTAAAAAGTATGCAAATAGTTTGTCCGCTGTAAAATTCTGGGAAAACTATTTGAGAGATATTAATGAAACTTCACACAAATGTTTAATGCATCAAGATCTGAAACTGAATTGATTCTGAGGATCATTTGATTTTTCGTTTCAGAGTTATGGCCCTTGTCCTTAAAAAATAATACAAATAGTTTGTCCGCTGTTTTCTGGGAAAACTATTTGAAGGATATTAATGAAACTTCACACAAATGTTTAATGCATCAAGATCTGAAGCTGAGTTGATTCTGAGGTTCATTTGATTTCTAGTTTCAGAGTTATTGCCCTTTTACTTAAAAAATAATGCAAATATATGCATATAGTTTGTCCGCTGTTTTCTGGCAAAACTGTTTGACAGATCATATTAATGAAACTTCACACAAATGTTTAATGCATCAAGACCTGAAGCTAAGTCGATTCTGAGGATCATTTGATTTGTTGTTTCGGAGTTATTGCCATTGCACTAAAAAAAAATGCAAATCTATGCAAATATGAGGATGGCCATAACGTTTTCATTTGTAATGATATTTACTTCAATTTTTTTATATGGTTAAACCTTAATGTGAATTTTCACATATATTGCGGGGGTTTTGATATGTCATTTTATTCTAAAGTTATGGTCCTTGAACTTCGTGTGTTCGTTGCTTTGTTAGTCGGTCAACTTTTAGTTTGTCTGTTGTTTTCTGGGAAAACTATTAAAATGATATAAATGAAACTTAACACAAATGTTTTAAGCAACAAAATTTGAAGCTGAGTTTATTTTGAGGTTCATTCAGTTTGTCTTTACAGAGTTATGGCCGTTGCACTGCAAAAATGAGGATTAGCTGTAACTTTTTTATTTAATAAGATATTCACTTCATTTTTTTAAAAAATAGTATCACCTTAATATGGAAATCAAGATCTGAAGCACAGATTAGAAAATGTCAACACTTATAAGGCATGTTGAATCAGAGAAAGTTTGCAAGTGGGCGTATTATGTACCGTATGCGGTACTCTTGTTTTTTTTCACGTAGTATAAGTGGTTTCTTTAATGCTTTACCTTTATAAGCCTTTCCCTAATATTAATTCATTTTTATGCATTTGCAAAAGCAGACCAAGATCAGACAGCTCCTGTAGGAGCCGTCTGATCAGTGTCTGCTCTGTTTGCCTTTTTAACCCATTACCTCCTAAGCAATTTTTAGATACAACCTCTTTGAATTAATCTACCGAAAAGGAGCATTAACTAGAGAAAAGGAAAATTTTTAGAATTTTGTAGTTTGAAACCATTGCGATAGAGCATTTGCTCCTATAGGAGCAAATGCTGTATTTATCACAATGGTTTCACAAAGTGATTTTTACAAAGTTGTCAAAAGTCATCAATATGAGGGAATGGGTTACAGGAGTCCTACTGTTATTATTTTACTTTGTCTTGGCTGTGGTCAGATCTTGTATTATATAGCTAGTCCCATGCTAGAGCTTAGATTTTTGTTTGTCCCATGTTACAGTTATGGATCACAGAGGAGATCAGACTACAGAAGTTAAACAGAGTGATAAGAAAACAGACACTAGTGAGCCAACAGAAAATAACTCTGCAGACAATGATAACAGCACAACAAATGTTGGTGGCGAATCAGACAGTGCTTCATCGAAGTTTGAGTTTTTAAATGACGTTGCATGTTTTCATTCATCTGCACTGATGAAGTTGAAGGAGCGTAGGAACTTACTGTCCAACATTGGGCCCTTCCGGCGGGCTCTGTGTGCCAAGAGAGACCTGGAGATTAGACGGCAGCTGTGTAAAGTTGACAAGGTATGATAAGTTTTGGACCAATTAATATATACATTACAAACAGACTGTATCTCAAGTAAAAGTTCAATGGCTTGTTCTGAACTTTTCTCTTTTTTACATTTAACCGTTTCTCAGTTGAATATGCATATAAGGAATAATGATGTGATAGCCTCTCAATATGACCCCACAGTCTGTCAGTGGTTTGCTCTATTTATCACAATGGTTTAAAAACTACACAATTCAAAATTTTCCCTTTTCTCCAGTAAATGCTCCTTTTTGGTAGATTTATTCAAAGAGGTTGGATCTAAAAATAGCCTATGATGTAACGGGTTAATACAAGTTTACTTCTTGGTCTCTAATAAACCTCACAAACTACTGCCAAACTTTGGGGTCAAATTGAGAAGCCATTTGTTGCTTATTTGCAGATCTGTTTGCAAAGATAATCACAAATTTGCCCTTGTCTTACAAAAATCTACCCTCTTAACTCTAACTGAATATTGTCTTTATAACATTAGAGGCATTTAGTGTTGCAAATTTAAGAAAAAACACCATTAATTGGATTATATTTTGGCGAAAACCAGGTGGGCGGGCGGACGGGCAATCGTGCCTTTGTTAACAAAACTTTAACATTGCTTATAACTTCTGAATTACCTAAGCTAGACAATTCGTATTTGGTATGCAGATAGCTTTAATAGGTGAAGGCCTTTCACTTGGTACAAGGATACATGAAATCAGGTCATGGTTAAGGTCACTATTTCCAAACTTTGCCATTTTTAACAAACTTTAACATTGCTATAACTTCTGAACTACAAATATGCTAGGTATATCTTTGGTATACAGATGGCTTTGGTAAAGGCCTTTCAGTTGATATAAAGGTATTTGAAATTAGGTCAAGGTCACTGTTTTGACAAGTTGGCCATCATTGAAAAACTTCAACATTTTGTCTAACTTCTGAACCACATATGCTAGACAATTCATATATGGTATGGAGATAGCTTTGGTGAAGGCCTTTCAGTTGATACAAGGAAACATGGTCACTATTTTGAAAACTTGGTTGTTTTTAACAAACTTTAACATTTTGCTATAACTTCTGATCCACAAGCACTAGGAAAATTCAGATCTGACACCAAAGCACCTTACAGATGACATAAAGATACCTGGAATCAGGTCAAGGTCAAGGTCACTATTTTGAAAACTTGGCTGTCATTTAAATTTTGTTATAACTTCTGAACTACATATGCTAGACAATTTATATTTGGGATGCAGATAGCTTGGGTGAAGGTCTTTCAGTTGAAAAATCCGGCTTTAATGTAGTTTCCATATTTTTTGCTTGTTTCAAACAGATGGAACTACTTTCATATGTGTTTTAATACTCAAACAGAAATGAGTTTTAACTGGTAAATATTTGACAGAATTATAGCTCTATGTTTTCTAATAGAATTTTGTTTTTATAGAAATCTTGTGTATGGAGCTATTCCAATATATATATATATACAGTGTAACAGTGATATGATTTGTTTTAACCCTTTATTCCATAAATATGCCTTTCTACACCTTTGCAAACTGTATACCCAGACCAGACAGCTCCTATAGGAGCCATATGATCAGAGTCTGCTCTGTTTGCTTATGATATAAATTCATATAATATAGATATGATTCTACAGTTTCTGCCAAGGCCAAATATTCCTGTCTCCTTGTGCTATTATAACAAGTTAATCTAATTAATATTCATGATATCATTAATTCTTACATGAATATTCATGGAGTAAAGGGTTAAACACAGATGTAGATTATACAAAAGGGAAGGAACTGTAGTTGCAGCTATCTTTTTGATAGAATTAAGGAACTTTTTTTTTTTTCCAATGATGACAGTAGAAAATGGTGTGTTCAACTCCACTGACACCTTTGATTAGATTTGTTACACAAACTTACCCAGGTTAACATATTTCAAGTGCAGAAAGGACGTAATTTCAGCTGAGATTATATTTGACAGAATTGTGGCCCTTTTTGGTGTTTCTGTCATTATGTCTCCCCCCATATTTATATGGGGGAGACATATTGTTTTCGTGAGAGTTGTCTGTCTGTCCGTCTGTCCGTCTGTCTGTCACACTTTTTGTCCGGACGATAACTTCAATATTCCTGATGCCAGTTGATTGAAACTTCATATATGGAAAGAGCATAATGAGAGGAAGTGTCATGCACAAGGTCCATAACTCTGGCTTCACTAATATTGGAGTTATTGCCCTTTGTAAAAAAAATCACACTTTTTTGTCCGGACGATAACTCCTATATGGCTCATGCCATTGGATTGAAACTTCATATATGGAAAGATCATGACGAGAGGAAGTGTCATGCACAAGGTCCATAACTCTGGCTTCACTAATATTGGAGTTATTGCCCTTTGTAAAAAATATCATAATTTTTTGTCCGGACAATAACTTCAATATGCCTGATGCCAGTTGATTGAAACTTCATATATGGAAAGAGCATAATGAGAGGAAGTGTCATGCACAAGGTCCATAACTCTGGCTTCACTAATATTGGAGTTATTGCCCTTTGTAAAAAATATCATAATTTTTTGTCCGGACGATAACTTCTATATGGCTCATGCCATTGGATTGAAACTTCATATATGGAAAGATCATAATGAGAGGAAGTGTCATGCACAAGGTCCATAACTCTGGCTTCACTAATATTGGAGTTATTGCCCTTTGTAAAAAAAATCACACTTTTTTGTCCGGACGATAACTTCTATATGGCTCATGCCATTGGATTGAAACTTCATATATGGAAAGATCATAACGAGAGGAAGTGTCATGCACAAGGTCCATAACTCTGGCTTCACTAATATTGGAGTTATTGCCCTTTGTAAAAACAATCACAATTTTTTGTCCAGATGATTACTCCTATGTGACACATGCCATTGGAGTTAAACTTCATATATGGAACGATCATAATAAGAGAAAGTGTCATGCATAAGATCCTTAACTCAAGCTTCAATAAATTTAGAGTTATTGCCCCTTGTACATTTGTTTAATTCTTTCTTGTCCGGACGATAACTCCTACATGGCTCTTGCCATCGTATTGAAACTTCATACATGGAAAGAGCATGATGAGAGATAGTGTCATGAACAAGGGCCATAATTCTGGCTTCAATACTTTTGGAGTTATTGCCCTTTGTTACATTTTTGGCCGATCAATAACTCCTGTTTGACTGATGCTATTGGAATGACATTTTATTTTTGGAAAGAGCATGATGAAAGTAAGTGTCATGCACAAGGGCCATAAATCTGGTATCAGTATTTTTGGAGTTATTAGCTGTTATCATTTTCTTCTTGAAAAATGTAGTGTGGAAAACGCATAATGAGGGGAAGTATCATTTATCAAGACCATAACATTTTTAGTGATTTCCCTTTACATATTGTTTTTATTAGAGGGGAGACATCCGTTTTTTTGACAAAAACCTCTAGTTTAATATAGGGAAAACTCTTTGACACAATATGATCAGATTTGTTTCATACTTTCACAGATGAACATCAAGCATGTGTCGGTCTCCGTAATGAAAGAAATTCTGAGTGTAATTATTTTGGACAGAATTATTGCTTTATTTTAACAAGGCAGAGTTACATATCTTGACTTACAGAATTACATATATTTCTTACTGAAAGTGACTGTATGAGAACATTTTATGTTCTACGGCCATAATTTAGTTACTTTGATCCATGGCCGAGTAGTTATGGTCTTCGACTAACAATCGCTTTAATAGCCCCTCTCTGCTGTGGGTTCGAATCCCAGTCTGGGCATTTGGATTTTTCATGTTAGGAAGCCTTCCAGCTGGCTTGCAGTAGGTTGGTGGTTCTACCCTGATGTTCTTCTGTGCATGAAACAATGCAATTGTTCCATGTGCGGAAGAACCTCAAGGGTCTTCCTCCACCTGTAATCAGCTGGACATTGTGATATGACTGAAATGCTGTTAAAACAATGTAAAACCCGATAAAAACCAAACCCAAACCTGATAGAACTATGTCACTATATGAGAGTGACAGATAGTTTGAATCCTGATAGAACCGTATTACTTTTACACAATTCAAGTTATGATATGACATCTGCATTTGTTTTAAGTGTCAACCCTTTCCCTCATATAAATTCATTTTGTTACATTTGCAAACAGAGTAGTCCCAGATCAGATGGCTCCTGTATGAAATGAGTTTGCTATGTTTGTTTGCTGAATTATATAGATCTGGTCCTTCAGTTCTGGTCAAGCCAATTATTTCCTTGAAAATTTTACCTTATAAAATTAAATTGATGAATATTCACGAGGTGACCAATTTACACAAAAACATTCATTAGGGAAAACGTTAACAAAGCATTCAAGTCATAACATATGACATATATATTTTCCAGGTGCTGGATCAGAACCAAGTGTACCCCAGCTTGGACATGGACAGTGATCTGTATCGACTCAGTGTGCAGATGTTAAAACGGGCCAAGGACCCTCAAGTCAAACAGGAGGCTTTGCCATTAAAAGTAGACACATCCCTGGTCAAACAGGACTCTTCTATAACTAGATTGGACTCATCTCTTTCCAACCAAGAAGATGCAAATATATCAGACTCAGATATCAAAGAAATTATCACTGAGGTGACTGCTGAGGTTAAGTCTGAAGTGACGTGTTCATAATCTGATCTCTTCATTGTTAGTGTGTAAAATTTAATGTTGTTAAAATGGGTTTGTCTATTGATTTTAACTTTTATTTGCAAGGCTTAGTGGAACACTACTTTCTGGTATACAGTAGAACCCCTCTAAACTGGACTTAACCCTTCTCTTGCTGAATTTTAAAACACATTTCTCCTTCTTTACCCATGCCCTGTTGTTGCATATATCTTCACTGTGTACAAGTATTTCGCTGTGCAATCACTGCTGTGGAGTGCACTGGTTGCACAATCAATTTGTAAATAGTACAGACCCAGATGAGACAGCTCCTGCAGGAGCTGTCTCATCTGGGTCTTCACTATTTACAGGTAGGTATATTGACATGAATAGCAAGCGAAGGGTTAAAATTTAGTATAACTATCCGTCTTGGAGTTTTCTGGATGACTTTCACCCTGCATTAAGCAGCCATCTGCCATAAAGCATCCTGAGTATTAATAATACAGTAAAACCTCTCTATAACGACCACTAAATTGTGTTAATTAGTTGGTATTTTGGGCAGGTGGTTGCTTAAAGCAAGATGAAAGTAAAACAGAACGCTCCTATAGGAGCGTTCTGTTTTACTTTCACCTTGCTTTAAGCATCCACCTGCCTTTAACACAAACTACTTGATATAATTTAGTGGTCGTTATAGAGAGGTTCTACTATAGTGATAATACACATATCGCCTGATGGTACAATACCCTATAGGCTATATCTCACACTTGTAATATTCTGTTTGTTTTGAATCTGGCACAATATTCTTTCATTATTTAAGTTATTACAAAATTGATTTGTGCACCAATATGAATATTTCTTCCATTTCTTTTAACCTGTTACTCCATAAATACACCTTTCTACGCATTTACAAAGAGAGTTTACCGAGATCAGATTGCTCCTGTAGGAGTGTTGTGATCAGGGTCTGCTCTATTTGCTAATGAGATTAAGTCTGAAGAGTGTCATAGCAATAGTTTTCCACTAAGTCTTAGATTGTATGAATCAGCAAATTCTATTTAAACCTTTACTCCATTAATACGTCTTTCTACACTTTTGCAAACAGAGGAAATCCAGATCAGACGACTCCACTAAGAGCTGTCTGATCAGGGTCTGTTCTGTTTGATTATGATATTATATTAATCTGATTCTACAGTTTCTGCCTGTGCCAATATGTCCAGTGTGCATATGCCAGTATAAGAAATAATCTAATTAATATTCATGATGTCATTATTTCTTACATGGATATTGAACAGGGAAAATGTTAATGTCATCAGGCAGGCAGACAGGCATCATGCCTGGTATGTGTATTAATGATTTTAGTAAAGAAATTCAAATTAATAATGTTTGTTTCTGTTTGTTTGTCAAGAAATTTCATGTTGGAAGCAGCCACAAAGTATTGGTAGTTCAAGGGTCATCCACCATCTGTAATGAGCTGGACATTTCAAAATACCACCGATGCGTAGGTGAACCATAAAAACCAGTGAAATCGATCATTCAAAAAAAGACATAATTGTAGATTTTTAACCCATTCTACACCTTTGCAAACAGTGTAACTACCATTGCAAACAGAGTAGGCTCAGATCAGATGGCTCCTGTAGGAGCCGTCTGATAAGGGTCAGCTCTGTTTGCATATGAAATAATACAGACATGATTCTACAGTTTCCACTATGGCAAAAAAATCCTGTGTTTGTTAGCCATTATAAAAATTAATCTAATCAGTATTCATGATGTAATTATTCCAGACATGAATATTCATTGAGTAAAGGGTTATACAGCCCCACAGCTATTAACCCAATCACCGGATGAATATTCATGTAAGAAATAATGACATCATGAATATTTGTTTTAGTAATTTTTCGTCTGCAACAATTGTCATCTGCTTCAATTCTTAACCCTTTCCTCCATAAATACGCCTTTCTACGCCTCTGTAATAACCACTTCTTGAATTTGAAACCATTGTGATAAATAGAGCATTTGCTACTATAGGAGCAAATGCTCTATTTATCGCAATGGTTTCAAACTACAAAATTCTAAAATTTTACTTTTCTCTAGTAAATGCTCCTTTTGGTTAGATTCATTCAAAGTGGCTGGGTCTAAAAATAGCCTATGGAGGAAAGGGATCAAACAAAATTTCTGTCATATTTCTTTGCATAACTGTGGTCAAAGTGTCAAACAGTTTCCTGATTAGAAGCCACATCCTGCGGTATCTCATCTGGATCCAAACTGTTTGCAGAGGTAATCACAATTTCGATGCTAGCATGTCAAGAGTTAGCTGAATTTTAATAGTGGCATTATGAACAAGCGGATAGTTTATCATGACAGAACCTATCGAATAAAATCTCTATGGATATGGGTCTACTCTGCTTGCAAAGGCATTAAAAGGAATATCTGTTAAAGGGATAAAAGTTTCAATGTATATTGCGTATCCCTTTCCTTCATATAAATTCGTTTTCACGCCTTTGAAAACAGAGTAGTCCCAGATCAGAAAAGTCCTGTAGAAGCCCCATCTGATCAGAGTCAGCTTATGACATGATATAGATCTGATTTTACAGTTTTTGTCAAAGCAGCACATTTAAAAATCTACTTGAAAATTTAACTCGGTTGTTGTAGATTAGTCGGAGAGGGGATACGTTTATTTACACTGTTTGTCTTTTAGGGTGGGGATGGAATAAGTGTGAGGTTGGGCGCCCATAAACCGGTTTAACTCCCCAGTGACTTTTGACACTGACTGTTCCAAGGCGGTGTTTCCATCTTCCCCCTATTGTATGTTTGTTTTGTCTTTGTGTGTCTCTTGATGTGTTTATAGTTATGTACATTTGCTGTTTCCTTGTGTTGCTGTTCGGGCGACTGTTTGTTCTGTATGTGGTGTTTCCTGCATGACTCATTTTTGTACTTCATAAAAATTTAGCTAATAAATACTCATGATGTCATTATTTCTTACATGATTATTGAAGTTATTATTGATTATTATTAAGTTACACAGTTTTCAGGTTACCTAATATGGAATATACACTGCCAGTAAATTTCATATGGGACAAGAGCGAATATACACTGCCAGTAAAATTCCATATGGGACGAGAGCGAATATACACTGCCAGTAAATTCCATATGGGACGAGAGCAATGCTTTCTTTCCATATGGATTTTACTGGCAGTGTATATTCCATATTAGGTAACCTGAAAACTGTGTAACTTAACCCATTACCTGTTCAATAATCATGTAAGAAATAATGACATCATGAATATTTATTAGTAGATTTTTAAATGTGTTGCTTTGACAAAAACAATAAAATCAGATCTATATCATGTCATAAGCTGACGTTTTTATCCTACCTAGTACCGACTATCTTTTATTTTTGACGAAATAGATTTAAGGTAACCTGAACACTGTGTAACGTTTTATCCTACCAAATACCTTTTATCCTACCAAATACCTTTTGTTTTTGACGTGATAGATTTACGGCCACCGCTGATATTGAAGATGGTAACATGACATCATCATGATCTGAATATCAATGTGTGATGTCATTTTTACCGGCCACAACGTCATGTTTACCGCCATATTGCTTATATTAGGTTGCTGAAGGCAGTGGATGGAAAATACACGACTTTCACGTGACATCATTTAACCAATCAGATAGCTAGAAACTTGTAGGAGGTAGGATAAACGGTATTAGACACTGTACTTTTTTATCAGACTGATAATTACTATTGTTTTTAGCTCACCTGAGCCAAAGGCTCAAGGTGAGCTATTGTGACCGCCTGTCGTCCGTCGTCCGTCTGTACGTCTGTCTGTCCGTCCGTCCGTCTGTCTGTCCGTTCACTTTTATTTCAAATGACTTCTTCTCCTAAACCACTGGGAGGATTTCAACCAAATTTCACAGAAATGTACCTTAGGGTGTCCTCTATCTAGTTTGTTCAAATCATGACCCCGGGCAAAAAATGGCTCCGCCCCACTACTTTTAAAGGGTTTTTTTTTAAATCTTTAAAAATCTTCTTCTCTGAAACCACAATTTCTAGAGCTTTGATATTTGGTATATAGCATCATCTAATGGTCCTTTACCAAGTTTGTTCAAATGATGACCCCCAGGCCAAAAATGGCCCTGCCCTGGGGCTTGTAGTTTTTACATAGACTTATATAGGGAAACCTTTAAAAATCTTTTTGTCTGAAACCACATAATCTAGAGCTAAGATATTTGGTAGGAAGCATCACCTAATATACCACTACCAAGTATGTTCAAATAATGACCCCTGGGCCAAAATGGTCTCACCCTGGGGTTTTATGCTACTATTAACATCAGAAGCTACAGTTTAAGAGTTCCTCCTTAGCAATTTTTCCTCACAGTTATTTCCCTTGTCCCATCAGCATAGCCATAAGGGACAAAGGGAGATAACTGCATTGGAATTCTTGTACCTCCAGAATAGTGATTCTATTTATAAATATTTATAATAAAATATGGAAGGTGGATCTGTGTAGCTGTTTTAGAAGGCATAGAAACAGATATATCAAATTCCATTAGCAGACCCTGATCCTATAGGAGCCACCTTATCTGGGTCTACTCTGTTTTCAGATGCATGAAAACAATTTTATATGAGGGAAATTAAGGGTTACTTCTACAGTTCAAAGGTACAGCACTTGGGCAGTAAAATCTCTCCAGGTCAATGCAAGACTCTTAAGTTGACTTAACTCTTTGCATGCTGGTAGTGAAACTGTGATTACCTATGCAAACAGTTTGGATCCAAATGAGAGGCCGCATAATGCGGCGTCTCATCTGGATCCAAACTGTTTGTCATCTTAACCATATTTTTGCAAAAAAATGAAAGTAAGTTTATTTTAAGAATTGAAGCAGATGACAATAACTTTTTGTTGCAGACGAAACATTAAAGGGCATTTTGAAAGGGATCTTGACCCATTAACCTCATAGTGTGTAGTGTGAGTGATTTGTGGTTCTTTACAGCTAGATGTTACCAATGTCTCTCAAATCAGATGTGGGAGATATTGGAAATCCTTCGCTAAGAGTAACACCTATTTAGCCAATCAAGGAAAATGATTATCATCTAGACTTTTGATCTGGGTCCAAACCCAACTGATGCAGGTCATGGTAATGATTAAGAAAACTGTGAAAACATGATTATGCAATGGGCCCAACTGATATCAGTCATGGTAATTCTTAAGACCCCCCCCCCCATCCCCCAACAATGATAGGTGTCAAAATTACTAATGTGGATTAAGTCTGCTACCCAAAAAAGCATCTTAAATATAACTTCTTTTTTTTTTTATAAAATTTGATGACAACACATTAAAAAGTCCTAAAATGTCTGAATATTGTATGATATTAATGAAATAACTGAGTAAATATAACTTAATTATAACAGTAGACGAAATGGGAACAGGGTAAAATTTTAGAGTAGACGAAATGGGAATGAGTTACAGTAGACGAAATGGGAATTGCAGTGTCTGATCTGGAGCCAAACTGTTAGCAATGTGAAAAACATTAAACTGTTCCGGATTTCATGTATATATGGATTGAAACCTTTCACTCAGCATCTCATCGGGATCTAAACTGCTGGAAACAGTCATAATTTAACCCTTTCCTCATATAAACGTGTTTTCATGCATTGGCAAAGAGAGTAGACCAAGATCAGATGGAATTTAACGTAGACCAGAGTAGACCAAGATCAGATGGAAAGTCTGTTCTCCTTGCTACTAATTGTATTTATTTTAATTTGATTTTTAAAACAAATAATGTCTTAAGTTAATCAAAATTATTGTCAATCAATAATTAATGTTACTCAAAAAATTAGTAACTCTTCTCAATTTCAATTGTAAAAAAAAACTAATGACCCGTTTAATCCCGACTTATCATCAGATATTCACACCTAGAGCTAGAATTATTTCTAAACACCTATTAACCCTTTACCTGTTTGCTTTGACAAAAAATGATCTGGGACTACTCTGTTTGCTAATGCGTAAAAAATTGTTATTTCCATTAAGAGAAGTTTTAGCTTTGATAAAAACTGTAAAATCAAATCTATATCTTGTCAAATGCAAACAGAGCAGACCCTGATCAGACAGCTTCTATAGCAGTTGTCTGATCTAGTCTACTCTTATTTTTAATGCGTAAAACACATTATTTCTGTGAAGAGAAGTTTTTGCTCTGACAAAAACTGTAGAATCAGATCTATATTCCATAGGAGTCGTCTGATCTGTGTCTACTCTGTTTGCTAATGCGTAAAAACAGTTTTATATGAGCGAAAGGGCTAAAAGATTTTTAAAGATATTTTTATTGGTCATTTCACACAAAAACTGGCATTATGTACTGCCTAGCACTTTATTTGCCTATATACCTGGATCAAGGTATAATTGCATAGCTTTATTGACGTCATTTGAATTTCTCAAAGACCAGTTTTAGGCATTTTGAGCTAAGGCTAAAATGGCACAAGTTGTAAACAGTTTAGATCTTGGTCAACCAGTCACTTGGTATTAGATTTGAATCCAGTTCAAGTTTATTCAGCAGTGAAAGGGTGAAAGCAGTGCACTAAGCTTCTTTCATCTGCTAGAAATGTTGTCCACTGAAAAATGTCAATATATTACTGTAACTCAGGTGAGGGATATAGGGCCAATGGCCCTCTTGTTTTAGTTCACCCGTCACAAAATGCCAAGCTGGGCTATTGGGATTGCCCAGTGTTTGTCTTCAACAATTTCTTTAGCAA
Organism: Azorinus chamasolen; assembly: GCA_963576725.1. NCBI lineage: Eukaryota > Metazoa > Mollusca > Bivalvia > Cardiida > Solecurtidae > Azorinus > Azorinus chamasolen. Next base: position 15,863,406 of record OY755251.1, on the reverse strand, counting down.
AAACATCTCCTCCTAAACAACTACATAAATTTCCAGCAAATTTCGCAAGAATGTTCTTTAGATGACCCTCTATCAAAGTATTATAATGTAATATAGTGGCCTGTGGTCAAAATTTAGAACAGTCATACTGTCTAATTTTGCTCATTTATACCGGTTGCCTGTTTCGTTTGGGGACATCCTGTAAGTAACGTACTCTCTTACAATCAAATCTTAATATTAATTTGGTATCTTTAAGGGTATTACTACATAATATACCCAGGTCGGACAGCCTCTGTACAGGATGATGTGTTTTGGGATGCTGTTTATTATAGTGATACATGTATGTGTTAAAGTATACAAGAAACGACATATTGATAAAAACTTTTACATTCTCTTTATTATGCAACAACTGCAAAATACATAGACTATATACATACATGTACATAAGTGTTTTTAGCAAACTGCAATTAACCTTAAGCATACTAGAGGTGAATCCGTGATAATGTTTGGAAAAGTTTGGACACTGATGAGATGCAGAGTTATTGGGCATCTCATCAGTATCCAAACTGTTTGATACTCTTTAAACCCTTTACTGAATACGCCTTTTTGCACCTTTGCAAACAGAGTAGACCCAGACCAGACGACTCCTATAGGAGACTAGAATCAGATCTATATTATAAGCAAACAGAGCAGAACTTTGTCAGAATGCTTCTATAGGAGCTGTCTGATCTGGGTCTACTCTGTAAAGGTGTGAAAACTCGTTTATTTAAAGAAAAGGATTAACCCTGACAACGCTGAATTTTTAGATTGGAATACCTCATCAGTGTTGAACTATATAGTTCACTCTGTATGAAAGGTTTAACTCTTTAGTCCATAGTATGCCTTTGCAAACAGAATAGACCCAGATCAGATACCATGGCTCCTCTAGGAGCATGAATATTCATGAAGTAAAAGCTTAACCTTTTCAACGCTGAATAGGAATACCCCCATTAGTGGAATACCCCAATTAGTGTTGAAATATAGAGTCCACTTAGTATATAGGGTTTAACCCTTTACACCATGAATATTCATGTAAGAAATAAAAACATCATGGATGTTAATCAGATTAACTAATATTACTAAATGATGGCACCATGAATATTAATTAGATTATTTTTTTTAAATGGAATATTAACACGAATTTTGTGAAAGTGGAAATTATAGAATGCAATCTATTTTATTCCATGAGCAAACAGAGCAGACCCTGATCAGACGGCTCCTATAGGCGTCGTCTGATCTGGGTCTACTCTGTTTGCAATGGCATAGAAAGGCGTATATATGGAGGACAATGTTAAACTTGCTAGAGAATTTGAATGACAAACAGTGTAGATCCTGATCAGGGCATCTCTAGGAACTCTCTGATCTGAAGCTACACTGTTTGCCAATTACAATGCATGGTGATAAGACTGAAAACTTACTAATGTCAAATTGCAAAACATATAAGTATATAAAATTTTAATAGAGTAACAACACTGTCTGTTGAGAGGATTAAGAAAGTTGGTTCTTTCATTCAGAATTGTATTTGAATGGAATGTTTAAATTGCCTAAAATGTCGTTATAAAGTTTGTCGAAGGTCTCATTCTGTGCCACTGTGAAGTGGTTCTTCCAATCCCCGACAGCTCCTGAAATAGACACATCAATGATAAACAGAACCCTTTACTCCATAAATACGCCATACTACACCTTTGCAAACAGAGTATGTCCATGTTAGACAACTCTCATATGAGCCGTCTGATCAGGGTCTGCTCTGTTTGCATAATGGTAGAATATAAATATGACTACAGTTTCTGCCATGGATAACAATTTCTATGTTCATATGACATTATAGAAATGTGTTCCATTGATATTAACCCTTCGCTTGCTATTAACGTCAATATACCTACCTGTAAATAGTTAAGACCCAGATGAGACAGCTCCTGCAGGAGCTGTCTCATCAGGGTCTGCACTATTTACCAGTTGATTGTGCAACCAGTGCACTCCACAGCAGTGATTGCACAGCGAACTACTTGTACACAGTGAAGATAAATGTAGTTATACAACAGGGCATGGGTAAAGAAGGAGAAACGTATTTTAAAATTCAGCAAGGGAAGGGTTAATGATGCTGTTATTTCTTACATGAATATTCATGGAGTAAAGGGAGAATTATAGTATCATACAAACATTCCAATCAAGGTCCACTGGTTGCTGAGAACCAGTTCTGTCGAGAATGATATTCTAAAATACCTCGAGTGAACTTTAAAGGGCCATAATTAGGCACCGTGGTGTGCGGTGGTCTAGTGGTAATGCGCTTGACTACCAATCCGGAAGTCCGGGGTTCAAATCCATGTCCCTCCCTGGAATTTCAGAGACGCTTTGCAGTGTCTCCCACCCGCACCTCCTCTCCACCCAGGGATTAAATTGGTACCTGTGATGGTCACTAGCCGGTACTGCGGCTGCATGATTGCACCATATGTTAGCAGTGCTCAATATTGTAGGCGAATGACTCAATGACAATTGCAGTACTTGTATTAGCATTCAAAAGGAGCTTAAAACCATGGGTTATAGCATTTTGGGGCTCCATAAGGAACATTCGCTACCAAATTGGCTTACATCTTAATTCGGCCTCTGAGGGTACTACACGGGCAAAGTTCATGAAACGGCCTACGGCGGCCACGCCGGATGTTATGCACATGGTTGGCCGTTTGATCGCCAATGTGAACCGCCGACTGAACAGAGATGGCACCCAAGGGAATTATTTACATGTAATATGCTAGCCTCTCGTTGGCTTTTGGGACAGCGTGCTTCCCTACATCAGCTGATAAGGTACCTGGACAGCACGGGTAGCCTTATTGAGCAGGAGGAGATTCCAAGCGCCGATCTTGTATCAGCCATGCAAGCTTTTGGAGCAACCCTGCAGGAGGAGGTTCCTGAGGATCTTGTGGTCAGGAAGGCGAGTAATTCTGTCTTTGCTCTTCTTGACTGGAGGGTTCTCTTAAACCTGGAGTCCTTGTTGGAAGAGCATCAGAGGCTTATCTAGAAAATATTAGAAGCAAAACTACGAACAAAGTTCAACAATTCAACATAGCACAAATTCAGAAGCACAGCCAGGTCCTGTATACTTTATCTGAAACTGAAAACACTTTGTCACTTCTGGTGAAGCTATATTTTACTTAGGCAGGATATATGGACGAAGACAGGTATGCTTCATCAGAAAGGGGGTGGATGGGTGTGTGTGTGGTGGGGGGGGGGGGAGGGGTCAAGTTGAAGTTTGTTAAACGCGATGCTTTTGCCCGCGACTCCATGACTTTGGTGTGTTATCCTCTAGAGGCAAAACGGTATATTCGCATTATCGATAAAGGAAACAAAGTGAACTCTAGGTATTACATTAACAAAGCTCTGAAGCCAGTTTTAGAGAAAGACGTTCCCAGACTGTTTCCAGAGGGACCGAAGGCTATGACATTCCACCAGGACAGTCCATCTAGCCGCACATCTAAATATACGCTGAATTTTCTCGAGAGACGAAACATTCACTTCATAACGTATGAAGAATGGATGCCGAAGTGCCCGGATGCTGTCCCCGATGAACTTTGATATATGGGGTGTGGTATGGAATGCGGATCGGGACATGCCAATTTTCATTTGCTAAACTGCCATTTGCCAAATTAAAAATTTACGAACGTGTTCTTCTCGCTTACAGATGTACAGAAATTGGGTATATTATTGTTTTGATAAGGATAAAAAACATATTGTAGAATGAAGCCCACTGATCTGTCTAATCCTTCGATCCGTCAAGCACTATTCAGAGAAAAGAAACTAGAATCAATGGCAATTAGCAATTGGCATCTGGCATGTTGGCATTTGGCAAATTAGCAATTGGCATTTGGCAAATTGGCATGAAGCAACTGGCAAATTAGCAATTGGCATTTAGTAATTGGCATGGTCCGATCCGCATTCCATGCGGTACCGACGAGGATCTGTCTAATCCTTGGACCCGCCAATCACTTTTTCAGAGTAAAGAAACTATAATCAATGACAATATGGCTATTAGCAATTGGCATCTGGCATATTAGCAATTGGCATTTGGCAAATTAGCAATTGGCATTTTGGCATTAAGCAACTGGCAAATTAGCAATTGGCATTTAGCAATTGGCATGTCCCGACCCACAGTGTGGTTTAACGTCGTTTGCAGAAACGACAAATAAACACGATTGTTGGCCACAAAAGAGCATTTAAGGACGAGTGGCGCAAACTGGACCAGGAAACCATAAAAATACTTTGAAATCATGACCAAAGTTGTGTAGGATGATATACAACTGCCACGGGTCCCATATTGAGCATTCGTCATAAAATGTATTCAGGTAAGATTTTGCTGTTATTTTATATTTGTTCAACAGTGAGCTGGGGACCTCTCGTAAACGCCGTCACACCTTTGCAATAGAAATAAAGGAACGATTCTTTAAAAACAGTTCTGTTGCGAGTGATTCTCTAAAATACCCGGATTGAACTTTAAAGCTATGAACTACAGTGAAGAACCCCCTCTAAACCGGACATTCTATAATCGGCATTAAGACAGGTGACCGTTTAATCCAAAGGAGTTTTCTGCTCCACTTTCGTATTTAGCTGCCACCTGTCTAAAAAGATTTAAATTCTGCTTTTCTAAAATTCCGGTTTAGAGGTGTTTAACTCTATACATATAACATTAGCTCCGCTTTTTAAAGCTCCACTTTTTCATAAAATAGAGCTATTGTCATGACCCTCTCGTCCGCGTCGGCGTTGGTTAACCTTTTTGTTAAGGCCCATGTCTCAGAAACTGTCAAAGATATTTGGATCAAATTTGGCATGCATGTTTACTGTCAAGGGGAACCCATTTCACAAGGGTAGGTTGCCCTAAAATTATGTTTCCTTAGTTATGCCCCCTCGCTGGTTAAGATCCATGTCTCGGGTCCCATGCTTCTACTACACTATCCAGCACTAAAACCAGTGGAGCGCGCTGTCTGCGGACAGCTCTTGTTTATTGTTGTGATGCGACTTATTAAACTGATTGAAATACCTGCAAGTAGTTTTCTTCAGATATTTGGCGAATGCGCGATTGTCATGATTATGTACAGTAAAACCCCTATAAAACGGATGTTCAAATTAGTATCAATGCCGGTCTTTTATGTCGTGTGGCAGCTTCATGCATTGTGAGTCACACAGAAAGCTACATTTGGAGCTTTCTGCATGCCTTTCACTATGCATGAAGCAGCCACCTTACCCGACAGACCTAAATTCTTCTTAATTAAAATTCCGGTTTAGAGATGTTTTACTGTATATGTTTTCCGTATTTGAGAAATAATTATTAGGATCGTTTTGATATTTAACTCCCTCCCTCATAGACTATTTTTAGAGTCATCCTCTGAATAAATCTACCGAAAAGGGGCATTTACTACGGAAATGGAAAAAATAGAATTGTGTAGCTCCTCTGGAGCAAATACTCTCTTTATCACAATGGTTTCTGAAAGTGTATTTTACAGAGGCGTCACTAGAAGGGAATGAGTTAATTGTCCGACATTGTGTTTGGTATGGACACTGGCTGAACCACTCGCACACATACAAAAATACAGCTCTATGTCACTCAGCTTAGGGTTGCAAACAAAATCAAAGGAAACATGCCGTTTCTCAAATGTGCTTTTCAATAAAAACAAATTGAAACGAAACTTCGCACCTTTTCTCAGAAGCGGGGAGATTTTACTGTTGATTGAATAAACATCTAGATGGTTTGTCATAGGATTGTTCTTCATGCTTTCAAAGCCACAATGCTCTGCGATTTTTGTGATTAGTATATCCGGAAGTTGCTTTCCGAGGAACTGGCAAAGTTTGCAAATCTCGTTTCTCAGATCTCGTTTCATGTCCTCGTAGTAAACGAGATAAACATCGTCCGTGTCCATCATTGTCCACCAGTGCTTCGTATACTCAAACCATGAGCCGTGGTCAACTGAAGATAAGAGATAATCAAACATGTTTATCTGTTACGCATGGCGTTAAGTGAGATACTTGTGTATGCATCTGTAACCACTTTAACCATTTCCCTGTTCTATATTTAGATCAAATTAAATACTTGCTGAATATTCATGGATAAAATCGTTATATGATGCCCCGTATGATTAAGGGTTAAGCAACCACCTGCTCTTGAAAGGTCCCACGTTAATTCTTTATGTGATCGTTATATGCTAGTTCTACTGTATTATCATAGGTAGGTGTTACAGTGTAGAACAATGATCAGACGACAAGTGGATGTTGTGTGGGCCAGTCTTGTTAAATACTGTTTGCAATGAACTAAGATATGTTTCATCATGGAAATGGCGCATGCGTATTAACTACTAATGCTGCGTTTACACTCAGCCACGATATCTACGATGTCAGCGAATTAGAAAAGGCGCAGAGGCGTCACGATTTATTGCATTAATTTTCTTTTTCTACGCTTTTCCAAGCTTTCTTACGCCCTCTGTGCGTTTTGCTTCCTCCTGTAGCATTTTGTTACGAAACCAACACGATTCTTGTGAAGATCTGCCACGCTCCTCTCAAGTTCTCATATGATTACCACGATATACTATCACGTTTTGCTACGTCCTGTTTAGATCTATCGCGTTATTAAGTTCTGCTGCGATTTATGGCAACGCTTTGTTCAAGATATCCGCGTTTTGAGCACGATTGGAGTATACAAAGGAGACATGAGCCATCCTCTCATTCTCTCACGAGATTCCAAAGTGAAACGAGCTACTGTATAAATCTAATGAATCCAAGTTACGAAAAAGACGGAAGAGAAGGCATAGGACTTGTTGGATTAGGACATGGTTAAGCCATGGCTGGCTGATGTGGGAGTTTTTCTTATCAGATGCGGTAGGTTCTTTCCCCCGGCTCCACAGGGGCTTCTGCTGGAGCTTCTTCAGTTGCTGGTTGTGATGGTGGGGAAGAGTGGGGGGGGGGGGGGGCAACCTGGCCATTCTTGGCAGAACCTTTTCCGTTCTCTTTTAGTAGGCATCTTCAAACCTGATATAACGAGAGTTTGACACAAATCTTGCAGAGCGTGCAGTCAACATGTAAAAACCGCGCCGAACTTATCAGAGCGTCACAGAGCGCGGGAGCCAATCGGGATAATTGTAACAGAACGTGTCGTAGCGTGATCGAGTTATCGATATGACTCAATATATATTGACTAAACGTAGAAGAGAGTGATAAAGCGTGAAAGAAACGTGAAAGAATTTTAGTGGAACTTAAAGAATCGTGTTTTCCAAGTTCACACAGATCCCCTACGATGGAGTATCAAGGTTCAGTGCGCTATGTTAAAGTTTGTTAAGCTGTACTACGCTCTGCTAAGATTTCCTCGTTTTATTGCGCTCTCTCTCAAGATATAACAACCAATCGAGATAATCGTGGCAAAATTGTTGACCGTCCAAAATTTTGTCACGATCCTTGCGATCAATACGATTCCTCCAAGCTCCCTCAAAATCTCCAAGATTCGCTCGCAAGGCCCCTCACGCTCAACACGATTCTCTCAAATCGTGGATATCGTAGATATCGTGGCTAAGTGTAAATGCAGCATTGCCTGTTCAATACATGTACTTACGAAATTATGATATCATGAATATTCATTAGCTGATTTTTATAATAGTATATGAACACATGCTTTTCACCTTAGCAATATCTGTATTTCATAAACAAAATGGGCGGACCCTAATCGGACGGCTCATACATGAGTCGTCTGATCTGGGTCTACTATGTTTATAAAGACGTACTAATGGAGTAAATAGTTTAACCCATTCCCTCATATGCTATTTTTAGACCAAATCACTTTGAATAAATCTACCGTAAAGGAGCATTTACTAGAAAAAAGGATTTTTTTTAGAATTTTGTAGTTTGAAACCCTTGTGATTGAAACCCTTGTGATAAATAGAGCATTTGCTCCTATAGGAGCAAATGCTCTATTTACCACAATGGTTTCAACGGGTGTAATAATTGAGTAAATGGTTCATTAGGACGGAGTAACTACCATGTCCATGTAGAAACATTTCTAAGAAGTCTTCCCACGTCCCTCTGAAGTCACCGAATGATGAACTGGATTTGTAGAAGTAGTAGTAGGACACACACAGGTCTTTCGGATTCCGGAACAAAACGATTGTCTGAAAATATAGTAGAACATGTAGCATGCTTTATGTACAGTCGAACCGATGACAGCGATTACAAGCTGTTTGAATACAGTTGAAGCGCATATTAAACCGTTCCCTCATAGGCTATTTTAGACACTACACCATTAAATAAAGCTACTGAAAAGGAGCATTCACTAGAAAAAGGCAAATTTCAGAATTGTGTAGTTTTGAAACCATTGTGATAAATCTCTTGTTATTACAATGGTCTTCAAAAGTGAATTTTACAGAGGCGTCAATATGCGGGAATGTGTTAACTCGCCTTCTTATCAGGATCCAAACTGTTCGACACTGATTACATTTATGCAAAACATTTGAATCCACACGAGAATGCATGTAACTTGGTGTTTAACCTTTAGCCTGCTGAGCAAATTATTTTTACAGAATTTTTCACAAACTACATTTTCAAATTTCAAGCTACGAGTATAATCAATTTGTCTACCACAATGCAATCAGGGTGTCAAACAGTTTGGATCCTGATTAGACGCCGAGTTACTCGGCGTCTCATCTGGATCCAAACTGTTTGCATAGGTAATCACTCATCCGCCCAAAGCAGGCTAAAGGTTAATTTGAATCCAAACGGATCGCGTTTTGTACAATAATGGTTAAAAACGATTTATGTATAGAATGGATTGTGAGATTATATCACTGATTAACTTTGTAATCCTCGTGAATTGTCTTCCATTTCATTTAACCCTTTACACCTTTAACATTCATGTAGAAAATAATGACGTCATGAATATTTATTAGATTAGTTGTTATAATAGGATATGAACACAGCCATTTTTGGCAATGGCAGGCACTGTAGAATCATAAGCAAACAGAGCAGACCATGTTTGCAGAGGTGTTAATCCATAGTTTCTCTAAAAATGACGTAGACAATGAATGTAGGTTGGGTTACCAGGCGTCCTATGATCAGGTTCTGCACTGTTTGCTAGATAAATTATTTTCAAAAGTTTACATCAGCAAAGGGATTATTGTTGACCTTACCCTTCAAATGAAAATAAAATCAGTTACTTCACTCATTTAATATCACTTTGACTATGCTTCATCTGCCTAGTTTAACAGCTTAACCATGGAACTTAAACAGAAAGTGCAGGTCACACAAAATAAACTTATCCGATTTGTGTTGAATTTAGATTCTAGGTCACATGTTGGGAAAGAACATTTTATAAGTCGCGACTGGGAACCTGTTGCAAGCAGAGTTAATCAAATAATTCTGTGTCATGTTTTTAAAATCAATTCAAATATAGCACCTTCATATCTACGTGAGAATTATACCCCTATCAGTGTTGTCCATCAGTATCCAACCAGGTTCATGGTTAAGCCGGCTACTTCCTCTGATAAATCAGTTTCAGACTATATTTACCCCATGTCAGATAGTAAACGATATGCTGTACCAAAGGTCAGGGGTTTTGGGAAGAAGTCGTTTACATACAATGTATGCTGCCTATAGAACAGTCTGCCACAATATCTAAGGGATGCCACTGCTATCTCTGCTTTCAAATTCAAATTAAAAGAGCATCTTTTATCTTCAATTTAAATTTTACTTTTATAATTTATTGAATATGATATTTTAACTTGGCAATTTAAATTTTAATGTAGTTTTTATGCCAAAAAATGTTAAATCCCCATTTTCACATATGAATAGTGTGTGTACCTTATTTGGTCCAACTATTCTGAGGCAACGATTCATAAATCAAGTTATATTTCTGTACATGTACACTTGTATTTTCATCCAGCATACCGGTATGATATACAATAATTATGTGATAATCATTTTTATATGTATCTTGATATAATTTAAACACGTTTTTATATGAAGGAAAGGGTTAAATGTGTTAAGTGGTCGTTATCGTGGGTTTACTTCATGCATATTTTTTTCATAAAAGACTCAGTCCCTGAGATAGGCTGGTGTTTACCGTTCATATTTGCACAATACAAACACTGTAGACTCCTACCAGTTATGGCGGCGGCTGATCTGGGTCATCGATGTTTGCAATGTTTAAGGTTGGTTTTCATATGACGGGACTAATAATTAATATGCTGAAACTTACTTTGCACTTTTTCTGGAATATTTGTGTTGGCACCAACTTCACTGGCAAATGCGTTTTGATAATTCTTGGAGACGGCATTGGATTGGCAAGGTCAAGGCCAACTTCATTCAGCACATCGTCCTTGAACTCTAAAAATGGCGACCGGAAGTAGACAGGCTGATTCGATGCTCCTTCAAAGTCACCGTCATGCATTATAAGCCACACAATCTCTTGAAGCCATGTCGTTCCTGTTGTAATAATCAAAAGGAATTTAACTTTCATTTAACCAGATGTAGAATTATTTTGAAGTTTAAGGTTCATTTCATTTGGTTGTCATGATAACTACCAATATCAAACCACATTCAACTAACTGACCAAGCTTTGTCAGTATTCATGTACATTGAGATAACTGAAGTTCGATTCATCCGACTTTGAATTTGGACAATTTCTCAAGTTCACAGCTTAATACAGGTCTAAAGTAATCATTTAGAAGCTGGCATCAGATCAGTTTCGACCTGTCTTAAGCTGTCACAGGTGTTTCTAGATATGCGTAGTAATACACTTTAGAGCATTTCTATATTTCAAAGTGTGGAAAATCCCGAAATTCGTGTTATCTAACTTCAACTCTATGTATTTGTGCTTTCTCAGAACACCTTAAGTGTAATTTTGTACAAATGCTTCTTTGTGTTCCTATATATACAGTGGTTATTTAGACAGTGTGCAAGATCTTCATTAATGGGAGGAATAAAGAGAATATACAATGTCTATTTTACAAATGGTGTTTTATCTCTAAACCTCTTCTTAACTTACTAGGCTTTACGGGTACGATTCTATTCATCATTTACTTCAATAATATTCATATAACAAAATGATATATCTTAAATACCATAATAGCTTATAGACAAGATAATGTTTGGCCATGGCAGAATTTGTAACAGCTTATTTATATTAGTTATCTATCACAGTCGTCTTTCATAGTCGTCTACCATATCGGTATATCATAGTTGTCTAGTCGCCAATCATAGTCGTCTTTCATAGTCATCTGTTATAGTCGTCTATCATAATCCTCTATCGTCGGGGTGTGCCTGGTCCTAACTCTTGGATACGCACTAATGCCAGGGAAAGCTTAAGGAATGAACCCCCACCCTCTCCCAGAAATAATTGTTTATAGAATCATTTAGGTACATTCGTGAAGGTATTTGGGCAAATATACTGGCTAGATCATCGATTTTGACACATACTATCTAACATGTGTACATTACTGGTTGCCATGTCCAAAGTTTGTATTAGTAACAGAAGAATATAGAGATAACAAAACATGACAGAAACCTGGGCCTCGTAGCTCAAGTATGCGTATATACACATTAAAACAGCAATTCCACTATCACCGGGCCGACAAGGGTTTAAATACAACTAATTCAACATCAACAAAACAACCTTATTAGACGGGAAAGTAATTGAATGGGAAAGAATCAATACATGCATGCATTAGGGTTTTAATTAACATATCAAACATAATAGATATATGTTATGGATTTTAATTAAATGCACGTCTTTGTTCTAACTCCATTTTGTAGATCCTGAATGGATGTGCAAAGTATAGCGACAACATTACTTTTTGATTACATAAGGCATAAGGGCATGTACATTGCGCAAACCGGTCAACTGTGACAAAAGTTCACAAAAGTAGCCATTGGGAGGTATCTTTCACTATTGTTCAAAACATAGAAATTCATGCAGAACTCCTTTTGCCCTGACAACCAGAAGAAAAACTTTTCGTTCGGACAATTTCACTGTAGATCTAATTTGATCCTCTACCAAAGTTGTTCAAACTACAGAAAAACCTATCTATAACGGCCACTAAAGTATTTATAGGAGCGTCCTGTTTCACTTTCAGCTTGCTTTAAGCAGCCACCTTCCCTAAATACTAACTTATTAACACAAGTTAGTGACCGTTATAGAGAGGTTTTACTGTAGAGTAAAATCTCGATTATTCGAATCTTCTTTATAGAAGAGTTTAGATCCTTCTAGTCAGGTGGCTGCTTAATGCATGGTGAAAGTCCTGAAGGAGTTTTCTGCATCGTTTTCACCTTGCATTAAGCTGCCACCTGTCTTAAAGATCGATACAACTAATCATTATTTTAATGTTCGAATAATTGAGAATTTATTGCATTTGATTCGTTTAAAGCGTGGCCACCAGGGATGGGCTAACTTTCTTTAAATGGCAATAGTAGAATGTTTTTAACTTTGAAAACGTTTACTGAAATGTTTAGGTTACCCTCTATCAAAATGTCCAAGCCGTTGTGATTCGCTCACATATGTTGATGCTAGGGTCATAGCTAATTGCCTTTATAAAATTTTTAATATGGCTACTAATGTAGTGAAATGTTACAGAACATTCTATTCTCTGAAATCAGTGGTCAGGGTTTTGTATGAGTGGCCCTTTAATAATTTTTTCAAACCATTGTGATACGTTTTACACACTTCGCCGCTAATGGCAGGGTTAATTGTCCATGTCTAAAGTGGAAATTAAAAAAAATATTCTCTTGTGAAATCACTGCTAAGATTTTAATATACATGTAATTATACTATAGAGTGTCGCTTAGGTAACCCTTACTTGAGCTGTTGATTGAAAAACATGGCCATCAGGAATGGTCTACTGTTCAAAAGACACCAAAAAGCAATGTTCAACTGTAAGCAATAATGAAATAATTATTAACTCTTCGCTTGCTATTCACGTCAATATATATACCTGTAAATAGTGAAGACCCAGATGAGACAGCTCCTGCAGGAGCTGTCTCATCAGGGTCTGCACTATTTACAAGTTGATTGTGCAACCAATGCACAGTAGTGATTGCACAGCGAAATACGCGTACACAGTGACGATATATGTAATTATACAACAGGGCATGGGTAAAGAAGGAGAAATGTATTTTAAAATTCAGCAAGAGAAGGGTTAAAGGATTGGATTCCTACTGTATGTGTTGAACTGGTAACGAACATCATGTCATATTTATCATTTATCTAAACTTTACAGCTTTTGAAAATCACAAAATTCTAAATTCTGGACATTTGTGTGAGAATCTCAGGGACCTTACCCAAGTGATGTATCAGCATTGTTTAAGTTCCGACTCGTTCAACCATTTATACACACGTGCGTTTGCACACAGCACAGGCACGTCCCTGAGCGTTGTCGTATTGATAACAATTTTTAAACTATACTGTAGCAATTTAGTTTCTGTAAAAGCAGGTGTGACAAAATAAAGCTCAGTTACAAATTGTCGCCAAGTCTGAGCTCTATTTGTAATATTCTGACCAGCTTATGACTTGTTGTAAAGGGATATAACACATAAAGAGCAATAATGGGGTATATTTCTGGATCAGTGCGGCCACATTACACCAAAAACCCATTAGCGGTTGTACGTTCACATTGATTTTGTACCTCACCAACATCCGGTGCCGACTGACTACATAGAGAATAGCCAATAAGATTCAAGATAATTACAGCATTATTGTTCACGAATACAACTCATCTGGGAATCGGGACTATAGATTGCAAACAGAGTAGACCCAGACCAGACGACCCCTGTAGGAGCAGTCTGATCAGGGTCTGCTCTGTTTGCTTATGAAATTATAATCTGACTACAGTTTTTACCATACAGTAAAACCCCTCTAAATCAGAATTGTAGTAGACAAGAATTTAGATACTTTTAGGCAAGTGGCTACTTAATACCCCTCCTAGAGGAGCTTTCTGCATTACCGTTCACACTGCATTAAGGTGCCACATGTATCCAAGACCGGTATTTATACTAAATTAAACGTCCAGTTTAGAGGGGGTTTACTGTACCAAAAAAATCTAGTGTAGATCTACCATTATAAAAAAAATAGCTAATAAATATCTACAGGGAAAGGGTTAACCCTTCGCTTGCTATTCACGTCAATATACCTACCTGTAAATAGTGAAGACCCGGATGAGACAGCTCCTGTAGGAGCTGTCTCATCAGGGTCTGCACTATTTACAAGTTGATAGTGCAACCGGTGCACTCCAAGCAGGGATTGCACAGCGAAATACTTGTACACAGTGAAGATATATGTAATTATACAACAGGGCATGGGTAAAGAAGGAGAAATGTATTTTAAAATTCAGCAAGAGAAGGGTTAAAACAGTTTCAACCTTATGGAATAATCCTTCATATAAACGTATATAGGAACCGTCTGATCAGGGTCTGCTCTATAAACGCATATAGGAACCGTCTGATCAGGGTCTGCTCTATAAACGTATATAGGAGCCGTCTGATCAGGGTCTACTCTATAAACGCATATAGGAACCGTCTGATCAGGGTCTGCTCTATAAACGCATATAGGAACCGTCTGAACAGGGTCTGCCCTATAAACGCATATAGGAACCGTCTGGTCAGGGTCTGCTCTGTTTGCTTTTGACATGATATAAATCTTGATTCTACAGCTTTTGTCAAAGCAAATAATTTCCTTGAAAAGTTTACATTGTAAAAGTTCAGCTAATAAATATTGATTAAGTCGGGGGTATTTTTCTGACAGGGAAATAGGTTAACAGCATTTTCAAGCTTATTGAATAATCCAATGGTACAAAAAAGTCACTTCTAGGCATTAAACTGAGGACTCCCCGTTGCTTTATACAACTTCAAGATGTGAATCAGGGAAATCAATGAACATTTATTGACTGACAACACAAGGTGGCTTGACAATTCACTTTGTATTTACAATGAAAACAAAAAAACCCGGGGTGCTTTAAAGCTCTTGAGAGCTCAGGAAATCAATATAACGTTTAAGCTTGTTTATTCTACTGATTCCGAGATGCAATAACAACTCTTTCAACATAACGTAAAATGCATTCTACTGTTAGTGCAATTTCCTTTTTATTCATTGATTGGATCAGAGTGTCATACGCAATTTGAGTTCTGACACTCGGTTCAAGCATTAACCCTTCTCTTGCTGAATTTTAAGACACATTTCTCCTTCTTTACCCATGCCCTATTGTATAATTACATATATCTTCACCGTGTACAAGTATGTCGCTGTGAAATCACTGCTGTGGAGTGCACTGGTTGCACAATCAACTTGTAAATAGTGCAGACCCTGATGAGACAGCTCCTCCAGGAGCTTTCTCATCTGGGTCTTCACTATTTACAGGTAGGTATATTGACGTGAATAGCAAGCGAAGGGTTAAATAGTAACGCCTCGATATTTCGAAATTCGAGTAATGAACAATTGACACCTTTTAGGCAGATGGCTACTTAATGTAGACAGCTGTCCAGGACATCTTTGCATGACTTTCACCCTGCATTAAGATGGTAACTGTCCTTTACACACTCCCTCAGGACAACTGACCCCTTTTGACTCCTCTGTAAACGTCATTTTTTAAAACATTATGAAAAATAAAACCCTTTACTCCATAAGAGCAAGTGCTCTATTTATCACACCGGTTTCAAAACTATACAATTCTATAAAAAAAAACCATTTTCTAGTAAATGCTCCTTTTCAGTAGGTTTATTCAAAGAGGTTGAATCTAAAAGAAGTCTAGGAGGGAATGGTTTCAGGCCGATAATGAGATACTTGTTTACAAGTTGATTGTGCAACCAGTGCACTCCACAACAGTGATTGCACAGCGCAATACTTGTACACAGTGAAGATATATATAATTATACAACAAGGAATGGGTAAAGAAGGAGAAGTGTATTTTAAAATTCAGCAAGCGAAGGGTTAATACCTACTGAATATTCATGGACAAAATAGTTATAATTAGATATGGAAGGTGGAACATTGTAGCCATTTTAGAAACTATAAACTCTGATCTGGGTCTACTCTGTTGCAAAGACATGGGCGTATTTATGACGTAAAAGATTCAGGGAACTATTAGAAAGGGATGTTTAGTGAGTGGCATTAGTCTGGTTTATGATTCTCTTTATTGACAGTAAAGCCAGAGAAAGTGCTACCATACCAAGGAGTTTTAGTACGGAAAGTAGACATTGCTTCAAGACGGTAGAACTGTTTGGATTTCTATAAAACTTAATAAAAGACACTGGACAGTCCAAGAGACATTAAGAGAAGTATTACCTTCGCGTAGTAAGATTTCTTGGTTTCAACATTGCAATGGGACGAAATTGTCATTACCACCGAATTCGGTGAAAAAAGATAATTTCGTTTACGGCTTTCACAACCGGCTAGTATAAAAAGGGAAAAGCTCACTTGAATATTTGCAAACACGATAGAACTAGATCACCCGCGTTATTCAAAAAGGTATACTCTAAAGATTCCTTTTCCCTTACCAAGTTTTCCGTCTCAATATTGTTAGCATATGACTAGAAACAAATAAGCCAAACGTTTTCTCAAGGTTCGAACTTGCTTCTTCTAGTATCTGAATCAGACGTTCTACCACAAAAGTTCATCGCGAAGCAACGAAGTATAAGAAATTTTAGAGCAATGGCACTTTCCCATTACCGTGCCGTCCTTCAGTAATCTATACGACAGAATTATTCAACACTTGTCACTTACAGATGGCTTTAGAATGGTTTATGGTAGCTTTTATTGGCAGGGAAGATCGGCGAACCGGAAGCTGATTGCGCCTAGAATTGTCATCAGCCATTATGCACAACCTTTTCAGACCGTTTGTTGAATAAAACAGACAGCGGTAGAAACAATTAAACGTTGCTTAGAAACCGGTGGAATAAAACAGACAACGGTTTCTCATTCAAACGGTAATTGGAAACTCTTATGAGAATGAACAAATAGAATTTGAAAAATCGAATAATGAATTATTAATGGAAGAATAAAGGATGTCTGCATTTGTATAATAAGGAATTGATAAATTTATGTACGGTTGAAATGTGTGTAAATGTGTTTGTGAGAAAAAAGGTAATACAGAGAGATGAGAGAAAGCTTGAGAGCGAGAGACGGAGGGGTTTATTGAGAAGGACAGAGAAAAACGGAGACATACAAAGAAGGGACGTTATGAGAGGTGTAAATATGATAGAAAGAGACAGACGAGCGACAGACTGTCATATAGAAAGACACGCAGATCGATTTCGTACTACATGTAGCTCAGAAAGTACTGCAGTATTGCTAACCTGCTTTCGGATATGTTGCCAAAAAGACGTCGTTATCACGAACTTCAAAGTGTTTTACGGCATCCAGCACGCTCGGAGGAGAATAGCCGAAAAACAAAACCCCTTCATACACGTGCTCGCCTGCAAAATAAGAAATCTTCACTTTTATCCATTATTTAAACAGCACCAATAACATTAAATCAAAGTACGGAACGTGCAGAGACCGTGGAAACGCATAGGAAGAATGACATGGTAAGATGTTGCAAAAGTATAATTAACTTATTTCCAAAAGTGTCAGAATATGTCATTGGTCCCGCTCAGGAAACATGAGCAAGAACCATTGTAGTCAATGCAAATCATCTGGATATCTAGCAATACTGGCAATGTATGCATCGCGGTAATCGGGAAAGAAATTATTATTATTTGACGTTAAAATAAAGTTTTATAAACATTCTTGTGACATTTTCAAACTTCTATGTGACATTTCCAATAAAATCAATGTGAAAACAACTCATGTTCAATCAGACCTATGTGACCATATTTATTTATTTATTATATATAACATTTTTTGTGTATTCCCTATTGTAGTGTGTGAGTTAATGTTAGTATCAGGTTACAGCCTCTGTGATAGGCTGGCATCATACGCTGCAGGTCAGGGATACACCACACCTATGTAATACCCATGCATGCATATCAACAGCAAAGTGTCTCTGAATTTGTCTTTGGTATACAGTGTGTGATAAACAAAAGTACAAAAATGAGTCATGCAGGAAACACCACATACAGAACAAACACTCGCCCGAACAGCAACACAAGGAAATAGCAAATGTACATAACTAGAAAATACAACAAGAGACACACAAAGACAAAACAAACATACAATAGGAGGAAGATGGAAGTACCGCCTTGGAACGGTCAGTGACAAAAGTCACTGGGGGTTAAACCGGTTTATGGGCGCCCAACCTCACTCTTATTCCATCCCCACCCTAAAAGACAAACAGTGTAAATAAACGTATCCCCTCTCCGACTAATCTACAACAACCGCGACGGCAAATACAATGGTAAAGTGCATGTATTACGAAAAAACATTTAATTGAATATACTGTATCCACCTATCGCTAGTGTACTCAATGATTGAGCTGCAAACAGAGTAACTGTAGAAAAGTAATAAAGGGTACGACAAAAATGAAATAGTACAGATATCCGACGTTCTCCTTCCATTTCTGGATTTAAGAGGTCGCCTTCATAGAGTACTAAACCTTTCTTGTCGGCGTACATGCAA
This sequence comes from Azorinus chamasolen, assembly GCA_963576725.1. Lineage (NCBI taxonomy): Eukaryota > Metazoa > Mollusca > Bivalvia > Cardiida > Solecurtidae > Azorinus > Azorinus chamasolen. Next base: position 15,844,826 of record OY755251.1, on the reverse strand, counting down.
AGAGGCCAGCGTGATTGCCAACTGTAAAAGGGTTCACAACCAAACATGCAGTATGTTGTAGTACTACAGGATCATATCCCTTTTTAATGAATTGTTTAACACATTTGATGAACAAAATGAGAAAATGGGTATGTCCAATAATTTTACGAAGTTTGTAAATCACATCACCATAAAATTCAGGATGTGAAATACCGTATCGCAGAAGCACCTTGAGATTACATTGGTACTTGCCAATAAGCGAGAGCTTTCGATAGTAAAATTTAGAGAAAGTTTTTCTTAGTTTATGGTATCTATATCCTTGCTTAAGCAGCTTTTCAGTTAAAATGAGATTTCGACTGTTAAATTCGTCAATAGATGAACAAGCTCTAGCAAAACGAATAAGTTGAGATATATAAATCCCGTAAGATGGAGCACGGGGAACATCCCCGTCAAGATGAGGAAAATTTACAATATTAAAATCAAAATCATCTCTGTTGTCATATATTTTAGAAGAAATCATTCCATTATTAATTTTAAGGTCTAGATCAAGAAACGCTGCATAATTGTCGGACGGGTTAGCTTTATTCAATTTGAGTTCTTTAGGATAAATTGTAGGAATCAGAGCATCAAAGAAAGGGTTATCTAAGTTAAAAATATCATCCAAATATCGACAAGTTTCAATGAAGGCTTTTATAACATCTTCTTGTGATTGAGGATTCAAACGCAACATGAAATCTCTCTCATAGCAGTACAAAAACAAATCTGCGACAAGTGGCGCACAATTCGTACCCATAGGAATACCAATTACCTGACGGTATATATCATTCCCATAACGTACAAATATGTTATCCAAAAGAAAGGTAAGTGCTTCGCAAACTTCTGAGCAAGTCCAATTGGTGTAATATTTCATTTGCTCGTCAGTAAAGAAAGCTTTTTCAGCATTACATGCCAAGAATGATGTTTTTTCCCGTGCAAATACTTTCTGGATTAAGTTAGTAAGCTTATCCTTAATTAAAATATGAGGAAGACTTGTGTAACTTTGTTACCTCTTCGAAACCGAGACCACGGACACGTGATTTCGCAAAATGATAAAGTTGTTCCATAAATAAATGCTCCTGACAGCAATTTGATCAGGCTCTGTCACAAAACAATTACCACCTGAAGATAGACATTTCTCTCTCTCGATTTTTAACAAAAAGATAATCGGCGTTAATGGTAGTGGTAAATGATGCAGTGGTGTGCCCGTAGCACGCGAACGGTATATCTTGTCAGTTACAGATCGTGTTAAGTGTTCTATGGTAGACACTTTTCAGACACAATATACGTACATTTTAGATAGATAGTGATGTTTATGAAAATGTTGTCCGTGGCACACTAACGGTTCATTATGTCAATTAAAACTGGTGTGTATCACAGGGTTGTCTGTAGCACACTACCGTACATTCTGCCAGTTAAAACAGTGGTGTGTATTAAAGTGTCCATAGCACACTGACACACTACCGGTACATTCTGCCAGTTAAAGCAGTGGTGTGTATTAAAGTGTTGTCCGTTGCACACTAAAAGAACTTTCCATCAATTAAAACAGTGGTGTATATTAAAGTATTGCCCGTAGTACACTAACGGCACCTTCTGTCAATTGAAAAAGTGGGGTGTATTAAAGTATTGCCCGTAGTACACTAACGACACCTTCTGTCAATTGAAAAAGTGGGGGTGTATTAAAGTATTGTCAGTAGCACACTAACAGTACATTCTGTCAATTAAAAAAACCCAGTGATTTGTATTAAAGTGTTGTTCACGGCACACTGACTGAACATTCTGTCAATTAAAAAAGGTGGTGTGTAATAAGGTAATGTCCGTAGCACACTAACATTACATTCTGTCAGTTAAAACAGTGGTGTGTATCAACGTGTTGTCCGTAGCACGCTCACGGTACATTCTGTCAGTTAAAACGGTGGCGTGTATCAACGTGTTGTCCGTAGCACTCTCAAGGTACATTCTGTCAGTTAAAACAGTGGTGTGTATCAACGTGTTGTCCGTAGCACGCTCACGGTACATTTTGTCAGTTAAAACAGTGGTGTGTATTAAAATGGTGTCCGTGGCACACTGACGGTACATTCTGTTAGTTATAGTTTTGTGTGTTCCAGTGATGTCCGTAACACATTGAATGTACATGTTTTCAGTTCTAGACAGTTGTTAGCGTTAATTGAATATGATTGATATTTAGTTCTATAAATAGAATACAGAATCCCAAAACGCAATAAATTGCATCGTTCGACAATTAACCAGCGTCTTTGCGAAAATAATAAATTATCTAACAGAGTTTATTTCTCGGTACAAAATCTTGTCCATGGCACAGAAAGCATGGCACCTTGTCTAATGATTATATTACTTATTGCCATATCACATCCGATTGTCAAATAAAAAATACACACTATATATTAACCATTCACTCCGTAAACACACCTTTCTACTTATTTGCAAACAGAGTAGACCCAGATCATATGGCTAATACAGGAACCGTATGATCAGGGTCTGCCCTGTTTGCTTATGAAATACTACAGAGTCTGCTTTAGCCAAAAAAAACACGTGAACGTGTGATTATAAAAAATATCTAATTAATTATGTCAATATTTATAACATGAATATTCATGTAGTAAAGGGTTAAATAAATATCAAATCTTTAGCAGAAAGAAATCTAAGAGAAAATCACGAAAACCAAATAGAAATATTATGACACTAATCGATGTAGAATTGTTTTTGTATGGCATCTGTTAAATGCTAACCCTTAACCTCTATCACACTGTAAACAATAATGTCGACGATTTACATACAGTAAAACCCCGCTAATGCGACCACCAGAAAAGAGGTATAATTCTGGGTGCTAGGTGCAGGTGGTAACTTAAAGACATTTCTTCGGAAGGAATGTTGACCCATTAACCCCATGCTGTGTATTTTGGAAGCTGACTGTAAGACATCTGATACACAAACTGATAAGGCGGGCTACCATCACAGAGGATCAATGTATAATTGCATAACTTTATCTCTTATGGCTATGGACCCTGACTGGACACTGCAGGAGCACAGCTGGATACTGTGTATATAGGGGGGGGGGGATCACTTATATAAGGGGCTTTGAAATGCCTTTAATGCAGGACAAAAATAATGCAGAAAGCTCCTAGAGGAGCTTACTTTTTGTCCTGCATTAAGCAACCACCTGCTTATAAAAAACACCCGTGTTTATTCATTAAGTAGTCGCATTAGAGGGGTTCTACTGTATACATGTACATACAGACCATACAGTTTAGCAAACAGTAAAAGTCATACAAGGCCAAACATGTGATATGGGTTTGTCACGTGGCTTTAACTGAACGGAATTTTTTTGTAATCTAAGATTTAAACAAAGTTTACCATTATCAAATGTCATGTTTTAGACAAAGAGACTGGTCTGGATATGCATTTATTGCAAACCTACAACCTATATTCTGGCTCTTACCCAAACCCAAATTAACCCGACACATTAAAATTTAATCGTGATTTTAATCGATGATCAATCGCGAACATGTGCCGATGATCGAGTAAATTGGTCCGATTCCCAACAATATTGACTACGTGTCATGACACAATGTATCGAGAAACTATAGACCAAGTGTCATGACACAAGTTTTCCAGAAATTATTGACCAAGTGTCATGACATAAGTATTCCAGAAACTAGTGATCAAGTGTCATGACACAAGTTTTCTAGAAACTATTGATCAAGTGTCATGACATAAGTATTCCAGAAACTAGTGATCAAGACATTAGTGTCATGACACAACCTTTCCATAAACTATTGACCAAGTGTAGTGACACAAGTTTTCCAGGAACCATTTACCAAGTATCATGACACAATCTTTCCAGAAATCGTGTTATGACACTATTGATGAAACTATTGATGAAGTGTCATGCCACGTACATTTGAGAAAGTATTTACCTAGTGTCAAACAGTCTGGGTCCTGATGAGACACCGAATTACCAACTTCCATGTGTTTATCTGGATCCAAGCTGTTTGCAACAAATGCAACTAAAGTCGCGGTTAGCAGTACCAGGGTTATTGTAACGAAATATCCCTTTAATTAACCCTTTCGCTGCCAGTGCCGGATCTGTGATTACCTATGCAAACAGTTTGGATCCAGATGAGACGCCGAGTAACTCGGCGTCTCATCAGGATCCAAACTGTTTGTTACTGTTACTAGGTTTTTGAAACAAAATTGAAGAAAATCAAAAGAATGAAAATTTGTAGCAGACGACAAATTTAGCTGACGACAGAGTTTGGCAGCGAAAGGGTTAAAACTTTGGACAAACAAACTTGTAATACTATTTGCAATAGTTTTGATCCAGAGTAGTCGCCAAGTATATCCGCGTCTTGTCCCCATCTAAATTGTTTTGCATTCTGTATACATGTATGTAGATTAACTATTTCCCTGATGAATATTCATATAGGAAATAATGTCATAAATATTAGTGAGATTATTTTTTATAATGGCTTATGAACACATTGCATTTTGGCTCAGAAAGAAGCTATAGAATCGGATCTTTATTACACCATAAGCAAACAGAGTAGACCCTGATCAGACGGCTCCTGTAGGAGCCGTCTTATCTGTGTCTACTCTGTTTGTAGATGCGTCAAAATGCGCTTAGATTAGGGAAAGGGTTAACAGTTGACCGTTAACCTTTTGCATGCTACTCGTCACATGACTCGCATTTGCACACAGCCTTGAACCAGACGAGGCTACATAGGTCTCAAGTAAGATGCGTAAATTAAAACATATTCAAGAATAACTTCATTTTTTAACCTAACCCTATGTTGTGACCACTCTTTAGAATCGTCTCAAAGAGACGATTCTAAAGAGTGGTCACATCATAGAGTTTGATGGAGAAAGGACGAGATTAGTATTTGAGTACGCACCCTTATTTGTTGGTCTGGAAGCACCGTGCAACTCAGCGTCTGGTCATGATCCAAGCTGTTTGCCACTCGGTCAATGGTTTCTGAAACGCTTAACCTTTTCCTCTATGAATATTCATGTAAGATATAATGAGGTCATAAATATTATTTAGATTAATTTGTTATAATAACACATGGGCGCAGGAATTTTTGTCCATGGTTAAAACTGCTGAATCACATCTATATCATATCATAAGCAAACAGAACAGACCCTGGTCAGACGGCTCCTATAGGAGCCATCTGATCCGGGTTTTCTCTGTTTGTAAATGCATAGAAATGCGTTTTTATAGAGTAAAGGGATAAAACAATCGGGAGCAATCAAACTGCTTGCAATCAAAATTTCAGCAGAAATAATTTTTTATCAACATAACAAAGTAGGCAACACTACGATGGAAATATAGTGTTTAACGATTAAACAATAAATACCTGGCAACACATGCTGAAATACCTGCTTCTCAACTTCTTTGGATTCTTTTTCACTTTCCATAATTTCACAGATTTTCTGGTATAAACCAATTCAACTCAATTACTGTCACGATGTTGAAGCGCCTAACTGTTTAGAGCACTGACAGGAATCTGTTTTCTCTCCCAAAGGACCCGGATATTGCTTCTATAGTAGCAATGCTCGACAATAACGAGTATTAACGAGAAGTTACGAGCGCTATAAACAATGCTCGGAACAACTGAGAACTTCGCGAATGAAACGTTGATCACTTGTTAGTAACTTTTATCAAAAAATACTCGTCTGCTGTAGTTTTTAGTACTTTTTTCTATCTTCTCCCACAAATACGATACAAAAGCCAATATTTTTGATGCATTGATGTAAACCCTGGATAACTCAGCCTCCGGGCCCAACTCCAGCTGTTTTCATTGGTTATAAGATCGAACAATGTCGTGAATACATGCAGCTTGTATTTAACCCTCGCTTGATATTCACGTCAATATACATACCTGTAAATAGTGAAGACCCAGATGAGACAGCTCCTGCAGGAGCTGTCTCATCAGGGTCTGCACTATTTACAAGTTGATTGTGCAACCAATGCACTCCACAGCAGTGATTGCACAGCGAAATACTTGTACACAGTGAAGATATATGTAATTATACAACAGGACATGGGTAAAGTAGGAGAACTGTATTTTAAAATTCAGCAAGAGAAGGGTTAATTGTCTTTGTACGATAGCAGCCAGTTTGGCAGTCAGTTTGGATCGAGATGAGGCGCCGGAGTTTTAACTATTCAATGCGGGAAAAGAGCCACTAAAATTAAATGTCCTTTGCAAACAGTGTAGACCCAGATGATAGTGTTTGGCCTGTTTGGATTTCGGAATAGTCTATTTGGGTTAAACATATTTTATTTCTGAAAGGTTTATAAGTCTACTTATCACTAGATTTGGAATAAGGATTGGGTCGAAAGCACTATGGTTATTAGGATTTTCTCCTAGTCTAAAAATTCAGCGTTCAAAAGGATTAAGGAATATATAATGCAAGCTTGAAAGGGTTAAACCATTCCCCCATAGGCTATTTTTAGATCCAACTTTTTTTTTCAATAAATCTACCGAAAGGGAATATTTACTAAAGAAAATGAAAATTTTAGAATGGTGTAGTATTGAAACATTGTGATAAATAGAGCATTTGCTCCTTAGGAGCAAATGCTCTATTTATCATCATGGTTTCAAAAAAGTGATTTTTATAGGGGCGTCAAAAGGCGTCAATATAAGGGAAGGGAAAGGGTTAATGGAGTATGATACCAAGCCATATACAGCTCAGGATTTCGAGTTTCATCCCTGAATTATGAGAGAGGGGTAGTCCATCGATGTTTAATTATAGAGTTCACTTAAACTTGCCAGAAGGTTTTGAATGACAAAAATTATACGATCTTTGGAAAATGTTCTTCATTGTGGAAAAGTATAATTATGTTTATCAAATTTATTTTGGGTTTAAAGTAGACGTTTCGTGCAAAAAGAACAAAACAAAACATAATTTTCTGTTTAAAAATACAAATGTATAACAGCCTGTCTCAAAGGATTTTGTATAGATACAAATATTTCACTTCTCTTCTCTGGATGCAAGTTTAATACCCTTAACAAGTTAAGCCTAAGTTTATGTAATTACTTAAGAACATTCGTAAAACGGACCGGGTTAGACGAATAATGTTTTGCGTCACTTATTATATCCCCGCAAACTTGTTTGAGGGGGTATACTGGAATCACCCTGTCATGCGGTCGGTCGGTTGGTCGGTTGGGTGGTTGGTCGTCGGGTGGGCGGATGGTCGGTCCGTCGGTCCGTCCGTCCGTCCGCATTTGAACATGGGTAGTTGGTGTCGCAAACTCCTCCTTCAGTTTTAAAGTTATTGAATTTATATTTGGTATAGATAATAATAGATGTGCAAGACGCACTTTTAATGTGTTTACCGCTGGGCATTGCAAATTTATCTCCCCTCGAACTTTGAGTATTTTTGTCATTTTTGCATGAAACATGGGGAGTTGTTGTCGCGAACTCCTCCTTCAATTTGAAAGTTATTTTGTGTACAAAATAACCATGAATAGTAGATGTGCAAGACGCAATTTTAATGTGTTTAGCGTTGGGCATTGCTGAATTATATCCCCTTGAACTTTGAGTATTGTGTCATTTTGGCATGAAACATGGGGAGTTGGTGTTGCGAACTCTTCCTTCAATTTTATGTTATTTAATTAATACTTTCCATACATAATAACCACGAATAGCAGATGTGCAATGTTCATATGTTTAGTCGCAGGCATTACAGAATTATCTCCCGTTCACCTTTTGTCTTTTGGTCCTGTTACATGGGTTGTTGGTGTCATAAACTTGGATTTGCAATCAAAGCTGTCGTGCGGGGGTATTCATCAAGTTTAGTGATAGTTCTAGTCTGAGACTATATCGTTTACCAGTTTGACACTGTGAAGATGGTTCTATTCTCTAGACGCCTTCCAAGTTGTTTTTATATAAATATCGACCATACGTTAGCTATATAGATATTTAAGTTCAAATTGATATCTCGCAGAGAGCATTTGTTGTTTTGCCAGGCAAAGGAAATGTCGCCGACAAAACTGAAGAACGAGACTTTGTTAGTGTCGTGGCTTTGGGTACTATGTCGGTTTGCTTACAGCAGTGAGTCTTCTTTGGAACGAGGTAAATATTTGCATTATGTGAGTAAATATATAGCACTGCGCGAAACTTTCACCAGCTGAATTATTCGTTGTATCAGTCATAAAATACGCTTCATTTGATTAGTGACATTTTTCGATGCCTTTAACCTATTACCTGTTTAAGAATGTAAAAAATAATGGCATGATGAATATTTATTACCTGAAGTTTTAACCCTTCTCTTGCTGAATTTTAAAACACATTTCTCCTTCTTTACCCATGCTTTGTTGTATAATTACATATATCTTCACTGTGTGCACGTATTTCGCTGTGCAATCACTGCTGTGGAGTGCACTGGTTGCACAACCAAATTGTAAATAGTGCAGACCTTGATGAGACAGCTCCTGCAGGAGCTGTCTCATCTGGGTCTTCACTGTTTACAGGTAAGTATATTGACGTGAATAGCAAGCGAATGGTTAAAATGTACACATTTCAAGGATTTGTTTTTGCTTTTACAAAAACTATAAAAAACATAATATATAATATGACGTTATAAGCAAGCAGAACAGACACTGATCAGACAACACCCACATGACTCGTCTGATATGGGTCTACTGTGTTTGCAAATGCGAGAACAGACGTTTATATGAATGAAATGGTTAAATAAGATTGTATGCCGAGTGACTCGGCGTCTTGTTACAATGGTATAAATGTAAAATAACGTACGCCCAAAGACAGGCAAGCATTAAACGTTAAAAACATTCGATTGTCTCAATTGTCTATTGTTTAACCCTTTACTCCATAAATACGCCTTTGCAAACAGAGTAGACCCATATCAGACGTCTCCTATAGGAGCCATCTGATCAGGGTCTGCTTTGTTTGCTTATGATATAATATAGATAAGATTCTACAGTTTCTATCATGGCCAAAATGCATGTGTCCATGTGCTATTGTAACAATTATATCTAAATAATATTCATGGTGTAATTATTTCTTACATGAATATTCATGGAGTAAATAGTTAACCATTTCTTCCATACAAACGCCTTTAATGCATTTACAAGCTGAGCAGACACAGATCAGACGATCCCTATATTAGTTGTCTGCCCTGTTTGCTTACGGAAATAACTAATTATACATTTATTTGTCAAAGTGAAACATTCCTTTGAATATTTTACATTATCAAACAAGTTAATGAATATTCATGAAGTGAGTAATTCAGGGTTAAGATGTCTCGGAGTTAAACTTTGCCCTGTTACGAATATCTGCGATTACCCTGACCCAGATGAGACCCGGAGTAGCTCAGCGCCTCACATTCAAGATTCCCTGGTTTCATAGACCCTGAATAGCTCAGTGCCTCACATCCAAACTTGCCCAGATTATATGAGACCCTTAGTAGCTCAGCGCCTTACATCAAATATTACCTAGATTCATATGGGACCCCGAGTAACTCAGCGCCAGGTGAGACCCCAAGTAAATCAACGCCTCACTGATCCAGATAAGACCCCGGGTAACTCAGCGCCTCACTGATCCGGATGAGACCCCAAGTAACTCAGCGCCCCGATTACCCGGATCCCGATGAGATCCCGAGTAATACAGCGTATACCACACTCGTAATAACTCGAATTCAAATGAGACCCCTACAAGTAATCCAGCGCCTCACATTCATGATATCCGGATCAAGATGAGTCTCCCGAGTAACACATCGCCTCACACTGATGATACCCAGATCCAGATGAGACCCCGAGTAACTCAGCGCCTCACACTGGTGATACCCCGATCCAGATGAGACCCCGGGTAACTCAGGATCTCACACTGGTGATACCCAGATCCAGATGAGACCCCCGAGTAACTCAGCGCCTCCCACTGGTGATACCCGGATCCAGATGAGACCCCGAGTAACTCAGAATCTTACACCGGTGATATCCGGATCCAGAGGAAACCCCGGGTAACTCAGGATCTCACATTGGTGATACCCGTATCCAGATGAGACCCCCGGATAACTCATTGCTTCCCTCTGGTAATACCCGGATCCAGATGAGACTCTCGAGTAAGTCAGCGCCTCACACTGGAGATACAAGGATTCAGATGAGACTCTCGAGTAACTCAGCGCCTCACACTAGTGATACCCAGATCCAGATGAGACCCCCAAGTAACCCAGCGCCTCACACTGGTGATACCCAGATCCAGATGAGATCCCGAGTAACTCAGCGCCTCACACTGGTGATACCCGGATCCAGATGAGACTCTCGAGTAACTCAGCGCCTCACACTGATGCTACACAGATCCAGATGAGACTCTCGAGTAACTCAGCGCCTCACACTGATGATACCCAGATCCAGATGAGACTCTCGAGTAACCCATCGCCTCACACTGATGATACCCAGATCCAGATGAGACTCTCGAGTAACTCAGCGCCTCACACTGATGATACCCAGATCCAGATGAGACTCTCGAGTAACTCAGCGCCTCACACTGGTGATACCCAGATCCAGATGAGACTCTCGAGTAACCCATCGCCTCATACTGGTGATAAAAGGATTCAGATGAGACACTCGAGTAACTCAGCGCCTCGTACTGGTGATACCCTGATCCAGATGAGATCCCGAGTAATCCAGCGCCTCATACTGGTGATGCCCAGATCAAGATGAGACGCTCGAGTAATTCAGCACCTCACATCGATCCAAACCGTTTGGCACTCTGATTACGTCTTCAAAAGACAGGAGTTTGCTTTGACATCTGAATCAGAAGAATGGAGTTTGCTTTGAAATCTGAATCAGATGACATTAATAATATTGACAGATAGGCTAAAGGATAAACCTGGCTCTCTGAAATTAAATAAATTCTTTAGTAGGCCAAAAATTAAAACTGGATAATTGAAATGCTGTGAATGATTATGTTCTACGCTGAACACTTCGAGCAGTGGTTGATAAAATTCAAAGAAAACCTCATACTTCAATAACTTATTAGATAATAATAATGATAATAATAATAGTAATAACAATAATGAGAAAATACTACTACATGTTAATAATGATATTAATATAATATTAATATAATAATAATAATAATAATAATAATAATAATAATAAAATAATAATAATAATAATAATAATAATAATAATAATAATAATAAAATCATTAATAATAATACAACAGAACGTTACAGTATGAAACGTAAAGAAAGTTCTGTCCCGCGTATATGTTACATGTATACGGTACAGTAAAACACCTCTGAACCGGGATTGTGGTGAAGGAGAATTTAGATACTTTAATGCAGCTGGCTGCTTAATGCAGGGTGAAAGTCATGCATTGAGCTGCCACCTGTCTCCCAGACGGATATTTATACTAAACTGAACGTCCGGTTTGGAGGTGTTTTACTGTACATATGTGATAACGAATAATTATACTAATGTAATGCATTATGGCGAAGGTTATTACAAATACACACACTCTTCAAAACTATGTAGACCCGGATCTTTCGACATCGATCAACCCTTTCAATGTTCTATGTTTATTTAATTTTTCAATATCTGCTGAATATTCATCAACAAATGAAATATGGAAGGTGGGCTATTGTAGCTATTGTAGAAAGTCAAGAAACAGACCTTTCAGCTTCCGTTAGCAAAGAGAGCAGACCCTGATCAGAAGGCTCATATAGGTGCCGTCTGATCTGGGTCTGCTCTGTTTACAGATGTGTAAAAATGGGTTCATATGAAGGAAAATGTTGAAGTCAAATGAACCGGGACTCCACTTTTTTGTACTTCTATTCATTTTCCTTCCTTGTATGGCTTCATAACATTCCTTTAAAGTAATAGGACCTTCACAAACATTTGCGTCATCGTCTGATAATTTATTTTTAAGGGGAGCGCCACACTATGGAATGCGGGTCGGGAGGACATGCCAATTGCCATTTGCTGAACTGCAAGTTGCCAAATGAAAAATTTACGGACGTGTTCTTCTCGCGTACAGATGTACAGAAATTGGATATAATATTGTTTTGATAAGGATACAAAACATATTGTAGAATGAAGTCCACTGATCTGTCTAGTCCTTGGATCCGCCAAACACTTTTCAGAGAAAAGAAACTAGAATTAATGACAATATGGCAATTAGCAATTGGCATTTGGCAAATTAGCAATGGACATTTAGCAAATTAGCAATTGGCATTTTGCAAATTGGCTTTAAGCAACTGGCAAATTAGCAATTGGCATTTAGTAATTGGCATGGTCCAATCCGCATTCCATGCGGTACCGACGAGGGTCTTACTTCTTTAAATTCTCAGGACAATATCATTCATAAAGAACACAAAACATATTGTGGAATGAAGCCCACCGATCTAGGTCCCGAAAAGGCAATGCGGTGGCGGTACTTGACCAACTAAACTGGTAAATTAGCAATTGGCATTTAGCAATTAGCAAAAATGCAATAAGCATTTGGCAACTGGCAAAATAGCAATTGGCATGTCCCGACCCGAATTCCAGTGCCACACACAAAAGGAAACGGCTTCAAAAATCATCAAACATGAAACAACACAATTACAAGACAAACTCTTTACTCCATAAATACGGCTTTATATGTCAGACCCAGATCAGACGACTCCTACAGCAGCCGTCTAATAAGAGTTTGCTGTTTATTTATGAAATAATATAGATCTGTTTCCACAGATTCCGTCACGGTGAAACATTCCCTTCTTCGTAGTTCCATCATAAAAAAAGTAATATCTCGTACATACATGAATACTCATGTTTGTCTGATGTTTATGTACTTGTGCGTTTGTTGACGTTTGAAATGATTATCACTTGTACTTGCGCGTTTGTTGACGTTTGGGGCGCGTTCATGCGTGTGTGTGAGCGTGTTTAGTGGTGGTTGCGTCTTGTGTGTGTATTTTCTTGCTTGACTTTTGAACTGATATAACGATTACGTTACTTTGTTTTGAGATTTCTCTTTTTCTATACTTTTCATGAAAGCCTCCGGGAAATCTTTCATGATATTTTAAAATTGCATATACCGATAATCAATTTGAAGAAAATTAAATAAAAAACGTACAGTTTTTAGACATTAATTCATTTTTGATTGCTCATGCAATTGGTTATGGGCTACATGCTATGAGATCATAAAGATTTATTTGCAATTATGAAATTATAGATAAACCAAAGCGTGCATGCATTCAAAGGACAATGAATCATTGGTAACAATTAACCCTTTTGCTCCATAAATACGCATTTCTATGCATATGCAAACAGAGTAGACCCAGCTTAGACGGCTCTTATGTCAGGGTCTGCTCTGTTTGTTTGTGATATGTAATATAGATATGATTCTACAGTTTCTGCCATGGCCAACATTTCCTGTGTCCATGCGCTGTTATAACACATTATTATAATTGATATTCATGACGTCATTAATATTCATGGAGGAAAGGGTTAAACAGTCATAGAATATAGGGTTAACCCTACTGTAATTTGAAATTTGCGACGGTATATGAGGTTTTTAACGGTCTTAAATTATTTTAATGGGAGTCATTAAAATAATTTAAGACCGTTAAAAACCTCATATACCGTCGCAAATTTCAAATTACAGTAGGGTTAACCCTATTCTAACGTAATCTTAACTCGAAAAATGCCAAATTGGTGTTATATCCCATGCGCGCAGGTGATTTAAAAATGAGTGATGAGGCGAGAAATAGTGCCCAGTTTCTCTCAGATTTCTTAAAATAACTGAATTTTGTTTCACCGTGGTTTACACAAAGTCAAAACACCGGACCAATTATAAGTTCACTATTACATTTGTCATGAATAATTATGCGACAGCTATTTCACATGTTCAATACACATTCATGTCAGGAAACGTAACGTTATCTTAGTCTTTGGCGCCATGCGCAAAAACGTCGTCTGTAACAATGACGTCACGGTATAAGGTTATGTTTGAATAGTATGATAAATATCGTTGAATCTGGATCACAGCGCTTAGAGTATCTCAATAATTCACCACATGGCATATAAGAGACCGGCCAAGTCGTGACAAACAATGAAAATTAATAACTTTCAAAATACCGGACTGAACTTGAATATATGTCATTGTATGCATACAGATTTATTAGTAGATCTAAGTGTTAGATAAACAAAGCGCATTAATATATTTACAGGCTAATGCTGTTTTATCCTGTCACCAGGCTTCTCTAGTGACATAATAAAGGGGGTGCAAATAAACTTAGGTTTATTAGGTTACTTCCGGTAGTAGAAGGTTTATTAGGTTAGTAAATCGGCGGAATGATTCTATAACCATGGAACTATTTTAATTTTCTGTAAATATGCATGAACATGTTGACGGAATAGATCTAACAGAAAAATCACCAATATAATTATTCAAATAAGAAAATAGAAGAAAAAAATAAATAAAAAAATAAATGGCTATAGCTGGATTCGAACCCCCGCCTTATTCTACAAAAGCCAAATCTGATCTCTCTAGAGACGTCGTGCTTACCGATTACGCCACTGAGGCCACATACAAAGCGACGTTGATTTATCAGTTTTATTAATTTAATTCAACGCGTTTTTGATAAAAATCGAGTCAGGGGGGCAAAGATTTACAGATAAATAGTAAATGTTTTCTTTTCACTCTCATAATAATTTGATTGATACGCTCTTACAGGGGCGATGATTGTCATAGACCTAAATATAGGCTGTTCAGTTCCATCGATTTATGAGTGACGTTAGCCCTATCTAAAAATAGAAACCGAGTCGACGGAACTCGAATTTGACCAGAGAGCCTCCGGGAGAATATTATCATGTCTGTTTGAATTAAAATATCGACTCTCGATTCAAATGATCTTATTTTTCAAATTGAACCACGTTTTCCCTTCTTGTAATGTAAGTATCGAAACTATTTTCCTCTGCGGTAGCTCATTATTTACACCTCTGGAATGGAAATGAAAAGGGAGGTCCGTTGATCGAAAAACGGCATCTTCAATGCAAATTATTTCTATATTCGTATGTTTTATGAGTCTATGAAAACAGATATAACTAAATTGACTGGATAAATAGAATAATAGGTTAGTGCCGTAGATGGGACGCCTTTATCCGACTCGGAGAGAAAACAGTTGAGGCTCGGCAAGCCTCGCCGCAACGTTTTCTCCCCTCGTCGGATAAAGCGTCCCATCTACGGCACTAACCTATTATTCTCTATATTCGGCCGTTTTCGATTGGTTGAATTTGCGACATATAAAACACTTTTTATATGCCGCAAATTTGGTCACATGAGCCAATCAGATTTCAGGAAATTGACAGATTGCGTTAAATTTGTACAACTTTGAAAATGCAATGGCTTCAGGTATTGAGCATGTGTCACAGTTTATTGTTTACCTATTTGAAGGAATCAGTCAGAGTTGCGAATATGTGTACTGGTATGCCCAAATCTCTTAATTCTCAGCCAACGCCTCTCTTGATTCTGTTGATTAGACTCACTTCTAACCGAGATTGGCTTTAGCTTCGAGGTGATTCTAATGAGTAGCAGCAAATCTGGGTCTGGCGATAAACAACAGTAAAACCTCTCTTAACCGGAATTCTAGTAGGTAAGAATGTAGATATTTTAGGCAGGTGACTGCTTAATGCAGGGTGAAAGTCATGCAGAAAGCTCCTCTAGGAGCTTTCTGCATGACTTCCACCCTGCATTAAGCTGTCACCTGTCTCCAAGACCAATATTTATACTAAAATTAATGTCCGGTTAAGAGAGGGTTTACTGTATTAACTCATTCCTCCGTGAATATTCATGAGAGAGATGATAATGTCGCGAATATTAATTAGATAACTTTCTTATAACAGCACATGGGCACATGAACTTTTGACCATGGCAGAAACTGTAGAATCATATTTATATCAAATCATAAGCAAACAGAGCAGACCCATATCAGACGGCTCCTACAGGAGATTTGTGTCTACTCTGTTTGCAAATGCGTAGAAAGGAGAAATGGGTTAAAGGTATTTTACAGAGATTTCTAAATACACTGTACTCCTATTGGTAGTCATGGAAAGAGAAGGTGATGGAGTGATTATTTGAAAGAAACTACACATCTTTTACTGCTTTGATCGAAGCACTTCCCCACCCATCACTGCAGAATAACCATTCACGTGTCATTAACCCATTCCTTCATATAAGCGCCCTTTCATGCGTTTGCTACAGAGTAGACCCACATCAGACGGCTTCTATAGGAGCCGTCTGATCAGGCTCTACTCTGTTTGCTTATGGTATAATATAGATCTGAATCTACAGTTTCTGCCTGAGCCAAAACATCCTGTGCATATATGCCATCATAAAAAAGCTAATGAATATTCATGATATCATTTTTCTTTGCAGGAATATTAAACAGGGAAATGGTTAAAACATATATTAAAACCTATGTTACAATATCTACCGATTTGTATCATTATCATACAACACCAGTCTATGAGAAAGTTCACAGGACCACTGACAAATCTGGTAAAATCTCTCCCGGTCTGGTAAAAAATGCTACAGCACCGGTCCTCGTGATCAGTGAATTTTTGCTCGGGTCGCACTGTTGGTGAAAATTACCTGTATTCTTTCCAAATTTAAATAGCAATTTGGAAACTTATGACTCAACTCAACTACTAACATGACCATATATTTAATTATAAAGAATATATTCAATAACAAAATGTATTAGAAACAGCAATTTTACTCTTTTTGTAAGTTCTGTGAATTTCTGTCCAGTCCTGTAAAATTACACTTTTAACAGGACTCCCTGTCCTGTGGAATCTAAACAACTTTGGCATAGTCTGCAATACCAAAATGGTAGACACATTTTAAATACTTTTGCTATACAACCTCTCTGCTAGAACCCGAACTAGCTAGATATACGAATACAATGTAGACCAAGACCAACCGCCCTGTCTCACTTTCCTTCTCAGCGGCATCCCCTTTCCAGACACAAGTGTATATCCTGATCAGATTCCGCGACTGCGATACCGTGGATGATGTCACAGTGTTTTACATACATGAATTGTTCATATGTCCGACTAATACGAAACAGTCTGTATGCAAAGACTATTGAAAGTCGGGAGCGGATGTTCAGACACGTGAAAGCTTAGAGAAGAAAGAAAGTGAAGCAAGATGCTGAAGTAGAGTTTTCTGAGTTACGTTCGTTCTGCATTCAATCATTTTCATCTTATAGACATTTTGACGCATTTGCAAACGTAATAGACCCAGACCAGACCATTCTATAGGTCATGTTTGTTTACACGAGATGCATGGATAAAGGACACCGATGTTTATTCAGTAAGTGGTCATTAATGAAAGGCTCGACTGTGATCAAGGTTTAATTCTTTCGCTGCTAAAGATTGCCGTCTGCAAAATGTGTTGTCTCATTTGTTTATGTTTGAATTTTCTTCTTTGTTGTTGGAACCAAACTGCTTGCACGGGTACAACAGAACTTGTCCAAAGCGGCCATTCACTTAGTGAACATATGAGTCTTAAAATAATGGTGGTTGCTTAATGAAGAGTAAAAGTAATGCAAAAAGCAGCTGTAGGAGCTTTTTGCATTACTTTTGACCTGCATTAAACTACCACCTGCCTTACAGACCCATAAAAAGGTCTTTTTTAATGACCGCTTAACCCATTCCTTCATATTGACGACTTTTGACGACTCTGTAAAAGTCACTTTGTGAAACCATTGTGATAAATAGAGCATTTGCTCCCATAAGAGCAAATGCTCTATTTATCACAATGGTTTCACAATGGTTTCAAACTACAGAATTCTAAAAAATGTCCTTTTCTCTAGTTAATGCTTCTTTTCGGTAGATTTAATAAGAGGTAGGATCTAAAGATAGCCTATGAGGTAATGGGTTAAGATAGGTTCTACTGTATATTTATGATGCAAGACCGTCCTGACATATGAGTTGATAACTCCGCCATTTATGTATTTGCAAACAGAGTAGGTCCAGACTAGACAGCTCTGTTAGACCACATTCGTAACGGATCACATTTGTTACAGATATTTTACGAATGTGATCACATTCGTAACAGGTAAAATGTGTTACCAATGTGAGTGTCCGACATGGGGGTTGACATTAGAATCACATATGTAACAGGCTGAGTTCCTGAATGACAATGTTCAATTAGTTATCATTCTATATGTTACTATATTTCCTTGAGGGACATGTCTCAACTTTTCACAACCTTAACGGCACATTTTAAATATATAAACTACGTTTTAGGATACCTGCCTAAAATATATTGAAGAGTTTCCATTTTTCATACAACTTGTCATATACGTGTACATATACCTAGGCAATGATGTTAATGTGTATCTATGATTATATAAATATTAAGTCTTAGTTCCTTTATTTGCTTTTAATTGAGTAATTAATACACTATGCCAAATAGTTTAGCAACTATAAATCTAATGATATAGCTTTAGGAAAGAAAACCTTAGTCATTTCTTTTGTTAATATTTAGTTTGTTGTTAAACTTTGAACAATGTTTCATTTTTGCGATGAGAGATGATGCACGTGCACTTTTATAGCTTCCCTTTCTGTATGAAATCTGACGTGTTACAAATGTGATTGTAAGTCACATCAAAATTCGGCATTGATCACATTCGTCACAAAATGTGTTACATGCGTGTTCGATCTCCGGATCACATTTGTAACACGTGTTACGAATGTGATTTGTTACGAATGTGGTCTAACACAGCTCCTGTAAGAGCTTGTCTGATCCGGGTATCATGGACTGGTCTGATTGATAATGTGTTGCAGATATTATTCTCTTCTGTTTGCTATGATGATTTATTTCTTTATTTGTTTTGTATTTTAATACAATAAATATTAATATTTATAACGAGCGGATTCTTGCACGACTATTAATAAATAATAGTTGAGTTCAGTTGATGTTTGGTTTTACGTACCGTAATGCTGTCGATGTGGAACAGGAAAGGAACTTTGTCTGTAGGATCGTGTTTGTATGTGTGAGCGCGTATTTTCTGTATGCTTCCGGTGTTGCTGTATTGTCGTGTGTGTACTTTCCTAATTGCCTGTCTGCCGTCTGTTCTTGTTCTTGTTCTATTTTTAGTTTGGTTTTACCGCGCCGTTTATATGCTGTCTGTGTAGATCAGGCAATAAACAATTTTGTGAATGTCGTGAGCAGTAAAACCCCTCTAAACCGGAATTCTAAAAGAGAAGAATTTAGATACATTTAGGCAGATGGTTGCTTAATGCAGAGTCATACAGAAAGCTCCTCTAGGAGCTTTCTGTATGACGTTCACACTGCATTAAGATGGCACCTGTCTTCAAGACTGATATTTACACTAAATTTAAGGTCCGGTTTAGAGTGGTTTTACTGTTTATATGTATGAGTGCGCATTTCATGTGTGCTTCCTGTGTCGCTGTGTACTGTCCAGCTTTCTTCCCTGAATTCTATTCTATTTTTGCAGCATGTGCAGGCATACGTTGTTACAATGGTGGGACGTATGAATTCTCTATGGCCGATAATTACTGTGTCTGTAGATGTTCCGCTGGGTTTTCTGGTTTGTTGTGTGACACAGGTATGTTTTCAGTTACAGGTGAACCTCTCTTAACCCTTCGCTTGCTGAATTTTAAAATACATTTCTCCTTCTTTACCCATGTCCCGTTGTATAATTATATATATCTTCACTGTGTTCTAGTATTTCGCTGTGCAATCACTGCTGTGGAATGCACTGGTTGCACAATCAACTTGTAAATAGTGCAGACCCAGATGAGACAGCTCCTGCAGGTAGGTATATTGACGCGAATAGCAAGCGAAGGGTTAAGTGACAATTTAAACTGAATATCATGTTCTATTTGTCATGTACAGTACACCCCCTCTAAACTGGATTCGAGCAGAGGAGAATTTATATACTTATAGGCAGGTGACTGCTTAATGGAGGGTGAACGTCATGCAGAAAGTTCCTAAAAGAGCTTTTTGCAAAACTTTCAGCCTGTATCAAGCTGTCACCTGACTCCAACTTCGATAGTTGTACTACATTTAACGTCCAGCTTAGAGTGGCTGTACTACAATGGGTTAATGAGGAGAATGTAATGCAGATGACACATCCCACAACTAAACTTTGTTCCTTTCTTCTGTTCTGCTCTAATTAGTGACTGGACTGTTAAATCTTTCGGTGTCAAATTTATAATTGTCGTCTGCAATCCAAGTTTATTGAATGATTCAGTAAAATAAGGAAATGAGATAATAAATGCAAAGTTCAAAGGATTAAAGCACACATATAGAAATAAAGATTGAGACAAATAATGAAGTCCCTGATCAGACGCCGCCTTGAAAAGGCGGCGTCTGATCTGGGACTGCACTATTTGTCATGGTGCATTTATGCGACTGCGGCGATGAAAGGGTTAAACCTTAAACCTTTATTCCATGAATATTCATGTGAGAAATAATGCTACCATGAATATTAGATTGATTATTATAATAGCACGTAGACAAAAGAATGAATTTTGGCCATGGCAGAACTGAAGAATCATATCTTTAATATAATGATTGTAAATAAACAGTGCAGACCCTGAGCAGACAACTCCTACAGAGCCGTTTGACACGAGTCTACTGTAAGGTGTATTAATGGCGTACAAGGTGGCGATATCCATGTTTATTCACCATTCGCCCGAAAATAGATGGATTCCATTTATTAGCTAAAGCCAACCACCCTAATAAAAGTGCAGTTAAAGAAAATGTTATCAGATTAGCAAAACAACCTAATAAAATACAGTTAAAGAAAATGTAATCAGATTATTTAGGGAATTTAAATTATACATGCAGCCATTGGTCTTTTTCCAAATAATTTATCCTTTTTAATCAATTACTCAATGAATATTCATGAAAAAATGATGGCATCATGAATATTAATTAAATTAATTTGCAAAATCGCATATTAACACATGAAATATATGCAAAAGCAGAAACTGTAGAATCAGATCTACATCACACCACAAGCAAACAGAGCAGACCCTGATCAGACGGTTTCTATAGGAACCATATGCTCTGGGTCTACTCTGTTTGCAAAGGCGTATTTATTGAGTTAAACAGCAATGATAAAAATGCAATATGGATTTATTTTTCTCGTATTCTACTCCGACTTTCTGTAAATCAACCTGTTTCGTTATGGGCAAAATGACATTTTGTTTGTAAACTTGACCCTTCTTTGTAATGACTAATTGGGCCAATCTTTGTAATAACTGAATGGGCCATTCTGTGTAATACCTGAATGAGTCGTCCTTCTACGCTCGTTAGATACCCTTACTTTACCCAAGCAAAACTTGGCCATTATTTGTAATAAATAAAATTGGTCCTCCTCTGTAAAGAATAAGCTTGGTCTAATCTATTTAGCAAGGTTAGCCACATTTTGCAATATTTCTTTGTATATAGATTTCATTTGAAAGATAGTCATTGTCTTAGAGATTAGCACCATGGTTTGAACGGAGTCATGATCACACATGATTTTAACCCTTTCGCTGCCAATGTCGTATGATGACATATGCAAACAGTTTGGATCGGTGTCTTATCAGAATACTAAATGTTTGTTACTGTAACTGTTTCTTAAAACAAAACAAAAGAAACAAATGAAAATTGTAGCAGATGAAAAAGTTTGCTGACGACAAAATTAGCAGCGAAAGAGTTAAACGGGAAATTAATTTTATGCCCCCATCCCTTTTATTGGGAAGGGGGTGGGGGTATTATTTTTGCCCTGCATGTCTGTTGGTTTGTTGGTCTTAGGACAACTTTAACGTTGGTGATAATTTGTAGCCATTGTAATACATATTTCAAACTTGGACATGCATGTGCAACTTATGGAGCTAAACATTTTAGCCTTAGTGGTGACTTTTTAAGGTCAAGGTCATATATCAAGATCAAAGGTCAAAGCACGGGTCAAGTATATTGGGGGCATATTGCTTCACACACAAACATCTTGTTTAATTTTCTGTTGTGAATTACATGGAAATTGTTTATTATTGTAGAGCTTTTTGAGAGCTCATGGCCTAGTGGTCCGTATGCTCTTCTGATGCCACTGGCCGGTTGCCCCGAGTCGAGCAACCGAGGTTGGAGCCCTGGGTATATACACCTTACCACTTCGTTGCCAACTGAAATCTGGCGACATTCTGTATCAAATGACGGTAGTGACATCTTAGAGGGTGTGACGTCAGAGAGAGGAACACACTTAGAAGGACCATTCGGAAACTTCACGATTAGACTCAATTTTTGCTATAAGCATGACGTTCAGTTTTCCAAAGGTGCCTCCTACTGGCCGATGGGAAATTACAATATTTTTGGCGTAGCTGAAGGTTGCCCGGATGGTATGTACCTAAACATAATGCATACATTATACATTCTTACATTCAAATTATAATTATAACAGATGAACGATATTTGTATTGTTTATTTCTACATTGTTATCAACGTTTGTTGTGATTATCGCCATCTAGAGTCATTTATATTTCTGGATGTTAAGTTTGTAAAAGACCTTTCTTGTTTCATTTTGTGAATCTCTGAAATATTATATCATAAAGTTATATAACTGTAGTAATGGCTGCCTAATGCACTCAGATGACATGATTGGAGATACTTTACAAACTTACCTTTATTATATAGTTAAGGACCAGATACCCAAAAGGTCGATGCTCATTTAAATTTGGAAATGAATTTGTTTGCATACATGTGCGAGTGTGTCTGGCACCAAATAGGCATATATAAATAAATCCTAATTTTCGAGGTACTGTGAACATAATTAGATGTACCGCCCTATGCCTAGTCTGTGTTTACATCTAGAACGACGTATCGCCGTATGCCTGGTCTGCGATGACTTTTTGGAATGATGTACTGCCACATGCCTAGTCCGTGTTGACATGTGGAATGACCTTCCGCCGTATGTGTAGTCCGTATTGTCGTCCAGAATAACATACAGCCATATGTCTAGTCCGTGTTGACGCCAGGAATGATGTACATCTGTATGTCTAGTCCGTGTTGACGCCAGGAATGATGTACATCTGTATGTCTAGTCCGTGTTGACGTGTTGAATGACTTACAACCGCACGCCTTGTCCATACTATTGTGTAAAATAATGACCCACCATAATTATGTCCAGTCCGTGTTGACGTACGGAATGACGTATAGCCATATGCCTTGTCCGTGTTGACGTCCACAGTTATGTACAACTGTATGCCTAGTACGTGTTGACGTATGGAATGACGTGTAGCCATATGTCTAGTCCTCGTTGATGTCCGGAATGATACGGTTGGGGAATTGAACATTGTTCTTTAGCTCATATTTCAGGATTTACAGAAGTAAACTACACCTACCATTTACCAAATGTTCGTTCCTGGTCAAGCGATGGACATCTACCATACATAAGCATACGTTTTCATGACCAAGGTTAGCTACCCCTTACAGGATGAAATTTATGCAGCAAGCTCTTCGAGAAGCTTTCTATACGTTCTTCCTTCATTTAGAAGGCACATGCATGATGCTCCTTTAGAGATACATATCTATTCCTTAGATGTTCGGTATATAGACACAATCTACTGTAATAAAACCATGTCAGTTAAAATGACATCTCCATGTTATTCGTGTTGTATTTATATAGGAGTCATTTTTATACAAACTGGTATTAAACGAGTCTTGGATAATGTTATTAACCCTATACTCCATAAGTACGCCTGTCTATGCCTTTGCAAACATAATATACCCAGATTAGATGGCTCATATAGGAGCCGTCTGATCAGGGTCTGGTCTGTTTGCTTACGATAGTTTGTAGATGTGATTATGCAGTTTCTGCCAATGACAAACATTATGTGTCCATGTGCTATTATAACATGTTATTCTGATTAATATTGATGACGTCATCATTTCTTACATAAATATTCATGGCGGAAAGGGTTAATCGAGCCTCTGGCAAGCTTAATGACTACGAGCATCGTATTCTTTTTATCACATAACATTTTTTCGACTAAATAATAATTATGCCGATTTTGACAAGTCCTACATGCATATTTCTACATGACGTCGTGGTGTTTGTACATGACGTTACAGTTTTTTTTATCAAACATGTGTAATATAGAGAAATATGTGATGGCTATATTAACTAAAATACAAGGGAGATTATGTGATCAATACGATGTTCTAATAAATACAATTGGCCATACAATGTTATTACAATTGCTTTAAACCTTTTCTTTATATAGATGCTTTGTCACACATTTGCAAACACAGAAGATCTAAATCAGGGTCTGCTCATGTTTGCTTATGACATACCGTAGATCTTATTCTACAGTTTTTGCCAAAGCAAAAAAGACTTCCATTGAAAATTTGACATTATAATAATTCCGCTAATGAATATTTATTAATATTATTATTTCTTACTTAAATATTTAACGGGGTGATGTTTAATTGGAGCAAGTTCGTTTTTGAAAGCTGATATGAAACAATTCTTTATATCGTTTTGCAAATACAGTTAGAATATATTACGCACATATACTTCTGCTGTTATATTTTCTTGAAGATCGAATGCAGTGAAAACTCGATATCTTAAACTTAAGGGGTCATACAAATTATTTCAAAACAAACGGGAGTTCGAGCCAGCCTTTCTTGATGTGACAGCTGAATACATGTCAAAAGTAATGTTGAAAGCTCCCGTATGAGCTTTCAGTATTACTTTGCGACCTGCATCAAGTTGTCACATGTCTTTATAGATATGCACAATGGCGAATGTTTTAAAACAATTCTGTATTAATATTTTTGGAAAGGACCGATTGTTTTTAACTCGAGCTATCCGACATCGAGATATCGAGATTTCACTGTTCTTCATTTTCATAAAAATAGTCTTAAGGATGAAGTCAAGGAAAGAAACAGTCGATTTCTTTCAGAGCTGATGCTTTTTATTTAATGACTGTTCTACAGTTTGATTTATGTATACATTATCGCAACAAACTTTAAATAATATATTTTTCAATTCTTGTGTAACAGAAATGGTGACAAGACAATGTAAAAGAACTGGGGGTGAAAAGAAATATCCAGCAAACTGGGATAATTTCGTATTTCTAAAGGTATTGACGTATTTATAGTTATTAAACCGTTCCATCATAGGCTATTTTTAGATCCAACCTCTGAATAAATTTACCGAAATTGAGCATTTACTAGAAGAAAGGAACATTTTAGAACTGTGAAGTTTTGAAACCATTATTATAAATAGAGCATAATATGGAGCAAATACCCTATTTATCGCAATGGTTTCACAAAGTTACTTTTACGGGGCATCAAAAGGCGTCCATATGCGGGAATGGGTACAACCATTAGCAGGACGGATGCAATATTGCTACGCTTTCAGAACTGTTATCAGTGGAAACAGTGCAGACATAATTAACTATCACGACAAAATATAAAAAAAATACAGCCATATAAAGCACAGTGTGTCTTCCTGAAATTCAGTGACCAAAATAAGTTAAATGAATAATAATGAAAATAGTGCTTAACTCCAATGAACATAGAAAAGCAGTAACTGACGTCATCATTAGTTTTAACAACTTTTAGCAACCTATACATAGATAATTGCTTTGTTTTTGACTTATCATACACAGCATTCCATTTATGTACACTACATTCAGTGAGGAATGTTGATGTATCTATCTGTTATTTGTTGTTCTCTAAGATTGTTTACATTGTTTTTATTTCATTGTTTTAGGAAGAGGTCGGTTGCAACAAGAATGCAGGAGAATTTGACGTTTTGGAGGAGACTATTTACTTCGGTGGCAAAAATGAGAAACTCATTGGTGCCAACATAAGCAATGCTATAAGCTATTGTCATTACTGGAAACCTATCATGGGTATGTTTTGTTAAAGAAAATATTTTTCAACGAGTCATGTTAGAAAAAACGACAACATATATGTACATATAAACTGACCCATAGATAATACACGTTTTATTTTGATTCTGTATTACAATTCCACTGCTTTGCACTTGGTTTTGTGCTGACTACGGCTAAATTGTTTCAGCAAATTTGAAATATACGTTAGATTATTACTGATATCTGTACCGCATGTATTAAATTATTTAAGCCTTTAGCCCTTACAACGTTGAATGTTCAAGTGGAATTTCCAAAATTTGAACGGGTCAAGCTTATGATGAATATTTATAAACCTTGATCTGATAGATGGGACATAGTCTTGACTGAATGATAAATTCCCTAATACAGTTGAACTTCGATATCTCAAACTCTGATAATTTTGAACTTCGGGATAACTCAAAAATACAGGTCGGTCCTTCTAACATGTACAATACAGAATTGTTCTTATATATATCACTACGCATATGTAGAAACACATATAACAACATAATCCAGGTGGAAATTCATACTGAAAGCAAACACAGGAGCTTTCATCATTACGTTCAACATGTATGAAGCTGTGAACTTGAGAAATGGTCCAGATTAGAAATCGTGTGACTCGAACTTTTGTAATTTTGTATGGTACCTTGAAGTTCGAGATATTGAAGATCAGATATATGTCCTATTTTGCATGTTTTTTTCCTACGTACGCACTTCTAACTGACTCGTTGGCGTATCGTGAGCAGATGCCCGTTCCCTATGCAGTAGCGGCCAGCACCATTGTGGGAGAGGTCATTGTATTGAGAGGTCGGCGCTGTGTGATGGAACAAGCCACTGCTTAGACAACATCGATGAGAATGAGGATGGGTGTTCACAAAGTAATTCAATGGGTGGATAGATTGATAGGTGGATAGATGAATAAGTGCTTGGATGGATGGGTGGATGGATGGATGGATGCTGTGACAACTAAGTCAGCGCATCTGAATAATTAGACATGATTAATGATAATAAAATAAAACTCTTAAACCACTTTACTCCATAAAAATGCCTTTCTACACATCGTCGGACATATTAATTAGACCCCGATCCGACGGTTCCTGTAGGAGCCATCTGATCAGGACCTGCTTCGTTTGCTTATGATATAATATAGATATACTTCTAAAGTTTCTGCCATACTTTCTGTGTCCATGTGTTATTATAACAAGGTAAGTGATACTTATTATGCCATTATTTCTCACACGGATAGCCATGGAGTAAAATGTTTATCGAGATTCTAGAGCAAAACTGTTTTAACCCTTACCGTGCGGGACACGAGTCACTAATGTCCTTTGCAAACAGTGTAGAAACAGATGCGAGGGCTGTTAGAAGAGCCCTCTCATCAGGGTCCGCACTGTTTATCATGGTACGCATTTCTTTAGAAAAATCCCTACATACTCACCATAAGCTTGACCTGTTTGAAGTTTAGAAGAGTCCATTTGAAAACTCAGCGTTGTAAGAGTTAATAGCTTATTTTTATTAACCCTTCTCTTGCTGAATTTTAAAATACATTTCTCCTTCTTTACCCATGCCCTGTTGTATAATTACATATATCTTCACTGTGTACACGTATTTCGCTGCAGTGGAGTGCACTGGTTGCACAATCAACTTGTAAATAGTGCAAACCCTCATGAGACAGCTCCTGCAGCAGCTGTCTCATCTGGGTCTACACTATTTACAGGTAGGTATATTGACGTGAATAGCAAGCGAAGGGTTAAACCTACATGCAATTTTTCATTTTTCCAAGCAGATGTATTTGTTTTTAATATCTAAATTATATGGGTTGAATTCTATCGAGACTTGCAATCATTATCACTTAAGCCAACACAATGTGGGAAATGACTGCACTTTCATTTGGAAACAGTGTAGACCTTGGTCAGAGTTTGGGGAGCCCTCTGATCAGGGTTTGCACTGTTCCCTTGCAGATTTTACTCTTTAACCCATTACCTCATAGGCTGTTTTTAGATCCAACCTCTTTGAACATATCTACCAAAAAGGATCATTTACTAGAGAAAAGGAAAGTTTTAGAATTATGTAGTATTGAAACCATTGTGACAAATATAGCATTTTCTCCTATGGAGCAAATGTTTTATTTGCCACAATGGTTTCAAAAAGTGACTTTTACAGAGGCGTAGAAAGGCGTATTTATGGAGGAAAGGGTTAGTACTGCATTGACTCTACCAATAAACAGTAATGGATTCTCTCAATTCAACGTTGAACGGCTTAATGAGGAAAGGGTTATTGAAGAATATAACTTGCGAAGAGAAATGAAAACTCATACTTTACAGACACGCGTTATTGGCCTCTCCTTTTATGAACTACAACTCTTGTATGTGGCTTTGCCTGCTTGACTTTACTACTTTTTCTTTTGTACTTCACTGAGGTATCACTTGGTCTAAAGACCAATGCATGCATTTATTATGAATGGTCACTGTAAAAAATATTTTGCTATAACTGTATTGTGATAAACAGGATAACTCGTATTAAGAGGTTGTATATATTGTTGGCCAAAACAAGTCATTGTGTAATTAGAATCAACAACTACTACAGCCGCAAACATTGCAGAGTCGATCACGTAAATAAGTAATATTTGTCTATTACAAATGCAAACAGTGTAGAGCGAGTCACGTAAATCAGTAGTATATGTCTAACTGCCAATAGTAAATCAGTAGTATTGTTTAACTGCAAAATAGTGCAGTCTATCACGTTTACACATCAGTAGTATTTGTTTAACTCCAAATAATAGAGAGTCTATCACGTAAATCAGTAGTAAGTGTCTATTACAAATGCAAATGCATAGCCAATCGCGTAAATCAGTAGCATGTGTCTATTACAAGCGCAAACAGTGCAGAGACAGTCATGTAAATCAGTAGTATAATTATGTCTTATTGCAAATAGTGCAGAGTCGGTCACTTAAATCAGTAGTAGCTGCAAGCAATGTAGAACCAATCATGTGTCTACCACAGCTGCAAACAGTGCAGAGGCAGCTGTAGACAATGCAGACTCAGATCAATAACTACACTTTACATACATGCATATAGAGTTGCACACAAAATGCGTAAATTAAAATGTCTTCAATAACAACTTCATTATTTTTCCACCGAACCCTATGCTGTGGCCACTTTTTAAGAATCGTCTTAAAGACATGATTCTAAAGAGTGGTCACAGCATAATTTGGTTGAGAAATGACGATTTTAGTATTTGTGTACACACTTAAATTATCTGTTACTCTGCATGCATAGTAGCTGATCTGAGACGACGATACATCTCTGAATTGTTTTTGACATCCGTGTTACGAATTCTCTTATTGTGAGTAGTATTTTTCATGTTTTAGAGTGTGAAGAAATGGAGTTCCACTGTGGCGACGGTGTATGTATTTCTAAGGAGCTCGTGTGTGATTATGAGACTGACTGCATCGATGGTCGCGACGAAGAACAGGAAAACTGTGCCCAGCGTAAGTTCAAAGAGAAGAGCGCTGTTACAACCACTTTTGCAATAATAACCAGAATTGCAATAAATTTATTGCAAAACTGGTTGGGATGTAAAATGGGTCCAAATTCGTATTGCAATTACTTGACAACCACTTTTGCAATAAAAACCAGAATTGCAATAAACTTTTCTACATTGGAGAAATGAGTTATTCATGTATCGGAGGCAGTTGTTAACAGACGCGAACATCTCAAATGGACACATCGCAATGCCAACAAAGCCTAAATGGGCTTATCAGCACATTATGAAATCAACCTTATATCGTCTCTTTCTGTTTGAACATTGGGGATTGACAGCGTAGTCCCAACCACTTTTGCAATAAATTTATTGCAAAACTGGTTGGGATGTAAAATGGGTCCAAATTCGTATTGCAATTACTTGACAACCACTTTTGCAATAAAAACCAGAATTGCAATAAACTTTTCTACATTGGAGAAATGAGTATATTCATGTATCGGCGGCAGTTGTTAACAGACGCGAACATCTCAAATGGACACATCGCAATACCAACAAAGCCTAAATGGGCTTATCAGCACATTATGAAACCAACCTTATATCGTCTCTTTCTGTTTGAACATTGGGGATTGACAGCGTAGTCCCAACCACTTTTGCAATAAATTTATTGCAAAACTGGTTGGGATGTAAAATGGGTCCAAATTCGTATTGCAATTACTTGACAACCACTTTTGCAATAAAAACCAGAATTGCAATAAACTTTTCTACATTGGAGAAATGAGTTATTCATGTATCGGCGGCAGTTGTTAACAGACGCGAACATCTCAAATGGACACATCGCAATGCCAACAAAGCCTAAATGGGCTTATCAGCACATTATGAAATCAACCTTATATCGTCTCTTTCTGTTTGAACATTGGGGATTGACAGCGTAGTCCCAACCACTTTTGCAATAAATTTATTGCAAAACTGGTTGGGATGTAAAATGGGTCCACATTCGTATTGCAATTACTTGACAACCACTTTTGCAATAAAAACCAGAATTGCAATAAACTTTTCTACATTGGAGAAATGAGTATATTCATGTATCGGCGGCAGTTGTTAACAGACGCGAACATCTCAAATGGACACATCGCAATACCAACAAAGCCTAAATGGGCTTATCAGCACATTATGAAACCAACCTTATATCGTCTCTTTCTGTTTGAACATTGGGGATTGACAGCGTAGTCCCAACCACTTTTGCAATAAATTTATTGCAAAACTGGTTGGGATGTAAAATGGGTCCAAATTCGTATTGCAATTACTTGACAACCACTTTTGCAATAAAAACCAGAATTGCAATAAACTTTTCTACATTGGAGAAATGAGTTATTCATGTATCGGCGGCAGTTGTTAACAGACGCGAACATCTCAAATGGACACATCGCAATACCAACAAAGCCTAAATGGGCTTATCAGCACATTATGAAATCAACCTTATATCGTCTCTTTCTGTTTGAACATTGGGGATTGACAGCGTAGTCCCAACCACTTTTGCAATAAATTTATTGCAAAACTGGTTGGGATGTAAAATGGGTCCAAATTCGTATTGCAATTACTTGACAACCACTTTTGCAATAAAAACCAGAATTGCAATAAACTTTTCTACATTGGAGAAATGAGTTATTCATGTATCGGCGGCAGTTGTTAACAGACGCGAACGTCTCAAATGGACACATCGCAATACCAACAAAGCCTAAATGGGCTTATCAGCACATTATGAAACCAACCTTATATCGTCTCTTTCTGTTTGAACATTGGGGATTGACAGCGTAGTCCCAACCACTTTTGCAATAAAGTTATTGCAAAACTGGTTGGGATGTAAAATGGGTCCAAATTCGTATTGCAATTACTTGACAACCACTTTTGCAATAAAAACCAGAATTGCAATAAACTTTTCTACATTGGAGAAATGAGTTATTCATGTATCGGCGGCAGTTGTTAACAGACGCGAACATCTCAAATGGACACATCGCAATGCCAACAAAGCCTAAATGGGCTTATCAGCACATTATGAAATCAACCTTATATCGTCTCTTTCTGTTTGAACATTGGGGATTGACAGCGTAGTCCCAACCACTTTTGCAATAAATTTATTGCAAAACTGGTTGGGATGTAAAATGGGTCCAAATTCGTATTGCAATTACTTGACAACCACTTTTGCAATAAAAACCAGAATTGCAATAAACTTTTCTACATTGGAGAAATGAGTTATTCATGTATCGGCGGCAGTTGTTAACAGACGCGAACATCTCAAATGGACACATCGCAATGCCAACAAAGCCTAAATGGGCTTATCAGCACATTATGAAACCAACCTTATATCGTCTCTTTCTGTTTGAACATTGGGGATTGACAGCGTAGTCCCAACCACTTTTGCAATAAATTTATTGCAAAACTGGTTGGGATGTAAAATGGGTCCAAATTCGTATTGCAATTACTTGACAACCACTTTTGCAATAAAAAACAGAATTGCAATAAACTTTTCTACATTGGAGAAATGAGTTATTCATGTATCGGCGGCAGTTGTTAACAGACGCGAACATCTCAAATGGACACATCGCAATGCCAACAAAGCCTAAATGGGCTTATCAGCACATTATGAAATCAACCTTATATCGTCTCTTTCTGTTTGAACATTGGGGATTGACAGCGTATTCCCAACCACTTTTGCAATAAATTTATTGCAAAACTGGTTGGGATGTAAAATGGGTCCAAATTCGTATTGCAATTACTTGACAACCACTTTTGCAATAAAAACCAGAATTGCAATAAACTTTTCTACATTGGAGAAATGAGTTATTCATGTATCGGCGGCAGTTGTTAACAGACGCGAACATCTCAAATGGACACATCGCAATGCCAACAAAGCCTAAATGGGCTTATCAGCACATTATGAAACCAACCTTATATCGTCTCTTTCTGTTTGAACATTGGGGATTGACAGCGTAGTCCCAACCACTTTTGCAATAAATTTATTGCAAAACTGGTTGGGATGTAAAATGGGTCCAAATTCGTACTGCAATTACTTGACAACCAGTTTTGCAATAAAAAAACAGAATTGCAATAAACTTTTCTGGATGAAACAAAGAAGTTACTGTTGCATTTCGGATACTTGCTAATAGTTGCAAACCTGGTAGTAGGATAAAACTTATAAGTAAATTTTGGAAACCAACCATATACATGTACATGTAAAGGTAAAAGTGAGGTGTAATGTTATGAACTATATACATGTACATATTCTCCCGACTTCACAATTTACCCCTTAGCACTGGGTTATATGTCGGCCATTAACATTCAGCGCCCAATGCAGCTTATTTCCCTCACAGGAACCCATTTATACACCTGGGTGGAGAGTATTAATCGTGGGATGCATTTATTGTTCAGAAAATATATGATAGCCCGATGGCAAGATTCGAACCGGGGACCCTCCGATCCCAAGTCTAACCTCCTACCACTGGACCACCACTCCAACAAATGTATTTCAATGTTTTGTATATTTAAAAAAGCTGGATCTAAGGTCTTTTTAAAGCTAATTCGGATAATATGAAAAATTAATAGCCTTATCAGAAAAACACGAGTTTGTCGAAATAACATCCATTTTAGCTCACCAGAACGTGCTCAGGGTGAGCTTTTGTGATCGCTTGGTTTCCATTCTCCGTCAGCTTGCGTCGTGCGGTGTCCGTCGTGTGCCGTCAGTCGTCAACAATTTGAACATTTAAAAAATTTCTCCTCTGAATATACAGGGTTGTCAGGTTTCATATTTGGCACTTACCATCATATTTAAGTCCTCTACAAAAGGTATATAAATTATGTCCCTGGGGTCAAAATTGGTCCCACCCCAGGGGGCCTTGTTATCTATAGAAACATATAGTGAAAACTTTGAAAATCTTCTCTGAAACTGGCAGTTTTCCAGCTTTAATATTTGGCATATATTTATGTTATAATATAGATCTGATTCCAGAGTATTTGCTATGCCCAAAATCTGTGTTAATGTATCCGTATAAAATTAATATAATTATTATTCAGGATATCATTATTATTTACATGTATATAAATGTAACAAAAGCACGGTGTACGGTCAACAGTGTGAAATCTAGTCAGTCATAAAACTGTTTTCAATCTATTCCGAAATGATCGTGTTTATCCTTAACTCAGTGAATATTTATGTAAGAAATAATGGCATCATGAATAATAATTAGATTAATTTTAAAAATGGCATATTAAACTGTAGGAACTATAGAATCATATATATTTCATTCCATAAGCAAACAGAACAGACCCTGATCAGATGGCCCCCACGAGAGCTATCTGATCTAATTCTACTCTGTTTGTAAATGCGGAGAAAGGCGCATTTATGCAGGAAAGGGTTCAAAGTCGTTATTTTTCAAAGAGTGTTAACATATATTGTTTAAGTGTATTAATGGTATAATAATATAATTTCAATGCTTATATTAGTTACAATTTGCATGCACTATTTCACTTTGTAACTTCCATACAAACTGACTTTTACTTGTAATAATTAAAGTAATTATTCAAGTATTCAAGTATTTATATATTATATTAATTCCTTTTTTGGAATATTGTCTTCATTGAGATAATAATGGGCAAATATGTAAATGATCACATTTGGTCAGTTCCGGTTTGTGTTGATAACCTATTCTAGGTTTTGTTATCAAAAGATATTTGCAGATGAAGAAGCTACCAAACATACTAACGACCAGACAATCCTCAACACAGAAAAACATTATATACGGTTGATTACGTAATTGGCTGATAAGCCCATTTAGACTTTGTTGGCATTCGGATGTGTCCTATCAAGATGTTCGCATTTTTAGCTCACCAGAGCACAAAGTGCTCAGGGTGAGCTTTTGTGATCGCCTGGTGTCCGTCGTCTGTCGGCGTTTGTTGTGCGTCGTGCGGTGTGTGTCGTGCGCCGTGCGTCGTCAACAATTTGAACCTTTAAAAGTCTTCTCCTCTGAATCTACATGGTTCTACAGTGTATAGATTTACCTAATATACCTTATAGAAATTTGTTAATATCATAGTTCTGAGGTTAAAATTGGCCCTTCCCTGTTTGTTATACTTTAAAATAGACTTTTACACTATAAAGGTTCCACTGAGCCAGAAGGACTCCAGCTACTCAGTCTGTGTTATGCAATCACTGGAGAGGTCAATTTCCTGGTCAAAACTCTATAAAGTTGTCTGCTTCAGAATTAGTGTCTGTTTATTCACACTGTTTTTAACCCATTCCCTCATAGGCTATTTTCAGATCCTACCTCTTTGAATAAATCTACTGATAAGGAGCATGAATTAGAGAAACGGAAAATTTCAGAATTGCGTAGATTTGAAACCATTGTGATAAATAGAGCATTTACTCCTATGGAGCAAATGCTCTATTTATCACAATGGTTTCATAAAGTGGCTATTACAGAGGCGTAGAAAGGCGTTTTATGGAGGAAAGGGTTAATGCATATCAATCTTACAATTAACTTATGTACAAACCACATATGAAGTAACATACAGGTATGCGTCAGATCAGAATCCAAACTGTGTGCTAATTTCAGTCAAGTCATGCTACGAAATAAAGCCCCACCCCAGGGGAGGCCAGTTTTCTATAGAACATAGTTTTTATTGCAATTCTGGTTTTTATTGCAAAACTGGTTGTCAAGTAATTGCAATACGAATTTAGACACTTTTTACATCTCAACCAGTTTCGCAATAAATTTATTGCAAAAGTGGTTGGGACTACTGTAACCGGGTGTTCTTATAAAGAAACATACCCGCTCAGACCCGGGATCGAACCCGGGTCGCCAGGTTCGCAGTCAAGCACTGTACCACGTCGCCATAAAAGCGCGCTTGTACAGCAAGGCCGTACAAGTGATGATAAACCTACACACTGTGACATACTCCCCCAGCAAGTTGAAATTCGTCCCGAATTTCTATGGGTATGAGAACGACTGGGAATCGAACTCGGAGCTCATACAGTCACAGTCCCACGTTGGGCGCCAAATGTAACCGGGTGTTCTTATAAAGAAACATACCCGCTCAGACCCGAGATCGAACCCGGGTCGCCAGGTTCGCAGTCAAACACTGTACCACGTCGCCATAAAAGCGCGCTTGTACAGCAAGGCCGTACAAGTGATGATAAACCTACACACTGTGACATAACGCTGTCAATCCCCAATGTTCAAACAGAAAGAGACGATATAAGGTTGGTTTCATAATGTGCTGATAAGCCCATTTAGGCTTTGTTGGCATTTGGGTGTGTCCATTTGAGATGTTCGCCTATGTTTACAACTGTTGTCAAAGCACGAATAACTCATTTCTCCAATGAAGAAAAGTTTATTGCAATTCTGAGTTTTATTGCGAAACTGGTTGTCGAACAATTGCAATACAAATTATGTAACTTTTTACATCCCAACCAATTTCGCAATAAACATTTTGTAATTCTTGAAAAGGTGTCTGATCTAGCAGACTATGGCAAACTCGTCTTCATTGCTATTATTCCTGTCAAATTTCGAACATGTAAGTTCAGAACAGGTACTTTTTGGCCAATGTCAT
Organism: Azorinus chamasolen; assembly: GCA_963576725.1. NCBI lineage: Eukaryota > Metazoa > Mollusca > Bivalvia > Cardiida > Solecurtidae > Azorinus > Azorinus chamasolen. Next base: position 15,808,821 of record OY755251.1, on the reverse strand, counting down.
AGATGACTGATAAGCCGATTAGACTTCCACATTATCCGAATTAGCTTTAAAAAGATGTTTGCAACTACCTTTGAAACAAATAATCCTATAATCGACTAATTTATCAATCCAGCCGATGTTCAAACAGAGAAAACACTGATAAATGATTGGTTTTCTAGTTTATTGATAAGCCCATTTGGGCTTTAATTGCATCCGGGTATATCCTATTAAGATGTTTGCAACCATTAGCAACTACCCGAAATGCAACAGTCACTTCTTTGTTTCATCCAGAAAACGTTTATTGCAATTCTGGTTTTTATTGCAAAAGTGGTTGTCAAGTAATTGCAATACGAATTTGGACCCATTTTACATCCCAACCAGTTTTGCAATAAATTTATTGCAAAAGTGGTTGGGACTACGCTGTCAATCCCCAATGTTCAAACAGAAAGAGACGATATAAGGTTGATTTCATAATGTGCTGATAAGCCCATTTAGGCTTTGTTGGCATTGCGATGTGTCCATTTGAGATGTTCGCGTCTGTTAACAACTGCCGCCGATACATGAATAACTCATTTCTCCAATGTAGAAAAGTTTATTGCAATTCTGGTTTTTATTGCAAAAGTGGTTGTCAAGTAATTGCAATACGAATTTGGACCCATTTTACATCCCAACCAGTTTTGCAATAAATTTATTGCAAAAGTGGTTGGGACTACGCTGTCAATCCCCAATGTTCAAACAGAAAGAGACGATATAAGGTTGATTTCATAATGTGCTGATAAGCCCATTTAGGCTTTGTTGGCATTGCGATGTGTCCATTTGAGATGTTCGCGTCTGTTAACAACTGCCGCCGATACATGAATAACTCATTTCTCCAATGTAGAAAAGTTTATTGCAATTCTGGTTTTTATTGCAAAAGTGGTTGTCAAGTAATTGCAATACGAATTTGGACCCATTTTACATCCCAACCAGTTTTGCAATAAATTTATTGCAAAAGTGGTTGGGACTACGCTGTCAATCCCCAATGTTCAAACAGAAAGAGACGATATAAGGTTGGTTTCATAATGTGCTGATAAGCCCATTTAGGCTTTGTTGGTATTGCGATGTGTCCATTTGAGATGTTCGCGTCTGTTAACAACTGCCGCCGATACATGAATAACTCATTTCTCCAATGTAGAAAAGTTTATTGCAATTCTGGTATTTATTGCAAAAGTGGTTGTCAAGTAATTGCAATACGAATTTGGACCCATTTTACATCCCAACCAGTTTTGCAATAAATTTATTGCAAAAGTGGTTGGGACTACGCTGTCAATCCCCAATGTTCAAACAGAAAGAGACGATATAAGGTTGATTTCATAATGTGCTGATAAGCCCATTTAGGCTTTGTTGGCATTGCGATGTGTCCATTTGAGATGTTCGCGTCTGTTAACAACTGCCGCCGATACATGAATAACTCATTTCTCCAATGTAGAAAAGTTTATTGCAATTCTGGTTTTTATTGCAAAAGTGGTTGTCAAGTAATTGCAATACGAATTTGGACCCATTTTACATCCCAACCAGTTTTGCAATAAATTTATTGCAAAAGTGGTTGGGACTACGCTGTCAATCCCCAATGTTCAAACAGAAAGAGACGATATAAGGTTGATTTCATAATGTGCTGATAAGCCCATTTAGGCTTTGTTGGCATTGCGATGTGTCCATTTGAGATGTTCGCGTCTGTTAACAACTGCCGCCGATACATGAATAACTCATTTCTCCAATGTAGAAAAGTTTATTGCAATTCTGGTTTTTATTGCAAAAGTGGTTGTCAAGTAATTGCAATACGAATTTGGACCCATTTTACATCCCAACCAGTTTTGCAATAAATTTATTGCAAAAGTGGTTGGGACTACGCTGTCAATCCCCAATGTTCAAACAGAAAGAGACGATATAAGGTTGATTTCATAATGTGCTGATAAGCCCATTTAGGCTTTGTTGGCATTGCGATGTGTCCATTTGAGATGTTCGCGTCTGTTAACAACTGCCGCCGATACATGAATAACTCATTTCTCCAATGTAGAAAAGTTTATTGCAATTCTGGTTTTTATTGCAAAAGTGGTTGTCAAGTAATTGCAATACGAATTTGGACCCATTTTACATCCCAACCAGTTTTGCAATAAATTTATTGCAAAAGTGGTTGGGACTACGCTGTCAATCCCCAATGTTCAAACAGAAAGAGACGATATAAGGTTGGTTTCATAATGTGCTGATAAGCCCATTTAGGCTTTGTTGGTATTGCGATGTGTCCATTTGAGATGTTCGCGTCTGTTAACAACTGCCGCCGATACATGAATAACTCATTTCTCCAATGTAGAAAAGTTTATTGCAATTCTGGTTTTTATTGCAAAAGTGGTTGTCAAGTAATTGCAATACGAATTTGGACCCATTTTACATCCCAACCAGTTTTGCAATAAATTTATTGCAAAAGTGGTTGGGACTACGCTGTCAATCCCCAATGTTCAAACAGAAAGAGACGATATAAGGTTGATTTCATAATGTGCTGATAAGCCCATTTAGGCTTTGTTGGCATTGCGATGTGTCCATTTGAGATGTTCGCGTCTGTTAACAACTGCCGCCGATACATGAATAACTCATTTCTCCAATGTAGAAAAGTTTATTGCAATTCTGGTTTTTATTGCAAAAGTGGTTGTCAAGTAATTGCAATACGAATTTGGACCCATTTTACATCCCAACCAGTTTTGCAATAAATTTATTGCAAAAGTGGTTGGGACTACGCTGTCAATCCCCAATGTTCAAACAGAAAGAGACGATATAAGGTTGATTTCATAATGTGCTGATAAGCCCATTTAGGCTTTGTTGGCATTGCGATGTGTCCATTTGAGATGTTCGCGTCTGTTAACAACTGCCGCCGATACATGAATAACTCATTTCTCCAATGTAGAAAAGTTTATTGCAATTCTGGTTTTTATTGCAAAAGTGGTTGTCAAGTAATTGCAATACGAATTTGGACCCATTTTACATCCCAACCAGTTTTGCAATAAATTTATTGCAAAAGTGGTTGGGACTACGCTGTCAATCCCCAATGTTCAAACAGAAAGAAACGATATAAGGTTGGTTTCATAATGTGCTGATAAGCCCATTTAGGCTTTGTTGGCATTGCGATGTGTCCATTTGAGATGTTCGCGTCTGTTAACAACTGCCGCCGATACATGAATAACTCATTTCTCCAATGTAGAAAAGTTTATTGCAATTCTGGTTTTTATTGCAAAAGTGGTTGTCAAGTAATTGCAATACGAATTTGGACCCATTTTACATCCCAACCAGTTTTGCAATAAATTTATTGCAAAAGTGGTTGGGACTACGCTGTCAATCCCCAATGTTCAAACAGAAAGAGACGATATAAGGTTGGTTTCATAATGTGCTGATAAGCCCATTTAGGCTTTGTTGGTATTGCGATGTGTCCATTTGAGATGTTCGCGTCTGTTGACAACTGCCGCCGATACATGAATAACTCATTTCTCCAATGTAGAAAAGTTTATTGCAATTCTGGTTTTTATTGCAAAAGTGGTTGTCAAGTAATTGCAATACGAATTTGGACCCATTTTACATCCCAACCAGTTTTGCAATAAATTTATTGCAAAAGTGGTTGGGACTACGCTGTCAATCCCCAATGTTCAAACAGAAAGAGACGATATAAGGTTGATTTCATAATGTGCTGATAAGCCCATTTAGGCTTTGTTGGCATTGCGATGTGTCCATTTGAGATGTTCGCGTCTGTTAACAACTGCCGCCGATACATGAATAACTCATTTCTCCAATGTAGAAAAGTTTATTGCAATTCTGGTTTTTATTGCAAAAGTGATTGTCAAGTAATTGCAATACGAATTTGGACCCATTTTACATCCCAACCAGTTTTGCAATAAATTTATTGCAATTCTGGTTATTATTGCAAAAGTGGTTGTAACAGAGCGCATACATGCATTAAAAAATGGCTAGACTAATTAATCCTAAAAAGTCGGAGTCCACGTTCAGTGTCTTTGTTTCCTTCAAATCATCCATGATTGTTTAAAATCATCTGTATTTGTTCTATTCTTACTTTTAACCCATTCCCTCATTGGTTATTTTAGACCCAAACTCTTTGAATGAACCGTTTACTAAAAAGGAATTATTTTAGAATAGTGTAGGTTTAAAAACACTTTGACGAAGCAAATGCCCTATTTATCCATTTATGTATATTATTTTTGCGCGATGGTGTACTCAACGTGACTGTACCCTAATTATGTTTATGAATGTACGAGATGCTATAATATGCAGTCAGTTTTGATCCTGATAAGACACCAAGGCACATGACATCACAGCATTATTGAACGTGTCCACTACTTAGATTGAGGTTTTCAAAAATACCCCATTAAACATGGAATTTGTTTTAAAATGCTTATAAAGTAATCAGGATGTGTTACAATTGGTTTGCAACGAGTCCTCTGTTTACACTTTCCCTGACATTCCTTTGCAAACAAAGCAGACCCTGATCAGACTTGGGGGCCATCTGATCAGGCTCTACTTTTTCCTTCTTAACTATTTCCTTCATATAAACGCGTTTTCACGCCTTTGCAAACAACGTAGACCCAGGTCAGACGTCTCCTGTATGAGGCGTCTGATCAGGGTTTGGTCTGTTTGCTTATTGTATAATATTGATATGTGTCTACAATTTCTGTCTGAGCCAAAATATCATGTGTTCATATGTCTTTATAAACATAATCTAATTAATATTTATGTTGCCATTATGTCTTACATGGATGTTCAAAAGGTAACGGGTTAAATGAATATGCATTAGGTAAAGGGTCAATGTACAATGTATCCCTTGTTGCAGGTTGCCATGTCAGAGAGTTCTACTGTCGATCATCTGAATACTGCATTTCTGACATGTGGCTCTGTGATGGATGGGAAGACTGTTGGGATGGAAGCGATGAAGAATTTGTTAACTGCAAATTTGGTTTGTCGCCCCTTCAAAATGACTCAGATATTAAGGCTTTTTGGATTGTACTCATAAAGTTTTATCAATTTTAGGGCTATTTTCGGATATGGAATTACTATTTATACCAAGTCCTAAGATTTTATAACTTGTCACACAGGCAAGTTATTTCAGTGAATGAAAGCTATGTGATTGTTCCCAAGTCTTTGAATGGGGGAAACGAGAGTGTCAGCATTTGCAAAAAGTGTAAACCCAGATCAGACGGCAGATCAGGGTTGTACTGTTTGACATGCAATATCTTCTAGCATATTGAACATTTTATTCTGAATTATCTTGTTATTTAAACACTGGTGACCTATTGGGCTTAGCATATGTAAAATTTAGTTGTTCAGGTATCCGATGTAGAACACAAAATCCGAGCACCTATATATTTCAACATATTCCGTTTTGTAACTGACTTTTTTGTGCCCTTTGTAGTACATGTATATGAAATCTGAACACCGACATATCTCTTACTCGGTTTGCTTGTGCATTTGCATACGTGTACGAATATCTGATTCTACACTTTCTACCATGGCATACGTTTCCTGTCCTCAAATGTCATTATTAAAGATAATATAATCAATAGTCATGGTGTCATTATTTCTTACGGGAATATATATGAGTACATGGTAAATAAATCCAGACACTGAGCTACGGTGGTGAGAAAATATTTTCACCTGTAGTAAAACCTGTCCTAAACGGCCATTCATTTATTTAACGTAGGAGGCTTATAAAACAGGTGGTTGCTTAATGCAGGGCAAAAGTAATACAGAAAGCTATCACCTGCCTTACATACCCATAATTAGATATCTTCTTAACGATCGCTTAAGACAGGTTCTATTGTCCATATATGCTCATGAGTAATGAAGAATTGATACGCAGATCATACTGTGAGTCATAAATCAATTACACGGTTTGGTCTTTTCAGTAGGAAAGACGCAATTGAATAAATTGACACGTGTTATATATTTTCCAGAGCTACAGATAAAGGTGGGTACACAAATACTAAAGTCGCCATTTCTCCACCGAATTCTAGGTTATGACCACTCTTTAGAATCGTCTCTTAAAGACGATTCTAAAAAGTAGCCACAGCATAGGGTTTGATGGAGAAATAAAGAAGTTATGCTTGAAAATGTTTGAATTACACATCCTATCCGGACCTTTGTTTTTCATAATACATTTGACAAAGTGTTTGCCATGGTTCAACAGAGGAACAGTGTGGTCAGGATGAAGGGAAATGCATGCTCGGTCATTGTGTGCTGATAACACTGTTCAGAGTTGTCTCTTCAAAACGATTATAAAGAGTAGTTACAACATAGGATTTGGTGGAGAAATAAAGACGCTATTCTTGAAAATGTTTGAATGCTTTTGCTTTGATTCAATAGAGGAACAATGTGGACAAGATGAGGTGAAGTGTACACTCGGTCATTGTGTGCTGATACCGGAATGTCCAAATGTTAGAGACTGTGGAAAAGTCACTCACCCGAACGAATCAGAGTGCACACTGGGTAAGCTTAGATACTCCCAATGACTGTTTAACCCTTTCCGCCACGAATAATAATAATGACAACATGGAAATCAATAAGCAGAATTTTTATAATGGCATATGAGTACAGGAACAAATGGTCATTACAGATGCTGCGCCTGCAAATGTGTCATAAATGTCAGCAGAATATAAAAAACATGACTCTGTAGAAAAGGCATTAAATTCAAAGTGATTTTCTGAAACAAAAGGTTATTTGATTGCTAAATATCTAAATGTATATTGAACATAGATTTGTGGGCTGTAAATTCATACAATTTGTGGGCTGTAAATTCATACAACACATAGCAAAATTGAAAAACATAAAAAAATGATATTGTATTGTGAGAGAAAGATGGGATGGATCATTTCTATAATGAAAGAAATACAAATAAACCACTTGTTACATTCTCATTTTATTCATAATATGCATTAATTATTAATCCGCTATATGTACAAACTATTAACAAAAATATTTTTTGAATGTCAGTTGAATCTCCTTCATTCAAATTTGTCAGGAGTTTAACATTTGGTATAACATTAATTACTTTAGGTATTAAATAGAGCACAGCTGTATACGTTTCGTTAGAAGTGTATACATGTGTGTGATCAGTGATGACCATGAATGATATCCATGAATGTGTAATTAACATGCACATGTGCATGTCAGGAGTGTAACATGCACGTGCCATGTGTATATCTGGAGTGTAACATAAATATGGCATGTGTATGTCAGAAGTGTAACATAAACATTTCATGTGTATATAACAGGTGTGTAGTATGTATTGCATCTTTTCATGTGTATTTCGTTGGGTGGTTGTTTATAAGTGTAAAGTAAATTTGTGTCCATGTGGTAATTTTCTAAAAGAACATTGCAAAAATATGCTTTCAAATGACCAAAGCATGATAATTGCAGAATATAACTCTAATAAGATTTAGATAATTTTATAATGTATAAAATTGCTGTTTTCCTGTAGTGTACACATATCAGACAGGCTGTTGCTGTTAACATGTTAAGTACACCTGTCTCATTGTAGATCCGTGTAAAATGCTTTTCCACTGTGGTCAAGGAGTGTGTATCGGAACAGAGTTCGTGTGTGACGGAAATAATGACTGTTCCGATGGTACTGATGAGTTGGATGTCAACTGTCACTTCAGTATGTATAGATTGGTTAATATTCAATACACGACCGCTAACTTCTGTTCTTAGAAAAAGGGCACAGGAGTATTATCAAAGGATACCCTGACACAATGGGCCGAATCTAGTAACTGTTTTAATTAGGACCTGCAATACTTGTGGCGTTAGTGGACACAATACTGTTGTTTCTGACAAGAGCCGAACAGTATAAAATCTTATCGGGCTTAATATTTTCCCGCTGCGACTTATGTGGATCTACACTGCTTTCAAATGTGTGACTATCTGATTTTCTTTGACGTACGTTTTAATAGAAATTGTTGTGTTTGATTTTTATGAACGATACAAGAAATGATCTTGTATATCTGCAATGTTTGTTTCAATTGGACGAGTATAGCTGGAATTATTGTCCGGCTCCCTTATTAACGTCCAATAATTGACGACTGCACACATATACATTTTCTTACGCGATCCTTCAAGCTACATTTACTTTATTAAGTTATGTTGTTAACCAACTGTTAGAGGACAGTAATGCAGAAAACACCCAAAAGAAAGTTTCGTATCTATTTCATTCTGCATCAAACGGGCAACCATTTTTAACCAGAACTACATATAGAGATGCGTACCGAAGTACTAATTTCCTTATTTCTCCAGCAAACCCTAATCTTTGACCACTCTTTAGAATTGCCTCTGTCTCTTCCAAACGATTCTAAAGAATGGTCACAACATAGGGCTTGGTGCAGAAATAAAGAAGTTATTCTTGAAAATGTTTGAATTTACGCATCTTATCTGGAGCTCTGTTTAACCCTTTCGGCACCAAATTTCTAATTGTCGTCTGTAATCCAAGTGTGTTAAATCATTCAGTAAAATAATGAAATGAGATAAATAAATGCAAATTTCAAAGGAATAAAGCACATGTATAGAAATAGAGATTGAGACAAATAGTGAAGTCCCTGATCAGACGCCGCCTTGAAAAGGCGGCGTCTGATCTGGGACTGCACTATTTGTCGTGGTGCATTTATGCGACTGCGGCGGTGAAAGGGTTAACCTTTAGCACTCTACCAGCGACTGTATGATAACTTTTGCAAACAGTTTGGATCCAGATGATGAGACACAGAGTAACTCAGCGTCTCATCAAGACCCAAACTGTTTGTCACTCTGACATGCTTTTTAAAAGATATAAAAGACATTTTTATAATTGAATTAGACTATAATATTTGCAGATGAAGATTAAAGACTAAAGTGTCTTAGTCAGTGTGTGTCTTAGTAAAATGGATCTACTGTCGTTTATTACAGAATGCACAAATAATGATTTCTATTGTCGCGCAACCGAATGCATTCCTATAAATCAAATTTGTGAAGACATCTACGGTTGTGAAACTGAGAGTGACAAATACGACGGTAAGTGTAATTATAATGTATTCTTTACTCTCAGCAAGTGAAAATACCTTAAAACATGTCAAGAATAAGTGTAATGTTTTATGGAAAAGTAGTAAAGTCAAGCAGGCAAAGCCACATGCAAGACGCAACCACCACCAAAACACCGATAGACAGCATGACACACACACACACACACACAACCACACACCCAAACGCACGCACACACACACACGAAATGAACACAGAAAACACCAAAAGAGACACAAGAACCAGGGACAAACGTTCCACAACATGAACAAACCACAAGCACAAAGACGCAAGGCATATCATAGACTGGTTAGTACTTATAACAAATGTAGTATTTAACTTATTCTTAGTTATTAAAGAATTATTCAGTTTTGATATTTGTTGTATAGTGTGTACCATCGGTAAATAAGGGAGGAATCGAGCTAGAAACCGCACATTCCTTTGCTTAACCCTTTTAATATATTTATGTAAAGAATGATTACGCTATGCATATTAACCCATTTGCTCCCAGTGGATTCTTCCATGCTTATATATTGGATTAGTCTATCTTTTATCTAAGGGATGTCTGATCTAAATTTTCATTTTTGTTTTGTTTTATATTGAATTTCCTATCAGCAAACAGTGTAGACTCTGATCAGACGACGCATAATGCGGCGTCTGGTCAGAGTCTACACTGTTTGCCTACGTCCCATATATGGGATCGTGGGAGCGAATGGGTTAATGAGAATAATGGTTATAATAGCACACAGACACAGGAAACTTTGACTATGGCAAAAACTGTAGAATTATATCTGTATTATATCATAAGCAAACTGAGCAGACCCTGATTAGACGGCTCCTATAGGAACTGTCTGATTGGGGTCTACTCTGTTTGCAAAGGCGTAGACGGGCATATTTATGGAGTCATTTTACGCCTTTGCAAACAGAGTAGATCCAGATCAGATGGCTATTATAGAAGGAGTCTGATCCATGTCTGCTTTGTTTGCCCATGGGATAATATAGATCTGATTCTACACATTCTGCTTTGGCGAACATTTCTTGTGTTCATATGCCATTTTAAAAATTAATATTTATGATGTCATCATTTCTTACTTATATATCAATTAAGTAAAATGTTAATTATTTCCTCCTTATTCTTTATTGCAACCTTTGCAAGTCAGACGCGAGTTTGGCGTTTTATCAGGGTTTCAACTGATATATAAAAAGGAGAACCTTCTGAACAATTATAGGCACCATTCTTCAAGTACATCCTATATCTTCTGTCTTCAGCTCCATCATTGGCAATGGACTGTCTTAATAAACTAGGGTTGACTGACGAAACAATTGAAGATTTCCAGATATCAGCTTCGTCATGGCTGGCAACTAACCCAGCACGAATGGTGCGCCCTTTACTAGAGAGCTGGTGTCCAGATATCACAGACCAGAGGCCTTATATTCAAGTAAAATCTATCAATATTTAACCCTTTCCCTGTTCTGTATTTAGGCCATTTTCAATACCTACTCAATATTCAATAACAAAATAGTTACAATAAAATGCGGAAGGTGGAGCAAAGCAAAGAAAAATATATATCGAATTCTGTTACAAACAGAGCAGACCCTGATCAGACGGCTCCTCTAGGAGCCGTCTGATAGAGGTCTACTCTGTTTGCAAATGCGTGAAAATACGTTTATATGAGGGAAAGTGTTAACTCGATACAAATCGAGTTAAACATTTGGTCCCTTCCGAAGAATGTAACACAGACTTGCTCTAACATTCACAACTGCACATATCTTTAAAGACATGCGACAGCTCAATGCAGGTCACAAGTAATGTTAAAAGCTCCTACAGGAACGTTCAGCATTATTATCGACATGAATTAAGCTGTCTCATCGAGAAAGTTTCCAAGTTAGAAATAGGCTGACTCAAACTCCCATTAACTCAAAGTAATTTGTATGGTCCTTTAAAATTCGATATGTCGAGGTTCCACTGTATCGTATTCTGTTTGTGAGTATTATGTATGATCACCAAACTCTCTCCCTCCCTTTTTGTCTCTTTCTCTCTGTCTGTCTGTCTCCCTGTTTCTGTCTGTCTCCCTGTCTCTCTGTCTATCTTTCTCTGTTTCTCTCTTTCAGTACTACAAAGTGGAAACCGTTTTAGAAGGGTTCTACCTTAAGTAATACATCTCCTGATATTCCAGATCGATTTCTATTCCCATGTGGTAATATCAGGGCTGGTCATTTACAACTGGGCTAAGACCGTTGGAACCACAGTGTACAACGAGTACCGCGAAACGATTGTACCTGTAGGGTGTCGATCATTCTCTGTTCTCTATGCAGTTTTCCAAGACACATTCTTCACCTACAGGGACAAGGTATGATATGTAACTCTTTACGCCATGAATATTCATATAAGAAATAACGACATCATGCATACTACTAATGTTTATAATAGCACATAAACACAGGCTTGTTTGACCATGGCAGAAACTAGAGTCATACATATATCTGTATTATATCACAAGCAAACAGAAAATACCCCGATAAGACGGTTCATGGGTCTGCTCCGTTTGCAACGGCGTAGAAAAGCATTTTATATAGTAAAGGGTTATATTTATGTTAATATGGAAACTTGTTTTACATGATACAACATATAAAGCCATCACTTGCTAGTATTATTATGCTTTAATACAAGACGTTCTTTTGGCAGCTTTCTGAATTACATGTACTATTACATTTTTGTATTAATTAAATAAATCTGCAATCGTTTTTTCATGTTTAAATAAGTGACATTTACCCGCGTTTTGAAAGGTCATTTTCAAATGTTTAATCATTACAATTTCAGGAGTTTGAAATCGACGTTTCCCGTAATTTCAGTGAGCCACAACTGTTCACATTCTTGTTACCATTTCTGGCTCGGTATGTTAGAATATACCCACTTACAGATATACATGGTGGTAAACTCTGCATGAGATTTGAACTTTTGGGCTGTAAAAATACAGGTACATATTCAACACACTGCTGTTCTTCTCAAACCATACCCGGATGTTCAAAATATGAATATGGGGTTTTCTCTATTGCTTTTTATCGCTTATCTACATATCTGAATGTCAATCACTTTCTGAGATTGATTCTGAAACAATGTTATCGGGTTTTAACCCTTTCCTTCATGAACATTCATGCAAGAAATAACGACGCCATGCATATTAACCCTTCGCTTGCTAATCGCGTAAATATATCTACCTGTAAATAGTGAAGACCCAGATGAGACAGCTCCTGCAGGAGCTGTCTCATCAGGGTCTGCACTATTTACAAGTTGATCGTGCAACAAGTGCACTCCACAGCAGTGATGGCACAGCGAAATACTTGTATACAGTGAAGGTATATGTAATTATACAACAGGGCATGGGTAAAGAAGGAGAAATGTGTTTTAAAATTCAGCAAGCGAAGGGTTAATTAGATAAATTTATTATAATAGTACATGAGCACAATACGTTTTGACCATGGAAGAACCTGTATAATCAGATCTATGTGATATCAGAAGCAAAAAGATTGATCTTATTTGAACTATCTGATCTTGGTCTACTCTGTTTGTAAAGGCGTAGAAATGCGTATTTATAGAGTTCATGGTTAATATTCGAAAGTTAACTTCTGTAAGGGAAGTAACAACTGCATTTAAAGGGTTTTTAATTTTATTTTTTTGTCTGGTCCTAACATAAAACAACATAAACTTTGTACTGGATTCCGAAACTACATAAAAACCCTTATGAGGCGCGTTTTATTGCCAACTCTAGCTGTTGTACCACTACTAAAATATCTAAACTTTTGACGCCCTGTCTTACTACGATCAAAGAACATATAAAACATTAGTGTGATAAAATATATGAAAATTCTGGTATTAATGTTTTTTGGGCCATAAAAAATTCAAATGATGTTTTAACGAAACTTGAAAAGGAACAGTATAACATTTCTTCACCACTGAGCTCTTATGATTTCTCTACATTCTATACTACTCTACCTCACCATCTTATAAAGATTAATATAAAAAACCTTTGCCAGAGAAAACAAAATGTTCATTGCTTGTAATGTTCAAGTTGAACATTCCACAATGTGGACTTGCCTTGATGTTTGTAGATCTCTTACCTTTCTTTTAGATAATATATTTGTGCGTTATGGGGGTACCATATATCGTCAAGTTGTTGGTATACCCATGGGTACAAATTGTGTCCCTCTTGTTGCAGATTTGTTTTTGTATTGCTATGAGAGGGATTGTATGCTTAGCTTAAATCCTGATACACAGACCAATAGTGTTAATGCTTTTAATAAAACTTCAAGGTATTTAGATGATATTTTGAATATTGATAATCCTTATTTTGAAACTATGATTTCTTCAATTCACCCAAAAGAACTGTCTTTAAATCTTTAAACAAAGCTAATCAATCTGACATTGTAGCTTCATTTTTAGATTTGAATTTTTCAATTACAAATGATTAAGTTTCGTCCAAAATATACGATAAAAGAGAAGATTTTAATTTTAAAATTGTTAATTATCCTAGTCACCCTAGCTTTACAAATAGTGTAAAAAAGGTATCCCCGCCGGACTTACCCACAACATAGACGACGTAGAACGCTAAACTCTCACACGTGTTTCTAGATATGTGTAGTGATACAGTGTAGAATACGTCTGTATTTTAAATATTGGAAGCATCGACCGTTTACTTCGAGTTATTTCGAGTTATTCCGACGTTCAAGTTATCCGAGTTTGAGATATCAACTGCATATTTATACTTTACTTTCAGGACAACTGAGTACAATTTGCGAGGGAAATCTTGCTTCGTTCTGGATTCTGCATCCGCTTTTGAAGCCATCGAGTAATCCTGTTTCTCTGTCGTACAGCGATAATGTTACGTCAATGGAAGAGTGTCGTCTTGTCTGCAGACAGCTGTTTGATGACTGCAGTGCTATTGAATACAGCCCTGGACAATGCCATATTTACCAACACGTTGCTTCTGAAAATTATCAAACAGCCGTGTCTGATCTGAGCCTTTTAGTATGCTTGACTGGTAAGATGTACTACCATAGTTTTATTGTTCCATTTCGTACTTCTCCATAGAACACGACTATCTATAAGTAGGCCATCAAGAAGTTTTCCATGATAAAGTTTGGCGTTTAATCTCAAGCTCTACGTTAAACATAGAACAAAGTACCGCACGATTGAATATAATAAAAAAAATAATTATAGTAATAATAGTATTAATAATGATAATAATAATAACAACAAAATAACAAAACAAATTAATAATAATGATATAACTACCATTGATAATAATAATAATGATAATAATAATAATAATAATCATCATCATCATTATCACTCTCATCGTTATAACAATAATGATAATAATAGTAATAACAGTACTACTACTACTACTACACATGCTGCAGCTACTACTACTATAGGGTTTGGTGAAGAAATGAAGGAGTTCATCTTATCTGGACCTCTGCTGTCAGATCTACTAACAATAACGTTACCATCTTAGTTATGTATATCAGAATTGCATGTACATGCTTGTTTTGTATTAGGCATTAATTTTGTCATGTTGGACTTTAACTCAGATTCCAAGGATGAATACATCAAAACCCAAATGTCTCCAGAGAAATTTTGTGTCGCACAAGCCGGTCCTTCAGAACTTGTAAGCACAGGATATCCCTTTCATTACCCATCCGACACCATGCACATGTGGAGGATTAAAACACTGGATGATATGTTTCTACGTGTAACATTTATTGATATATCACTTCACAAGCAGATGGTAAGTAAATGATTGGTTTTTGTGTTGCCGACTATTCTACCGTTTTATATTTGATTACAAAGTTAAAACTATACTACGGTTGGTACCCTAATCTTCTCTACTACATAACAATGAAGTGTTTCATGACCTTGCTCATCATTATGTCATAATACCTAGACTGTAGCTTCAACAGCTTTAGTCTGTTTGTTTGAACTATTTAGTACCTAATTGTCGCCTGCAATCCAACTTAAGTTAAAACATTTTTTCAAAACGATGAACTCAGATAGATAAATAAAAATGCCAAGAGAATAAATCGTAGACGAACTAGAGGTCAAGGCAAACATTGAAGTCCCTGATCTGATGCCGCCCTGAAAAGCCATTTTGTAACAGTTTGTTTAAAAATGACCTCTGCACATAATTCCGACAATCTTGCATAATAAAATAACATAAGAATCAGAGTCTAGAATCTGCCATTCATCGGAATCTGTTGAAACATCAAGTATGTGTATCGGACTTGTTAAATATACATGTTGGTAAAAGGTTTACACAGTAGATATTATTTTTATCGTGTTTACAGACTGATGTCAGCCATTGCTGCGAAAACTCAAATAATAGTTGCCGGGCTGAAAATGTAAATTCTCCCCCCCTCTCCGAAAAAATTGAGACCTATATAGTTTTGAAGGTTAATATGTTAGGAAAAGAATGACACTTGTTGGATGTTTGAAACTGTCCATTTTAAGGATTTATGGGACATGAGTTATCTGCCCATGCAAATTTTGCTAAATCACAAAATAAAATGTACCACATGATTAGAGGTATTAAAATGTGTTTTGTGATAGTTGAAATAGTCATAAGAGAACAAGGGCATAAGCTTATGTTTTCCTAATGAAAGTAAAGCACTCTTCACTCAAAAATCCAAGATGGCCGCCATTTTCTAAGATGGCCCCAAGATGGCCGCCATTGATATACAGAACCGAAATTAAAGATGAACAAGATCACAAATATGATGCAAATCAATGTAGTTTAATTGTGTAAGTCATTAAAAAGGCTTATGACATTAAACTATTTTAGATTTATACAAGATACACACAAATCAGGACTTCAAACAAAAATATTATTGGACATTAGAAGAAAAAGTTGTCACATTGTTTTTATATTTTGTTTTCTAAGGTTTGCTTATCACCACTGTCAATTTGTTAATCAACCTACTATATCTTTGCACTTTCACAGTCAACATCTTAATGGATATTTTAAATAAACACCAGTTTTCCTAACTGGTTGCCTTTAAACTATTTCATTACTCATTAGCACCATTAATCTGTGCATAAATGATGGTCTTCATATGTCATAAACAGTAGTCATTATGTTTTGTTCACTCATATTCGTCTTCATCATCGATTTCGTAATCATCATCAAATATCATGTCTATGTAGCTATCCCAATCTACCTCTTCATCAATATTAGAATCTTCCTTTTCCTCTTCTTCGTCATCAATTGGATCAGTGGTTTCATCAGAATCCTTTGCCAATATGTCAATCAGTTCTGGCGGGAAAATATATCCTTCTGTCCAATCATACACTATACCAGTGTCAGCAATCTTCCACCCATGACCACTAGGACCAGGAATACTTGGAAATGCTTCTAGAGATTTCTTCCATATGAATGCTTGATAGTTTGCTCGCAAGATGTGCATCTTTAAGAACGATCTGCATGGAGGGAGAAGACTCAGGTCAATACCATCTGCATTTGTCAGGCTTTCAGAGCTCGGCTTGAACTTTTGTCTAAATAAGTCAACTCTCAGTTTATTTATGTCTGAATATTTGGGTTTGCCATACAGACAACAAACAAACAATTCTAGTTTAACGAAATCTTCATCAGTTACCTCAAGACTATCCCCTAGCCTTTGAAACACTGGAATGAACTCATTTCTTTTCTCTTACACTTTTTTAGGTTTAAGTTTGCCTTGCCGAACAAAGGAGCTAGTGGTATCGCAGCCAGTGAAGGCATGTAGGCCAGGAAGTGCTTCCGACATTTCACACCCTTGCTTTGCCACTATTTTTTGTACATTTAATAGTCTTCTTTTATTATCAACGCCTGTGTCAAACAAGACCGTACCAAGGCCTTGAGCAAACTTTAAAAGAAGTACCAGCAAATCTGTATCTGGTGATCTCACAATAATCTTCTTTTTCTTTCTTGCTCATTTGCGGCATGTTGAAGATGAAGCATCATCCTTGTGTCGGCTTCTTCTTGGTTGGTTTTAAGTTCTGGAATAGAGACTACTTCTACCTTCATTTCACTTTCATTGCTTGAAAGACATATGCAGTCCTCTTCGCAAGCAAAGAAAATCCTTCTGTCTTTCAATTTTGTTGCATATTTGTCTTTCGACCATTCATTAAGCAAAAGACGAATAAGCTGCTTCTTATTTTCAGCGTTACACAGGAAACCTTTCAAGTCCCTTGGAACTTTTGTTTTATGGCCTTTTATCAGGAAGGTTTCAGTCTTTCCTCTTCTATCTCTTTCAGGTGACTTTATAGATTCACTCTTGTATGCATCTGTGACAAAGTCCAACCTCTCACATTTCGGTAAGGTCTCAAATACTTTTACTGCTAGTTCTTCAAAGGTAGAGGGAACGCCTGTGAGAGCCTGTAGTAGAGCATTGCCATCGTAAATATAGACATTGTTCGGTCTATCAGGGTACTGTAAGTCGGCTTCAAGATGGTGCATAAGCTTTGATTTGTCTGTTTTCGTAGGCGATCCATCCGCAGTAGCAAGCGCCCACGGTACTGGTCCCAAAGCATATGTTAGCGTTTTCTCTAGACTTATGTTGTTTTCTTCAGATAGCAGAACTAGTTGGCCAAAAAGATTTCGCTCAGCTTTCACTTCTATCATTTTCTTTTGGAAAGATGTCAGGCGCTGTGTCTTTTTGGTGTCATCGAAGGTTTTCAATTTCAGTTTCTTCAAAGGAGTGTGAAAGCTTATGGTCTTCTCTACAAGTCTTTCTTAAACAAATGCCTGGTGTGAAGCTTTTCCTACCCTGTCTGCTGTCAAAAGACTGTCTTCCACTTCCTTTGCGGCAGGGGATCCAGACGAGATGCAATAAAGGCATTCTCTATTCTCAATGTTAAATGGGTTTTTAAAATTGTTAAATGATGTCAAAAGCTTCCCTACGTCTTTCTCTGATGCAGAAATACTGGCTGGTCTTACGTCGTTGTGGGAGGTCGATTCTGACGAAGACATCCCCGCGAGTTCAAATGTTGTCTTGTCAAGCACCATCTATAATATGCCGCATAGTTTCGACTGAACCCTATGATGCCCCTCGAGATTTTGCATGCCTGTTAATGGTCTGTTCTATTGTGATATCAACAGCATTCCTTGAACCTGGTACATCAGACCTGCTCACACTGAATCCATTTTGGTTGAGTAGTTTTGTAGCTCCTGGATGTGTTTTATCTATGTTAGTTAACACCAATAGATACACTGACAGATACTTGGCATAATTCAGGTGATCGTAAGCAAAGAACCAGGGTATCAATTCGTGTAAGCTGGCGATGTACAAATCCAGATTGTTTTCTTTTGTGGCGCGAAGAAAACGAAGTATCAACCACACTTTATCAATGTAATCCAGCCAATACTGTGCTGTTTTACCGAGATGACATTGTCTCACATCGGCTTTGAACTCTACATACTTCTGATAAAGATCTATAACAGAATTGTCAGCCAGAACTTTCTTCAAGGTTTCATCATCTGGGTTTTGTGATAGTTGTTTTAATCCATTCATTGCATCTTCAAGTTTACAATGATTCTGGTTAGAGAGTACTTGTGCTTCAAACACTTCAAATAAAAGTCGTTCCAGGGCTTCTAAAGCCAATTTATGTACGCGCATCGCTCGATTGTAATGCTTCCCAGACAGTACTTGCTCTATAGATCCACTAGCACAAACACCTGACTCGATCAATACTTCTGAAAATCCACATCCACTCAAGCGTTTCCCCAGGGCACCCAAGTAGGAGGCAAGTATGTGAAAGGCTCCTAAATGTACAACCATATCCTTATAATGTTCAGGGTACTGCCATATTATGGCATATGCCTTCTTTGCTACTGCTAAATCGAATGTCACGAACGTGTTTTTCTCACCGACGGCCCTTGAAACTCTTTGCGATTCTTGAAGTACCTTTTGAACAGTAGCATTTTCAGTAATAGGTGCATTCACAGGAGGCATGTACTCAACAGTTGACTGTTTTTGACCATCCAATTCTGCAGTTAGAGATACCCATCCAGCCCAGCTAGGCACCAATTGCTTCTCATCTCTCAGATTTTTTCTGCACATGAACCACAGGAAATCGGATGAATTTGCCAATTCAGATATATTGCCATGAACAAAGTCTGTACTCGTAGCATTGATAACAGGTTCAGGTTTGCCAGTTATGAAACATGTATCAAGCTCTATAGGTTGATACTTTACAGACCTCTTTCTGTTTGATGGAGTGAAATCCTCGTGAGTACTGGGTGTAACCTCCATTTGTTCTAAGCCATCACTAGCTGTCCAGTCTTCATATTCTTTATGTTGCGTTGTGCCACTGCTTGACTCACTCACAGAAATCCCATCAGATGAAGATTGTCCAAATTGTATGTCTATTTCAAGAAGTCTCTTATATTGTTCATATATATGATACGACTTTATCCGAGTACCCTTGCTATCCGACAATATGGTCACTTTTGAGAAAAAATGAAGCGTGACCCTTCTTAGAAATGTATATGCAAATCGTGAGTTTTAATACAAAGTACTTAATGAACATAAATAATGTAACTCACATTATAGTATCACATTTGCCATATCACATGAATGCTCAAAAATTATACACATATAAGTTCAACAGATCTGACTCTTTTATAAAACAATAGTTTATCTAATCACTAGGTATGTCTGAAATTTGATAGGCATGTTCTATGTATAAGCTAGCAACATAAGCTACATGAATGGTGGTTTACCTAAAGGTTACGAAAATACACTGTAATTCACAAGTTGAATGAGGGTTGTCATGTTGACATTTCAGACGAATTCTATGACGTTTTTGAAATAGGGGAGGTAACTATTTCTACTGCACTTGTATATCTGGGTATTCTGTAAAGCAGTTGAACCTGGTTAATGATAATAAGCAACTGTTATGCTCAACAGTTTTAATGCATTTGATATACCAAAGATAATAATGTTATAAATAAGAATGAAGACAGTATTTCTTTCATATTTCTACACACAATTCAGGTAATACATACAAAGAGATGGATTAATGTATATTTTTATGTAAAATTGAGACTGTATCATAAATTATTAACAAATAACTTACCTGAATTAATCTGTATTGTTTATCTCAGCTGTGTCTTCAGACTGCTACAAGTGTTTTGCAGAAAATTTGGAATTCAGTACAGTTTAATGTCTTAAATTACTTGAAAATGACAAAATGATCGCCATATTTGGCGGCCATTTTGAAAATGGCGGCCATTTTTAAATCTTTAATCATCTGAAAAAGGATGTTTGTAAGATGTAAGACTATGTATAGCTTATTTTACATCAAACAATTAACAACAAAACATGCGGTTGTGCAGAAATGACATGTATTAGCACATGATAGCATTTCAATAAATCAAAAAAGGGGGAGATAATCAGTAAGCCCTCAACGTCAAAAATTGACACTGTAAGTCATCCAACAAGTACCATTCGAAAGCTTACATATTGAGCTTCATTACTATTTAGGTATACAATTTTTCGGACAGGGGAGGAGGGGGGGTTCAGAGGGCCCTGCATCTATAATATTCATAGTGTTTTTCCGATATCAGAAATTGGCCGAATTGGTTTGTTATTTCTATGCTAACGACAAAGTTAACCGTCTCTAAAATGTCGGCAGTTTTTTTGAGGATCTAGCAGTACTGAGATACCATTAATATTTAGCCGAATATATATAAATTGATGGAAAATGGGCTGTAAGCAATATAGGTACAACTTTTGTCTTTATTGAATATGGGTACAACTTTCGGTGTTTATTGATTATGGGTACAACTTTTGTGTTTATTGATTATGGGTACAGCTTTCGGTGTTTATTGGTTATAGGTGTAACTTTTGGTGTTCATTGATTAAAGGTACAGGTTTGGTTTGCTGTTTAATGAATATGGGTACAACTTTTGTGTTTATTGAATATGGTTTAATATGGGAAGACCGGCGGGGATACCTTTATTTACAATGTTTGTTTAGCTAGGGTGACTTTGAGATAAGTGTGAGGTTAGGACGTCCGTAAACCGGTTTAAACCCCCCGTGGTGATTTTGCTACTGACCGTGCCAAGGCGGTTCTCTCTTTGTCACCCTTACTTTTGTTTGTCTTGTGTCTTTGTGCTTGTGTTTTGTTCATGTTTGTCTCTGGTGCTCGTGTATTTGTTGGTGTTTTCTGTGTTCTTCTCGTGTGTTTGCGTGTTTGGTTGTAGGTGTGTGACATGATGTGTTGGTGGTGATTGCGTCTTGTATGTGACTTTCTACTGTATGTGTGTGTTTGAGTATAAATTGCTATGCTTTCTGTAGGTGTTTTGGTGATGGTGGCGTTTTGTGTGTGGCTTTTCCTGCTTGACTTTACTGCTTTTTCATTTTAGTGTTTATTGCTTATATGTACAACATGTGGTGTTTATTGAATATGGGTACGGCTTTTGTGTTTATTGAATGCAGGTACAGCCTTTGGTGTTTATTGATTTATACGAAACATGGACAGACTATAACTTTAAGAATTTTAATTAGAATTCTAAAGGAATGTGTTGATTCATAATCATTAGGTATTTTTTAATTCACTGGTAGTATTCTACAAACAAACATCAGCAAATTTGTAATTATAAAATAAATTACAGATATCGTCTTTAAGATATGTTTCTGCATTTCATAGCTTTGTCATCTGTCTTTGTACTCTACGTATGCGCATGAATTCCATGTATTGTAAAAGTATATGTGTTACAAGTTACAGGATTCGATCAAAGAAGATTGTGATGTAATAACCGTCAACGATGTCAAAGAGTTTGCAAGAGTTGATATGCGATACAATGGCAAGTCATTGACCGTCCCGATTGACAGAAGCAGTCTATTTATATTCTTTAAAACTTGCCCAAGGGTTGTCAGAGAAACAGATACAGGGAGAGGATTTCGCCTGCTTCACTCCACAGAAAGTAAGTAATAGCAACTCTACGAGAGTATTTGTAAGCACATGTATAAAATACCTACTGAATATTCATTGACAAAATAGTTAAAATGAAATAGGGAACGTGTTACATTGTAGCCCTATAGAAACTAGAGAACCAGATCTATCAAATTTCAAATGCGCGAAAGGGCGTTTATATGACGCGACCTAACTGCTACTTGCAATTAGTTTGGGTTTACATAAGAGTCCTAATAAGGATCTAAATCGTTTGACAAATGGTCAGTAGTTTTGCAAAAGCTTGACCTAATCAAGGATGAGATCATTGTTGGATCATACAATGGTTTAACAGAAGGTTTCAGTAATGAGATTTATAATGAGCATTGATGATTGCGAAATAAAAATGACACCAGTGTAATGCTTCTCCAAACTCGTCTGGATGTCAGGTTAACCTCTTCCTTCATATAGACACCTATGTACAGAGTGGACACAGATCAGATGTCCGCTCGGGGTCTGTTCTGTTGGCTCATAAATTTATATAATACAGTAAAACCCCGCTAATGCGACCACTTAATAAACAGCCACTGATGTCATCTAAAGCAGGTGGGTGCTTAATGCAGGACGAAAGTTATGCAGAAAGCTCTTATAGGAGCTTTCTGCATAACTTTCGTCCTGTATTAAGCTACCACCTGCCTCTGCCACCCAGAATTATGCCCCTTTTTGGTGGTCGCATTAGCGGGGTTTTACTGTATCTGATTCTACAGTTGCTAACAATACCAAAATGCCCTGTGTACATATGCAATTATAACAAATCAACACAGAAATATTCGTGAGTTCGCTATTGCTTACAACAGGGAAATCATTACGGACGTTTGATATACATGCATGTTTACTTTAACAGACAGGACTAATGTTATATGTTTCCTTGTAAATTACTTATGACAATTATTGGACTATTGTATTTCGTCTTAATGTCTTTCTGAAAGATCCACACAACAGAACTCGAGTTCTTACTGCAAGGCAAATATAAAATCTAGACATGCACCAGGATAAAGGTATGTACAGTTGAACTTCGATAACTCGAACACGAAGGGACCATACAAATTAGTTCGAGTCATCCAATTTCTAATCTGAACAATTTCTCAATGCCACAGCTTAATACAGGTCTAAATTAATGCTGAAATCTCCTGTAGGAGCTTTCAGCATTACTTTAGACCTGTATTAAGCTGTGACATGTGTTACCAGCTATTTATAGCAATATGTTTTAGAGCAATTATGTATTGTAAGTTTTGGGAGGACTGAAACTTTTGTTCGAGTTATCCCGAAGTTCGAGTTATCCGAGTTCGAGATATCGAAGCTCAACTGTACTTAAATACTAAAATCGTACTTTCTATACCAAACGCTATGTTGTGACCACTCTTTAGTGGTTTCTTCGAGACGATTCTAAAGAGGGTCACAACATAGGGTTATGTGGAGAAATAAAGAAGTTATTCTTGGAAATGTTTTAATTTAGGCATGTTATATGGACCTCTGTACATAATCGTTTGCTTTAAAGGGATCCCAACAGTATTGCGAGGAGCTGTGAATTTCAACCCGGGCCGAGTCGTTACCTATATACTGCTTGGTTGGTCATTAACTCACAAAGGACAGTGGTGGGCATACAATCGATCTGAGTTCATGACATTCAGTCTGAATTACTTCAACGTGCCTTGTAATAATGGTAAGTAGAACTTTTTTAAAACGATCAGCTTGTTGATCACCGTGTACAGAATGAAATCGACACAAATATCTATCGGAAGCTTTTCGAAACTCCCGCCATTCACTCACAATTCTGTGTGTTCTATAGTCTGAAAATTACATTTGTTTTTGTGTACATGCGCATTTTCTTTATATCTACATGTATACTATACAACAGTATCGCGACGTCCAGCTAGTTACAGATGGATACGTATCCCTGACTGTTGCTTTCGTGTACAGAACAAATTGCATTTTCTCGTGCACAGAACACCAGGGTAGAACCACCATCATATTTGAATTTTTTGATACCTCTGTAAAATCTCTCTTTTAAACTATTGTAATAAATAGAGCATTTTTCCATCCGGTGAAAATGCTCTATTGACCACATTGGTTTCTGAAGTACACACTCCTAAAATATTCTTTGTTCTATTAAATGTCCCTTTTCAGTGGATTTTATCAAAACATTTAGGTTCATTTTCAATAGATTTATTAAAAGATTTTAGGTCTAAAAATAGCCTATGAGGTAATGGGTTAAACTTTCAGATTTTACCTTTGAACTTGACGGAATACAATACTGTAACAAGAGACGCCCCAGAAACCAATTACGAGCCTTGAAAATTCAGATTAATTTCGAGTTCAGTGGCAACATCACAGCGCGTGCACCAGAAGGATTCTCTGCAACCTTAACCTCTTTGCCAGAGGAAAAGTATCACGAACCATTGATAACAACTTCAGGTACAGTTTTTAATAATTTATTTCCACTTAGAGTAGGTCATCTCTTGAGAAATTAGGCCTGCATGAAACGAAGTGGCCGCATAACCCTTTTCCTTTTCCTATTCAATAGTCATGTAGAATTATGACATCATAGATATTAACCCTTCGCTTGCTGAATTTTAAAATACATTTCTCCTTCTTTACCCATGTCCTGTTGTACAATTACATATATCTTCACTGTGTACACGTATTTCGCTGTGCAATGACTGCTACGGAGTGCGCTGGTTGCACAGTCAATTTGTAAATAGTGCAGACCCTGATGA
The DNA here is from genome assembly GCA_963576725.1 of Azorinus chamasolen. NCBI lineage: Eukaryota > Metazoa > Mollusca > Bivalvia > Cardiida > Solecurtidae > Azorinus > Azorinus chamasolen. Next base: position 15,784,059 of record OY755251.1, on the reverse strand, counting down.
GACAGCTCAAGCAGTATTCAATTTTCAAAACTAATAACATCAAAACTAATGATTCAGAAAGACCAGAAAATATAACAACACTGAGAATGAAGTACGGGGCGACTTTTTACGACCGCCACACGAGCACTTAACACCTGCTGTTGTGAAGTACATTGATGCAGGTCGCAGGTAATGCTGAAAGCTTCTACATGAGTTTTCACATTACTTTCGACATTAAGCTGTCATATTAAGAAAGTTTCCATGTTAGAAAGAGGCTGACTTAATCTCCTGTTATCTCGAAGAACTTTGTACTGTCCCCTAAAGTTTGAGATATAGAGATTCCACCTCATGTAAAATAGGAGCCTATAGGAGCCATCTGATCAGGGTCTGCTAGTGTAATTTAAAACATCCATTTCTTTAGTTTCTAAAATAGCTACAATTTTCCACCTTCCACATTGCATTGTAACTGTTGGTCCATGAATATACAGTAGGTATTGAAATTTGGAACAAAAACAGAACAGGGAAAGGGTTAGAATTTCAACTCACATTAAATCAAGTTTAAGCCAATACTCGTTACTTCCGTTATGCACAGTAAACACAAGACAGTTCCAACACCAAATACACGTATCATTATTTGCCTTTTAAGACATGTGGCAGTTTAATACGGGGTGAACGTCATGAATAAAGCTCCAGTAGGAGCTTTTTGCATGATTTTCACACTGCATTTAGCAGCCGCCTGCCTAAAAAGGCAGTTATTTGAGGCTGTACTGTATATACGAGTATTCAACTCTCCTCTTATACTATTTGGATTCGGTCATTATGTCTAAAGACCACGTAGAACACGTAGTTAAGAGAGTGTGTGATTAACGTTCTCTCTGTATCTGTAGTATACAGAATACCATGGTAACTGATGAAAACAATTGAGAACTTTTAATCGTTATGATTTTTGTGACACAAATACATGTATTCATTTCACAAATTGTTCCTCAATATTAATTCAAAATCTAAAGATTTCGGATTTTTGATTCACAGAGAATCTTGCAACTAATTTTGGAACATCAATGGAAAATGGACTTGAAGGTAATGTAAGACACTGTCTGTCTATGTCTTTCTGGCCTGTCTGTCTGTCTCACTGTCTTTTTGTCTGTCTGTCTGACTGTCTGTGTCTCTGTGTGTGCCCCTGTCTCTTTGTCTCTGTCACTCTATCTCTGCCCGTGTATACACGTGTGTGTTTGTATATGTGTGCATTGGTGGATGGGCATTGTGTGTGAAGTTGTGTATTGGTCTACTCTGTTTGCAAAGGCATAGAAAGGCGTATTTATGCAGTAGAATGTTAACGTCCAACGGACGTGTTAATGTCCCATAAATATGTTCAACGTTACACCAATGACCCAGCAGTGTGTTTAACGTCCCACCAACATGTTTACTAACGTCCCACCATGTTTAACGTCCCATCAACATCCAAACAATGTGGTTAACGTCCCATGAACGTATTTAATGTTCTATCAACGTATCTAACGTCCCACTAATACGTTTCACTTACATAGAGACGATGTACCCACATGAGACATGTAGAATAGCATGTCGTAGACTCAGGATATAATACCATATCCCGGCATAGTATTAACCGACACAAGGGTCCAATGTTATGGAACATTTGAGTCTGAGTCTGAGATCATTCTCAAGTATTTGACTGGTCAGATTCAGCGCAAGATCAGAATCTGACCAATCAGGTGCATGTGAATGATATCAGACCCAAGCAAAAAGCAGAATAGCCAAATTTCGTTACTTTAAAAACTCAGTTTTAAAATGCCGATTATAAAATTCCTGTCATTAACAAATGTGTGCCATTATGGAAAGACACCTGATCAATATGCATGATCTCATTATTTCTTACATTAATTATCACGGAGTAAAGGCTTAATTATATAGGATTTCTGCTGTAATAAATTTATAATCACTTCATCGGTTTCATGAAGACAATATATAATGAACACGAATGTAAGATTATTTTTGTCATATAAGCCTTAAAATACCATAGAAAAGAAACAGGCTATAGCTGATGGCTTTATCGCCACAACGCTACGATTGGCTAACGCTTAACTGTGCGCTACGATTGGCTAACGATTGCTAATTTGCATAAAAAAGCACTATTGCATTTTCACGATTGACGGCACTCTGTTACGACACTCCCACAAGGCAGTGGGTGATGAATAAATTATGTGATAAATGTTATGTAAAGCTCCTATAACGAAATTGAATTAAATATATGTTTACTGTTGTTAGTTATGACTTTTGCCGTTGTCCAAAATTATATACATTTGTATACATGTATTTATATGTTTTATTTTGCTGTTTATAGTCTGTTCCACAGAACTGAAGAAGTGCTACACCTATTTTTCTCCCTCCACCCGCTCTAGTTGGCGAATGGAGAGCAATTGGTGCAGAGATCTTGGGTACACGTTTATCAATTTCCATACAAGAGCAGAGACTGACTTCGTGAGTTCCTGGATGATGGACGCCAACAAAGGAAGAAATCTATTCGATGCATTCTACGTTGGACACAAAGAGTTTTATGCATACATCGGTAAGGTTTAAATTTCCATTTTTAGCCGGATTTGTTCTCAACAAATCTCCGCTTATAGTTTGGAGAAAACCAGACGGATTGCCGGGCGGTCGGCATGCCGTCGTTAACAAAACTTTAACATTGCTGATTTACTTCTGAAGTACTTAAGCCAAACAATTCATATTTGGTATGCAGATACCTTGGGTGAAGGCCTTGTACCTGATGTTAAGATACATAAATTCAGGTCAAGGTCACTATTTCCAAAACTTTGCCAAAACTTAAACTTCTATAATTAAACCAAATTAACTAAAAAACTGTAAATGCAGGGCAAATTAACTTCCATATATATAAAACTAGCTATACTTTCTGAACTACAAACGCGAAACAATTTATCTTTGGTATGCATATTGCTTTGGTAAAGATCTTTCAGTTGATATAGAGATATTGAAATTAGGTCAAGGTCACGGTCACTATTTTGACAAGTTGGCCATCATTGAAAAACTTCAATAGGTTGACTTAACTTCTGAACCACATGTGCTAGACAACTTATATATGTTATGGAGATAGGTTTGGTTAAGGCCTTTTATTTGATACAAGGATACGTGAAATTGGGTCAAGCTCAATATCACTATTTAGAAAACTTGGCAGTTTTAAACAAACTTTAACATTTTGATATAACTTCTGATCTAGGAAAGCTAGGCAATTCACCTTTAGTATTCGGATAGATTTGGTACAGATGACAAAACAATATCTGAAATCAGGTATGTAGATGGCTTTGGTGAATGCCAGTCAGTTCATATGATATATGAAATCAGGACAATTTCATTATCTTGAAAATACAGTTAACTTGGGGTTTTTTTCATTGTGAATTTCACATAATGTTATGTGTAACTTAAGATTCTGAATGCAGTCATCATCAATCATTTTGCTAACACAAAAATACGGCTTTAATGATTGTTGTTTGAAGTTTTATCAGATGCACTGACGCACATACGGTTTAACTTCAATATCTTGTACTTCAAAGAAGTATACAAATTACTTCAATATAACAGAAGTTCGAGTCATACCAGTTCTAATCTGTTTCAAGTTTATAGCTTAATATGGGTTTAAGTAATGCGGAAAGTTTATGTAGCAGCTTTCAGCATTACTTTCGATCTGAAATAAACTGTCACATATGTTTTTAAATATGCGTAGTGATACATTTTAGAACAATTTTATATTGTAAATTTTCGAAAGACCGAACTTATCGAGTGATCATGAAGTTCAAGTTATTCGGCGTCTCATCTTAAGTCGGCCTCTCATCTGTATCCAAACTGTTTAAATACGTAATTTGAACTAATTTCACAGTTGCGACATTGGCAGCGAATGAGTTAAGATACTCTTAAGTTATATGCAACATAATTATTGGTCGGTAACATGTTTGAGGTCATATGAAAAATAATGGGAAGTATCAGAACTTCAACGCACACATTTGATAATGCAGTATTACATTTTACTGATTAAACAATCTAATGTTTTGGCACGAACTTTGTCAATAGATAACATTAACAGATATTATCGTATGTCCTAATATACTACGATCGGAATTTCCATTTCATTTGTTTCTACATGGATTTACTTTGCTTTTGAAGTATTTCAGCACTGTTGCGAAGTCCATCTAATTGTAGATGGATGAAGACCCCAGACAAGTTCTGTTTATTCCAGATGCAATCGTCATATTCTAGAACTTATGATAATTTCAGTCGTACGCTCGTTAGTACAATGGGTCCCAGATCGTTAGTACAATGGGTCCCAGCTCGTTAGTACAATGGGTCCCAGCTCGTTAGTACAATGGGTCCCAGATCGTTAGTACAATGTGTCCCAGATCTTTAGTACAATGGGTCCCAGATCTTTAGTACAATGGTCCCAGATCATTAGTACAATGGGTCCCAGATCTTTAGTACAATAGGTCCCAGATCATTAGTCACAGATCTTTAGTACAATGGGTCCCAGATCCCCAAATGTAGGCGAAATCAGAGGTAATATTGGCTGTGAAGCAATAAGAATGGCCGAAATACTTTCAGCTTTCGTAACCACACAAATCATTTAGTTCTGTGTCGGCAAACAAGTGTCTATTCCTGCATGATTATTGTCTCCAATATATGCATCCCGTTAGTTGTTATTTAATTGCAAGGATGCATTTATAAATGCAATGTATGCAATAATAACGTGGAGTAAATGTTATAACAATCAACCTTAATAAAATGTTCATTTTAAATATTATTATTTTCTGCCCCATGCATAGAGTAAGGGCATTGAATGATATTTATCAGAGCTACAGATAAGGGTGCGTACCCAACTACTAAAATTGTCATTTCTCCACCCCAACAAACCCTATACTGTGACCACTCTTAGACTCGTCTCTTCACGATTCTAAAGAGTGGTTCAAGTATAGGGTTTGGTTGAGAAATACAGCCGCTTTTCTTGAAAATGTTGGAATTTACGCGTCTTATCTGGAACTCTGTTTTTACGAACACCGCCACGCCAGTGCCTTATACTGAAACTGTTTATCTGATTCAGCTTCGGAAAATGCTTTGTTTCGCAAACGCTCACCTACACTTCACTAGATAAACCTTTCCGTATATGACACTGACCTGGTATTCTCTATAAGTTTTTATTGTCTAAAGAATATAAAATGACGAAGTTTATACAGTGGGAATTCAAATGCTTACTTTAAAAACTGGTTGTTTTCCTGTGAACATTTCAACGTCAATAATTGCTTAACAACAAAGGGTTGTCTTTGTTGTGCCATCGTCAATGACAAAATGTTCGTGAAAATCCATATCATTGTGTTAAATCTTAAAACACATTCTCATTACATAGCCATGTAAGCAACATCAAGGCAGGTTTAACCCATTCCCCGATGAATATTCATGTAAGACATTTTGACACCATGAATATTAATTACATTGTTATAACAACACAGGGGCAGAGGAATGTTTGGCCATGACAGAAAATTTAGAATCATATCTATATTATATCAGAAGCAAACAGAGCAGACACTGATCAAACAGCTCCAACAGGAGCCATCTGATCTGGGTTTACTCTGTTTGCAAAGGCGTAGAAAGGCGTATTTATGGAGGAAAGACTTAAAACAAAATCAGACATAACTGTTCCACAATGCTTTGGTCATATATGAATATGACCAATGTTTGACGCTTCACATAAATTAACCCTTTCACCGCCAGTGTCGCAAAAATGCATCACGACCAATAGTGCAGTCCCAGATCAGACCAGACGTCTAATCAGAGACTTCACTTTTGTCTCAGTCTCTTTTTCTATATATGTGCTTTTTTCCTACAAACCAGAAAAAAAATATCTACAAGTTTATGCATATTGTATGAACTATAAGATTATCTGGAGCATCATTTTGTCTTAACCCTTATCTTGCTAAGTGCAGCCTGACTCGCATTAGCAAACTGCTTGGATCGAGATAAACGCTGTGTAACTCATTATAATTATTATTATTATTATTATTATACCACATTTATATAGCGCTCTTTTCATACTGGATATGTGCGTTCAAAAGCGCTTCACATGGATGAAATCACTAACCGGAACAATCCGCATGATTATCTATCCAAACAATGAAAGATGTACAATATATATGAAATCATTAGCCGGAAGGAACTACATGATTTTCTATCCGGTCAGTGAAAGATATGCAAATTATATACAATAGATATGAAATCACTATCCGCACGGAATAGCATAAACCGTATTAACAAAATTGATACAGACAAGTTGACTGAAAGCCATGCTCATCAATATCACAAATTAGAATAATCTGTATTAACAAAACTTGATACAGACAAGTTGACTGAAAGCCATGCTCATCAATATCACAAATTAGAATAATCTATACTAACAAACTTGATACAGACAAGTTGACTGAAAGCCATGCTCATCAATATTATAAATTAGAATAAATGGGCTGACCGAAAATCATTCCATTTATAATTCTAAGCTGTTTGTTACTCGGTCAACTGTTTCTCAAACGCTTTCTATTGCTCTTATTCGTACGTACGTCTGTCCGTCCGACTGTACGTCCGTCCGTCCGTACGCACATCTAGAATAATTTGTACGGTTTTTTAAAAGTATTTGTGCAATCCACACCAAACTTTACACACATGTTTGTTGCCATTATATTGGTCAAGTTCGATAGCCATGTAAATTACTGCGGTCGTTTAGGAGTTGCGGCCATTTATTTGCAAAAATGACTTTAAAAATGGCCCTACATTCTGTGACAAAAAGTTGAAGTGGGGGCATCAGTGGCCTGTGGAAAAAATTCTACTTTGAATCAGAAGTAAAGAAAAAAAGATTAGAGTTTTGGCAGACATATTTTATTCAGTACGGATTGAATTAAATAGATGTCAAGAACAGTGTACCACACTGGCTTAAATAGAAACCAATTGTGTTATGATAGTTCCATATCACACTCCTAATATTCTGCTTTCTATTGCGAACATAGAACTTTGTCCAAATGCTCGTGCAGTTAAGTTCCTGACGCTGACCATTACAGAAAGTACATGTATATTTTATTTTCGCAGCCTTTAGAGCTGTACGTATAGAGATTTAGCCTCGCCCCTAGCGTTGTCTAATAGCCAACATTTGACCAATATTTTAAATTGTTAACATGGACTATTCTCACACAATTAAATTGAAATCAAGAAGATATCTGTTTTATTTTGCATAATGACCATGTAAGAAAAGAAGCTGGACAACTGGCTGCATTGTTTTTGACAAATAACCATCTTAACTTTGAAAAAACAAATGAGAGTCATCGAGGAACATTCTCCTTAACTGTGATCGGACGAAGTTGACAGAAGGACTAACTGACTGACAGGCGAAGGACAAAATGTGATCAAAGCAGCTCGCCAGGCATTATGTGCCAACGTTAGCTAATCATAGGTGAAATTCGTAACTGTGTTTCAAGTAACATTTTATTGGAATAATGAAATATTGTATTGTACACATAAATTAATGATGTTTATGAGTGTTTGTGTGGCTTTAGCGTGTATATTTTTCTACTAAGACCTATACATGATGCAGTTTTACTGATATTTGCGATACAATTTGCCTTTGACTGATAACTTTTTAAAAAACATAGATATTACAACCAATTATAAAATACAGCATTGTTATTAGTAGGACACGGATTAAATGTTTGTTTCTGTTGACTCATTGTCATGTTTAATTGATTTAAAGGACTCATGCGCACGAAAGAAAGAACACGACTAAAAGAGATTTGGGAAGATGGCAGTCAAGTGTCTTTCACAAAATGGTATATTTTTCTGGATTATACACTAAATTTTTGGTGCTATAATTTGCTATAACATTTACATAAACATGCAGTGGATTGTGTGAACGATTTACTGTCTCTATGATTTTTTTATTTGAGCCTTTGGGTCAAAATGTACCCACCTTAAACCCTTCACTCCATAAATACACCTTTCTACGCCTTTGCAAACAGAGCAGATCCTGATCAGATGGCTCCTACAGGTTATTTTATGATGAATATACTGTTACCAGAAAAATCTTCATTGAATGCTATACTCGACACTACAGTAAAACCTCTCTATAACGGCCACCAAATTACATCAAGTAGTTTGTATTAAAGGCAGGGGGATGCTTAAAGCAAGGTGAAAGTAAAACAACGCTCCTATAGGAGCGTTCTGTTTTACTTTCACCTTGCTTTTAGCAAACACCAACTCAAAAGACCAACTAATTAACACAATTTAGTGGTCGTTATAGAGAGGTTTTACTGTATTTATATCATATACATACGAGGGTTGTCCTGGAAGTTCGCGGAATTTCTCTGTAGCATGACTGTCTGTCGAACATTTGAGCTAAGATGAAAACAAAGAGTCACCAATATTTGAATTTATATCTGCAGCCGTCGTATCTTGTTATAACGAGATTACGCGAACTTTTAGGACAATCCTCGCATATGATAAATAATGAATAACAGTTGTTATAAACAAACACTACTGCGATGCTTTGTAAAACGAACATATTTCACATATTTCAATAATCATTCATGCATATTCGTTTGTTTGCTTGTTTATATCAGGTTTACGTGGTATTAACCGTATTTCAGTCATATCGCGATGTCTAGCTAAATGTAGATGAAGGAAGACAATCAGATGTTCTGCGCATAAAACAAATTGTATGTGATATTTCTACATTTGACAATACAACAATGACAAGCATTGCTATGTGTTATTGTCAATTGATTCCAATTTCGATATATCTGACATTAAAGGGATGTAATTTACATAACCGGTTTTCACAAACCACACCTTTAAGAAATACAAAGACCGTATGCCAGATTGAAGTTTTTATTATGTACATTTAACAGGGGCGAGCTTGAACCAGCACATGTTGATTTTAATTTTTGCACGGAGTTGGTGCTGACGATTGCGTCTGGCTCACTAACCTGGAAAACGTGTACATGTGACGAAACACCACCCCTTGACCCTGGCCATTACTTCGGCACGATCTGCGAGAAGCCCTATAGCAACACATCAAGCACAAGTAATGCGGTTTTATGGAATACAATAAAACCTATGAACGGGGCGTTCAAATTAGCATCAGTCTATAAAACAGGGGACAGTGTACTGCAGCATGACAGGCATGCAGAAGGTCCCCAAGGGAGCTTTCTGCATGACTGTCACCCTGTATTAAGCAGCCACCTGCCTGAAAAGATCTAAATTGTTCTATACCAAATCCTGTTTTAAAGGGTTTTTACTGTATACTTATTGCAACATATGGACTGCTCCATAAAAGATCCCCTTATGTATTTTTCCAAATGCTCACAAACACGTAAACAGGTAGTTACATAACTTGTACACTTTTCTCCAGTGTTGATTCCAGTCAGGTGACTTGTCTTTGACACTTTTTGCAGAAACAACAATGGGACCTTTTGTGCTTACATAACATTGACGTGTACATTTATTCATACTATGTATACCTTTTTATCTGTATTATTCAACATCAAAGAATGCAACAATAACAGGTATATCGTCTGTTGTCTGTCTGTGCTCATTGCAGTATTGCCAGCGACACATTTGAAGTGGCCACTTAATAAACATATTGGTCATTAAACTTTTAAGCACTCTACCTGCGACTGTGTGATAATTTTCGCAGATGAGACGTCGAGTAACTTATCGTGTTTTGAGGATCCAAACTGTTTGTCATTCTGAGTGTTTTTTTGAAAAGAATAGAAGAAACGAGTATTTTAGAATTGAAGCAGACTTTTAGTTACTATTAATACACTTTTATCGGATAAGACTGTTTAGTAACTATTAATACACATTTATCCGTTAAGACTTTGTCGTAACTATTATTATGCATTTATACGTTAAGACTTTTTGGTAACTATTAATACATATTTATGCGTTAAGACTTTTAGAAACTATTAATACAATTTTATCGGTTAATTCTTTCCTTCATATGAACGCCTTTTCACGTATGTGCATACAAAGTAAATCCAGATCAGACGGTTCCTATTGGAGCCATCTGATTATAGTCTGCTCTGTTTGCCAATATAATTTGATAGATCTGTTTCTTTACTTTCTAAAATAGTACAATGTCCTGCATTCCATTTGTCTTTAGAATATGAAGTAAGTATTGAAATTTTGAGTAAATGTAGAACAGGGAAAGGGTTTTAAGACTAATAATCATTAATCAATCTAGTAAATGTACAGTCTGCTGAGCGGTGATAATGACTGAAAGTAGACTAAAACTAGGTACTTTTGTTTTTATTAATATAATTTATCCGTTAAGACTTTTAGTAACTATTAATACCATTTTATCATTTCAGACTTTTGGTAACTATTAATGCAGTTTTATCGGGTGCTTAATATTTTCCTTGTATCAATTATAAAAGCACCCTATTTAGATGGTAACAACATGGGATATAGACAACTAGAGCCAGGCGTGGGCCTATCAAATTTATTTCACTGTCAAGACGGTGACTGGGTGCACATCTTGGCAGTCTGTGACGGTATCAACGACTGTTCTGATGATTCAGATGAATTAAACTGTGAAACTATCACGAATAGTAAGTTCGCTCAATGCTTGTTTTATTTTAACCCTTTCTGTGTTCAATATTAATGTGAGAAAAAATGAAATCATGAATATTTATTTGCTGACGTTTTGCTTTGACGAAAACTGTAGAATCAGATTTATATCAGGTCATGAATTTGGTATAGATAGCACATGCCTGCGAGGATACTTGGGGATGTGTTCAGCTTAAGTTGAGGACCGGGTTTGGCACTATTCCTAGCAGCCCTAGAGTAATGTGATATTTATCATGTTATACCAATTGACCAAATCAAATTCCGGAACATATCTAATTTAATAACTGCAAATTATTGCGGCTATTGCCACTGACACATACAGTTTCTGTCGATTGTTTGGGAACGACGTCATTGCTAGTGTGTCGACATGCCTTGCATGATTTTATGTTACGCACGTAAGTAGAAATATTTAAGTTTGTTAATCGGACCTTCCCAGCCCTTTGAAAACAGAATCAACATAACCGTTTATAAATTAAATAAAAGACACCATTGTGTTTTATGTCGGAGAACTGGAAAAGTGACTTCGATCTGATAAGACGAATATGATGCGTATGCAGCAATGGCGTAGGTAAAGTATATGATACAGTAAAACTCCTCTATACCGGAATACTAATAGAGAATAATTTAGATACATTTAGACAGGTGGCTGCTTAATGCAGGGTGAAAGTCATGCAGAAAGCTCCTAGTGGAGATTTCTGTATGACTTTCACCATGCATTAAGCTGCACCCGTCTCCAAAATCGAAAGTTTTACTAAATTGGACGTCCTGTTTAGAGGGGTTTGACTGTACATATCTAATATTTACATTCATATAATTTATTGATGTATATTTTAACCCCTTAGGACAGTGCATGGAGGACGAGTTCACATGTACAAGTGGAGAGTGTGTTCATGTAGATAAAATCTGTAACTACATTGAAGACTGCACACCCGACGGAAATGATGAATTCTGTGGTACATTTATGAATAATTCATTATCATTAATAGCATTTAAAAAGTACATCCTACCGTTGTATTATTGTGTTTCGTTCTTCATTTGTTTTCTTGTTCTTATTTCTTCATGTCAAACTGAACTTACAACTATTAAACTGTTTGAAATTAAATACTGTTGAAACGAAATAATGCATTCGTGATAAGTCAAAACATGATAATGATAACTTCCAAACGCTTTGCTTAACCTTTAGCCTGCTATGGCAGGTGAGAGAATACCTATGCAAACAGTTTGGATCCAGATGAGACGTCTCATCAGGATCCAAAATGTTTGACACCCTGATTGTATTTGGTATACCAATTGGTTATAGCTTGAAATTTGAAAATGTAGTAGGTGAAAAATTCTGTAAAAATAATTTGCTCAGCAAGCTAAAGGTAAATATTGTAAGTTGTGTAAAGTATTTACCGTGAAACCTATGTCTTAAACGCTAAGGGACCATACAAATTACTTCGAGATAACCGGAGTTCAAGTCAGCCTATTTATAACTTGGAAACGTTCTCTCAGGTTGAAAGTATAATGCTGAAAGCTGCTGGAGAATCTTTCAGTATAATGCTGAAAGCTGCTGGGGAATCTTTCAGTATTATGTTCGACCTGCAACAAGCTGCTGCACGTCTTTATAGATATAGGCGCTGTGGTTAATTTTAGAACAATTCTATATTACAAGTATTGTAAGGGGTCAACTATTTAAGTCGAGTTATATCGAAGTTCGAGTTATCTGAGGTGAAAAATCGAGGTTCCATCTTACTTCTAGTTTGAAATCGATGTATAATTTATTTCGTTAGCGTACGCAATTATTATATTTGAAAGAAGTAAAAATATGCATGCAACCTATTCTAGTCGAAATTGTGTGTATATTCGTTCAATACAGTTGTGCCATTATACATTTATGTGAATTTGATTTCCGCGCCGATTTAGCTGTCAAATGGTTTTGTATATAAATACCATCATTTAACGTTTTGTATGGGGTTGTCCATCCGTCTGGTGCATCCCTCAAACTTCATAGTTTTCGTGAAAAGTGTTGCTTGTGTTTAGATACATAACTAATTTGTTTACAATGACATGGATATATACTGTGTGTGGTGTTTGTCATAAATAAGATCCAATATGCTGTTTTATATATTCAGATTTTCCAGCTTGCCTAAATACGGAGTTTCAATGCCACAATCACCAGTGTATTCCATTGTATGCTCGTTGTGATGCAGTAGCTGACTGCCTGGACGGAACTGATGAGATAGATTGCGGTACATACTCTCCATTAACTTACCTATCAAGTGTTGTTATATGCTAGTTTTATTTTCCTATTGTCTCTTCAGATTAACCCTTCATACCACTCCATGAATACATGGGTAAGAAATGATGATATTGTGAAAATTAATTCTGATAAAAACACATGGACTACAGGGATGTTTGGTCAATGTATGGGTCTACTCTACCCATAAAGGGGTTAAAGTGTCCGTCCACAATCTCTTGAAGGCATATGAGAACATTTACATTATGTTTTGACCATGTTTCACATGTTCAACAATGTGTTTGTTCCCCAATGTTAGGCATTGTTTTGTATGGCAAATGCATCTTACATCTTGCACCAGCGTGTGAGTCAAAAGTAACGAACTGACCATTGCACATTTTCTATGCTTGTCATTGTGCCAATGTCTGGTTACTGTTGTAAGTAATTATTAACACAATCGTCAATTAGCACACACATCTTAAAAGCGTCAAAAGATGTTAATAATAGTTCCTTTATTTTTCATCCAAACCCTATGTTGTAACCACTCTTTAGAATTGTCTCGGAGAGATGATTCTAAAGAGTAGTCACTGCATAGGGTTTGGTGGAGAAATTACGATTTTAATATTTTCTTTTGCTCTGCTATTATATATACAAATGTATTCATGTAGAACTACAGACATTGTGTAGTTGTCCACTGTCTCAATGTTCATTACCGTAGTACATTTTCAGTCACATGTAATGCCACGACGTCATTTCTGTGTGTCGACCTGACATGTATACACAAGTCCATGGTATGTGACAAATACACAGACTGTATAGATGAAGCAGATGAGAACAACTGTTCGCTGACATTCATAACTTGCTTAGACCGCTGGCTGTCTGGTTACCATAGAAATGCCACCATAGAAAGAGAGGGTAGTATTGCATTACTGTAAATGTTATACAAAAGCGTCAACGTTCTTTTTTTTAAAAAAAATCGTTAGTGTCGTTTAATGTAATATACCGAAGTAGAATGGTCTGTAAGCACTATTGTAATGGAATGAACATAAATACAACTATAGGTGTTTATTTGTTTATTCGAAAAATGGACAAATGATAACATCTATACTGTGGTAATTTGAAACTTCAATCTTACTTAAATGAAATTAGTTAATGTAGAAAAAAGTATTCTCAATATGACTAACCTTTTCAGATGCTACTTTTGGTATTTGTTCATGGGTCAGATCAGACTGACAGAGCATTATCATATTGTTTTATGTTATCATTACACATCAGTGCATTCAAGAAATTCTGTAACATCATCATTACATATAATTCGTATTGTCTGATCAAAATACCAGCTAACAAAGCTATAGCTGGCCTATATGGGCATTTCGAGACGGGCTCATACCGCATGGAGCTAATTAGGAATGTAATCAATTTCCTATAGCAGTAGTCCCTATATGGGAATTTCGATATGGGCCCATACAGTATGGGCTCATTTGGAGGCTTTATCTCGCTGAGTACCCTATCATTATCTATGGTTTCCTATAATATATGCAGTCCCTATAAGGGCATTTCGAAATGGACCGATACAACTCGATTAACTCCATATATGGCAAAAGCAGTGAGACATGGAATTCAACCCTCCAAGTCAGGTTCAAGAAATAGAACGAACTGTTAGAAAAAATACATACTACCTTCATGGTCAAGCTGTCTAATCTACAACACATGCCAGCTTCTTGGCCTTGATATATCGACTGACCTCAATTACAGCACCCATGTTTCAAGAATAACATAAATTGCGAACAAGACCCTTGACTTTCTCGAAAGAAACATCAAAATAGCCAATAAAAGAGTTGAGGAACAGTCTTATAAATCCTTGGTCCACCCACAGCAGGAATATGCCCCGCCAGCCTGGAGTCTGAAAACACAATATCAGGACGGCGGAGATGGTCCAAATACGTCTAATAGCTATTCTCCCGATTCAACTGTTTTGAAAATACAGTGCTCCCTCCCTACAACGACCCTCTCAATAACGATTCCCTCCTTACAACAACGCATGTCACTATTTCCGAAACAACAAGGCTCCAGAAACAACTTTTCCCATCATATTTTCTTTATGCCTCCATCAAACCCTATGTTGTGACCACTCTTTAGAATCGTCACTTTGTGACGATTCTAAAGAGTGGTCACAACATAGGGTTTGATAGAGGCATAACGGTTTTAGTTCTCGAAATACACCTTATCTGGGAAGCTAATTATGTTTTATTTTCCCTCCCTATAACAACTCCCTCTGAACAACACATACAATCTCCGTATCCCAAAGGGTGTCGTTGTAGAGAGGGAGCACTGTACAGGCTAAGATGAAATACCGTAATAATGTAGAGGCTAAGCAACTTATTAAAGAAGCGTGAATTTTACAGGTCAGGACACGGTACAATGTGGGTTTTATTGGATGGGCGAGAACATACTAAAGCAGACAACGACTATTGAAGTTGACACTACATGGTCAGCAGGCCCTTCAAACGAGCTGCAGTTGATCGTCGAAACTAGTCAATTCAGGGCACACGGTGATAACTGCATACAAGAGGTATATTATAGGTATATCATACCTATAATGAACCATATCGTATCGTACCCTATCATATATTATGTGTGTGTGTGTGTGCGTGTGCATGCGTATGTGCGTGTTGCTGCGTGTGTATGTGTGTTGGTCGATGGGTGGGTCGGTAGGGATGGTTGTAGAAGGCGGGTATTATGAGATTAGCATGTCGGGTACCATACCATATATTTTTAGAATGTTTACATTTCAATACATAGAGATCATTTGTCGTTTGAATGAAATTAATTAGATAATATAATTTCATTGATATTGTAATTTACATGTGGAAAATCACACCAGACCCTACTTAAATGAAAACAATAAATATGTAGTAAGTAAATTGTCTTTTTTAAAAATACACCTGTCGTGTCAAACGTCTCAGAGTAAAACATACAAACTTGAGCTTTTGTGGGCCAAAAGAGTGTTGTATATATGGTCATGTACAATGTTGTTATATGAAAAGATCATAGATGAATATGTGGCTGGAGATACTGTATATACAGTAAAACCTCTCTAAACCGGAATACTAGTAGAGAATAATTTAGATACTTTTAGGAAGGTGGCTGCTTAATGCAGAATATAAGTCATGGTCATGCAGAAAGCTCTTTTAGGAGCTTTCTGCATGACTTTCAGCATGCATTAAACTGGCACCTGTCTCCAAGATCGAACCAGTTTGATGATGCATGATTCGTTTCTTCGTTACCAGATACTTATTTCCTGCCTGGAAACAGCTAAACAACTGGGTGAATATTTCGATCCATTTCTTAATGGATCGTACAGCCATTGCTTACAGTTGACTGCCACAGTATCCTTCAGATTGTAAGTTGCTCTGCTATCAGTATCCAAACTGTAAAAAAACCCACAGTTTCAACTTCCAACAACAATGATTTTTCCAAAACCAAAATCTTTAGACCCTTCATATTCTAAAACTGTTTCGTTAAAAACCTTTGTTATACTGATCTATTTCTTTCAACAATTAAGGGCTGAACACTTTTACAAGACCGTTCAGTTTCTCATAACAATGTGTAAATCAAAACCTTTTATAAACCATTCCCTGTTCTATGTTTATTGCAAATCTCAATACCTACTGAATATTCATAGACAAAATAATGATTATGAAATAATAAAGTAGGAAACTTGTAGTCATTTTAGAAAGTAAAGAAACCTATTTGTTAAGCTCCATTAGCAATCAGAGCAGACCCTGATCAGACGGCTCCAATAAGATCCGTCTGATCTGGGTCTACTCCGTTTGCAATGCGTTAAAACGCGTTTATATGGGAAAGGGTTAACCCGTTCAGCTTCTCGCAACAGTATTTTATTCAAAACCTTTACTATTCCGTTCGGCTTCTAACAACAATGGTTTGATCAAAGCTTATGCTTGACTATTCACCGTCTCATAACAATGTGTTATTGAAAGCCTTTGTTGGACAGTTCAGCTTCTCTAAACAATATTTGATCCAATGATAAGTAGTAAATATATTCTGAAAATGGGTGATCCTTTGAAAGCAAAAGTAGAAATGCAAAACGAGAAAATTGCAGACTCGGTTTTATTGAGTCTGTTCATGAGTAGTAATTAAAAGTGCAACACTACTCACGCCCCCTAGCACCGGCTTAAGCAGTATTCAATTTTCAATAATAATAACATGAAAACTTATGATCCCCTTGACCAGAAAATATAACAACACTGAGAATGAAGTACGGGGCGACTTTTTACGGCCGCCACACAAGCACTTAACACCTGCTGTTGTGAAGTACATATATTCTGAAAATGGGTGATCCTTTGAAAGCAAAAGTAGAAATGCAAAACGAGAAAATTGCAGACTCGGTTTTATTGAGTCTGTTCATGAGAAGTAATTAAAAGTGCAACACTACTCACGCCCCCTAGCACCGGCTTAAGCAGCCACACGCAAGACACAACCACCACGAGCACATAGATAAAAAATAAGTAACACATCTACACACACACGTACGCAAACAAGTACACATACGGGATGATAGTTTTAAACATCAACATACGCACAAGTACAAATACACGAAACAAATTTAAAGGTTGTCAAAACATGTATAAAACAATCAGTTTCTTACAGTAGTACTTTATTCCAAACCCTATACCGTACAGCTTCTTACAACAATATTAAGTTCAAATTGATAATTAGATTGGTCAGTTTGTCACAATATGATTTAGAACCTTTAATAGACCAGTCAGTTGTGCACAACACTATGTTTTTAAATACTTTATACCGTTCTGCTTCTCTTTTTGAATGTTTTAACTTTCACACCGCTTTGAATTATGTGGTTCACTATAGTTTATACTGGAGAACATTCACATTTCAAAAACAATACACTAATGCTCAGTATGCAGTCAGAATACTGTTAGTTTATGCTGATGAAAGTGTTAATTATGTCTCCCCCATATTTATATGGGGGAGACATATTGTTTTCGTGAGAGTTGTCTGTCTGTCTGTCTGTCTGTCCGTCTGTCTGTCTGTCCGTCACACTTTTTGTCCGGACGATAACTTCAATATGCCTGATGCCAGTTGATTGAAACTTCATATATGTAAAGAACATAATGAGAGGAAGTGTCATGCACAAGGTCCATAACTCTGGCTTCACTAATATTGGAGTTATTGCCCTTTGTAAAAAAATGCACACTTTTTTGTCCGGACGATAACTCCTATATGGCTCATGCCAGTTGATTGAAACTTCATATATGGAAAGATCATGACGAGAGGAAGTGTCATGTACGAGGTCCATAACTCTGGCTTCACTAATATTGGAGTTATTGCCCTTAGTAAAAAATATCATAATTTTTTGTCCGGGCAATAACTTCAATATGCCTGATGCCAGTTGATTGAAACTTCATATATGGAAAGAGCATAATGAGAGGAAGTGTCATGCAGAAGGTACATAACTCTGGCTTCACTAATATAGGAGTTATTGCCCCTTGTAAAAAAATGCACACTTTTTTGTCCGGACGATAACTCCTATATGGCTCATGCCATTGGATTGAAACTTCATATATGGAAAGATCATGCTGAGAGAAAGTGTCATACACAAGGTCCATAACTCTGGCTTCATTAATAATGGAGTTATTGCCCTTGTAAATTTTTTCCAACAAATTTTTTGTCCGGGCGATAACTCCTATATGGCTCATGCCATTGGATTGAAACTTCATACATGGAAAGATCATGATAAGAGAAAGTGTCATGCTCAAGGTCCATAACTCTGGCTTCACTAATATTGGAGTTATTGCCCTTTGTAAAAAAACACACAATTTTTTGTCAGGATGATAACTCCTATACAGCACATGCCATTGGAGTGAAACTTCTTACATGGATTGATCATGATAAGAGAAAGTGTCATGCATAAGGTCCTTAACTCTGGCTTCAATAAATTGAGAGTTATTGCCCCTTGTACATTTGTTAAACGCTTTTTTGTCTGGACGATAACTCCTACATGGCTCTTGCCATTGTATTGAAACTTTATACATGGAAAGAGCATGATGAGAGAAAGTGTCATGAACAAAGGCCATAACTCTTGCTTCAATACTTTTGGAGTTATTGCCCGTTGTTACATTTTTTGTCAAATCAATAACTCCTGTTTGACTGATGCTATTGGAATGACATTTTATTTATGGCAAGAGCATGATAAAAGTATGCGTCATGCACAAGGGCCATAACTCTGGTATCAATATTTTTGAAGTTACTAGCTGTTATCATTTTCTTCTTGAAAAATGTAGTGTGGAATACGCATAATGAGGGGAAGTATCAATCATCAAGTCCATAACATTTTTAGTGATTTCCCTTTTCATGTTGTTTTTATTAGAGGGGAGACATCCGTTTTTGTGACAAAAACCTCTAGTTTGTAACTCATTTTATTACAGTTCAAATTCATGTGATGTCTCCTCTATGTATGTGCCTGCGGCAGGGGAAAAGAAGCTGATTCTTGTGCATTACAACTGCCGTAATTATATATGGCGTACTAATACGCTTGGATATGGTGGTATGAATATCTCCATAGGCCCAGTAATATGTATGTCGGGTAAGTTTAAGACCAATGTACTCATGATCTGCACGGGGCAAATGCAGTTGAATTAGACTCTAGCATGGTTCATTAACTCTTTCAACCCTGAATTATGAGTATGGAATGGCCCACCAGTGCTTAATAACAGAATAGTCCTCTCGGGCTTAACCCTTTCCTTTATATAAATGCCTTTTCAAGCATTTCCTATAGAAGCCTTCTGATCGGGGTCTGCTCTGCTTTATTATGATATGATACAGATCTGATTCCACAGTTATTGTAAAGCAAAAAGCTCATTTGAAAAGTTAACATTGTAAAAATAGCTTATTAATATTCATGATGTTATTATTTCTTACATGAATGCTGAATTTGGAAAGAGATAAATATGCTACTACAAGATTTTGAATAGAGGGCTCCTCTAGAATCCCTCTGATCTGGGTCTCCAATGTTTGCAAATAACAATGTATTGGTGTGTCCTGGGTTGAAAGGTTAATATTACATTTAAGCAAATAAATTAAAAGTGGGAACGTCGCTTAACTTACATTTGGTTTCGGTGTATACCTTAGCGAAGACTTGGCTCATGGTCATTCAGGTAAGGTTGTCTGACATTGAAAATGGGGATATCCAGAATGCAGGTATTCATCGTTTTCAATTGATAAAGGTGCATTTTATATTATTTTACGTATGAACTTGATGACTGAGGATTTAACTTTAGAAGCAATATACATGGTAACTGTACGTTTTCATCACTATTTATAGGTTTATAATAACAACCTTTAAAAGCATTATATACTGTTGAACTTTGATATCTCGAACTCCGATAACTTGAACTTCGTAATAATTTTGGTCCTTCCAAAATTTGCAATACAGAATTGTTCTTAAATGTATCAATACACATATCTAGAAATACATGTGACAATGCATGTCTGAAATAATGCTGAAAGCTCCTGTATGAGTTTCCGGCATTACTTTCGACCTGCATTTAAACTTCGAGAAATTTAAGTTCAGCTTTATACAATCCTGATGGGATGCCAAGTGATCCGGTGGCTAATCAAAATGACTGATAGTCTCACATTATGTTTAGTTCATGTGAGCATAAAATGCCCATGGTGAACTTTTGTTACTGATCTCTGTCTGTCGTTGTACATCTTTTATGTGCGTCCTGGGGGTCAACAATTCGTTTATTCGACATGACCCCTTCAGTAGGACACATTTAGGACGTTCTGAATAATGGACACATTGTTTTGAAAAAACTATGAGGAATGACCCTTTAGCAGCCTTGTTGTTCACATTATTCCATTTAATCAAAACATGGTGACTTGAGGGGCATTTTACATGTAAAAGTGGAAATTACAAATTCCACTTTGACTGCTGAATAGTTTTTGTCTAACTTTCACAGGGATGAATTGTAATGATTTGCATACCTAAGGCAGAGGGGTTGAATAGAGAAAATTCTTTAAGTGACACCTGTTACTAAATTTCCTAGTTGAATTCGTCCAAACTTCACAGGACTAATCATTATGTCGTATTTCTTTCAGAATTATATACTATGTTTTGTCCGCTGCTTAAATTATCTAAGAGCTAGCATACCACATGGATAAGCGCTTTTATATACCTTTGCATTACCGCATGAACAAGAGCTATTTGTTAAAATGTATGCTTAAGTGTCATTCTTTTAAAGACTTCATTGCTGTTCAGTTCATAAGCAGCCCGCTCACAAGAGCTAAACATATATTTAAAGTAGAAAATATTCTGGCCAAAGCTGTAGGGCCTAAAAGTTTTACATTTAGTTGTGGCATATTTGGGATAATGCGCGGTATATATTTGACCTGTATTTCAAGTGACAAACAGTGCTGGACCCATTACCTTTTGACCCGGGTGAGCGATATACATCCATGGGTAACCTTTTAATGTACATGTATATGAGAAACACTTCTTTGATCATTAAAGTAAATGACTCGCACTGTTAAGGAAACTTGTATGCTGTCAATTAACTTTCAGAGCACGTGATCATGGATGAAGTAATCGGATGTGAGGACGGTGCACCTGCACCAGCAAGCACCAGATGTCTATTCGACCTCAACCGAGCTGGAACTATAGAAGGCTGTAGAAACTTCAGGCATTTAGAACAGTGTGGTAAATACAATAGACTATTTTTCAGGTGACATTTTTAAACCCATTCACTGCCGTGAAGACGCTTAATTGGTATCGAGTTGAAACTGTTTAGATCCAGATCTCATCATAAACATAACTGTTTCTCACTCTATTTATTCCTTTTAAAAAGAACTTAAAGAACTTTTAAGCAGACGACAATGTATTCAGCAGACGATAATGTATCCAGCAGACGATTATGGATTATGCATCCAGCAGACGATAATGTATCCAGCCAGCAGATGATAATGTATCCAGCAGACGACAATGTATCCAGCAGACGATAATGTATCCAGCAGACGATTACGGATTATGTATCCAGCAGACGATAATGTAACCAGCCAGCAGATGATAATGTATCCAGCAGACGATAATGTATCCAGCCAGCAGATGATAATGTATCCAGCAGACGATAATGCTGGCACTAAAAGGGTCCATAGCGATACATGTTGTATTTATCACAATGGTTCAAAACTACACAATTCTTTTTGTAGTAAATGCTCCATTTCATCAAATTTATTCAAAGAGGCTGGATCTAAACTATCCTACGACGGAATAGGTTAAGTAAGTTTGGAATGACGGAAACCTTTTAACATGTCAATATCAATTAATGGTATTATATTCTTGGGTCAAATTAATTTAAATGTCCTATTACTGTTTTCGTAAGTATTGATATTAACCATTTACTTAATGAATATTCATGTTAGAAATGATGACACTTTGAATATTAATTATATTATTAGGGCCTTGCATTAAAAATGCAGGAGCCCTATAGGAATCACATTTCATGTTTGTCCGTCCGTCCATCCGTCAACACTTGATGTGACGCGATAACTCAAATATTACTTCACATATTGGTTTCATATTAACCCTTTCCCTCATATTGACGACTTTTGACGACTCTGTAAAAGTCACTTTGTGAAACCATTGTGATAAATAGAGCATTTGCTCCTATAGGAGCAAATGCTCTATTTATCACAATGGTTTCAAGCTAAAAAATTCTAAAATTGTCCTTTTCTCTAGTTAATGCTCCTTTTCGGTAGATCTAATCAAAGAGGTTGTATGTAAAAATAGCCTATGAGGTAATGGGTTAAGGGCATATGCTAAGTTTCATCAGCGGCAGGTGTCTATAGTTTTGGGTTGAATCAGATCACTATGTCTGGACTTATCTGTCCTTGATTACAGGGTCCTCTCTGACTGAGTCAGTTTTCTAGTTTTTTTTATAATGGTACATGGACACGGACATTTTTGGCCATAGTAAAAGCTGAAGAATCATCTATAATATAAGTAAACAGAGCAGACCCTGATTAGACGACTCCTACAGGAGCCGTCTGAGCTGGGTTTACGGTGGTTGCGAAGGCATCGAAATGCGTATTTATGCAGTAAAGGTTTGATTAATGTGAGGTTAAAATGTAGTTTGGTCGATATACTGTTTGACACCGTGTTTTAATTACTGCACACATTGTATCATTTAGAACATTTTGATTGCCCATCGGAGTACATTAAATGTCCAGGAAGTTTCTGTCTTGCCATGAGGTTTGTTTGCGATGGTGAACGACAGTGTCCAGGCGGAGAGGATGAAGACAGATGTGCCCGTAAGAACAATTAAAATATGCCATTATGCATTGATCCTTTACTCTATGAATATTCGAGCAAGAAATAATACATCATAAATACTGATTGGATTATTGATTGAAACTGGACCTTTGGCCGTGGTAGAAACTGTAGAATCATATCTATAATTTACCATAAGCAAACAAGGCAGACACTGATCAGACGGCTTCTACAGCAGCACCCATCCGGTCTGGGTCTACTCTGTTAACCCTTTCCTTCATTTTGACGACTCTGTAAAGTTCACTTTGTGAAACCATTGTCATAAATAGAGCATTTGAAACTATAGCAGCAAATGCTCAATTTATCACAATGGTTTCAAACTACAAAAAAATTAAATTTTCCTTTTCTCTAGTTAATGCTTCTTTTGGGTAGACTTATTCAAAGACATTATATCTAAAAACAGCTTATGGCGTGATGGGTTAACAAGGGCGCAGAAAGACGTTTTTATGTAGTCAAGACTTAACACCTGTTTGGTTAGATTTTGCCTGATTCTTTATGACAATTTTGTTCGCATAATTTGTCATAAATATGAAAGTAAATGGTCTTAATATAGAAATACATCAATTGTGACATGTATTCTATTCGTCTTGTGTTTGCTTCTTATACACACAAAGTTGGAAGAACTTATCTAGGCTACAGCTTTTAACCCTTTACTCTATGAATATTCATGATATAAATGATGAGATCATGCATATTAATTAAGATTTTTTAAATACCATATTAACACATGAATTGTTTGCTGAATCAGATACTGTAGAATTGCATTATATGCAAACAGAGCAGACCCAGGTCAGACGGTTCCTATAGGAGCCAGCTGATCTGGGTCTACTCTATTGGCAAAGGCATAGAAAGGCGTATTTATGGAGGAAAGGGTTTAGCATAAGCATACAATGACAGTTTTTATAGCATTGTTCGCATTTAATTTGTTCAAGAAGATTTTAATGCTACATTATCATCACTCCATTAATTACACAAATATTACTCTTGTCTACACAAATGTGACATAATAATTTCAATAATTAAGGAATTGCATTGAATGTGTATTGTCTTTGAAGACAACATATAAACTATTTCCCTTTTCTGAATTGTTATGTGATAACAAATTATTGTTTTGGCTTAAGGCATACAACAGTCGATACTTATGGGTTTTTCAATAATAATGAAGTATTCATAAACTATTGGAAATGTATGTACAGTAAAACCTCTCTATAACGGCCACTAAATTGTGGTAATTAGTTGATATTTATGGCAGGTGGTTGCTTAAGCAAGGGGGAAGTAAAACAGAACGCTATAGGAGCGTTCTGCTTTACTTTCACCTTGCTTTAAGCAGCCACCTGCCTTTAACACAAAATACTTGATGTAATTAAATGGCCGTTATAGAGAGGTTTTACTGTATATTGATACGTTTTCAGAGTGTCTCAACAGAAATGTTTCGTTGTCCATTGTATACCATGGAACAGCTAATGAGGGGACGAGATCGTACATTGATAAATTTGCCAGACAGTTTGTATCTGATACGGGTGGACTGTACGTAGTCAGTTATGATATGTTATCAGATGCAGATAGAACCATCCGGGTTTATAAACGATCTGTCAACCCCTTAAGTGAGACCATCAATAAAGAAACAAATGTCCAAACAGAAACACAGACAAATCATTTGATATCAACAATTGACTCATGGCATGAACACGACTCCAGATATAGTGTCATTTTCATCGAAGACGACAAAACATCAGAGCGAGTGTCAGCCGATATTTCTTTGAACGGTTCGCAACTAGAGACCTTTTATCGTGTGAGACTTGATACAGGTATGAAAATGACGACGATGGAACACAGCGGGACAACGTCTAGAGAGACAGACATCGTGATGAGAACGTTAGATATACTAGGTTTCATAGGAGCCTCCATGTTTCCAGATATATGCCAGGGTATAGTTTGTGTTTGTATGTGGGTTATGTTTAATTGTTCATTACATGAAGAGGGAATGTCTATTTGAGACAAAGATCTATTTAGCCCTTTTCATCATATAAACTTGTTTTCACGCATTTACAGAGAATACCCATGTTAGACGACCCCTATAGTAGTCGTCTTATCTGAGTCTGCTCTGTTTGCTAATGGAATTTGGTAGATCTGTTGCTTTAGATTCTAAATCGGCTAAAATGTTCCAGTTTACATATTTCATTATATTTTTTTGTCCATGAATAATCGGTAGGGATTGAAATTTGAAATAAACATAGAACTGGAAAATGGTTAGATAAACAGTATATAAATATCACATCCTATGGAAAGGGACAGCACGTACTGTCAACCCGAGGTTGGTTATGTCCACCGAGGCGCTAGCCGAGGTGGACATTACCATACCGAGTGTTGACAATACGTGCTTTCAGTCTCCATACGATGTGATATTTATTTTATTATACCGATCAGCACAATCAATTTCGTCAGCAAAAAAAATATTAAATGACAACAATAAACAGTTTGAAACAAAAGTTATAGAGAGCTACTCGGTGCTTAAAAATCGCGGAACAGCTTCAAATTTCTATTCATTACACGTTTTAAGTACTGGCGGAGCCTTTTCACTGTCCAATCTTGACAGAGCCTCCTCCGAAAATGTATCATAACGCGACATTTCTCAAATATATAAACAAAGCAATTGTCATAATGACGTTTGTTGAATGAATTACAAGCGTCAGATGACGTCAGTCGATGACGTCATCGGATGACGTCGGGTACACAATTTAATAAGCGCTCATTGATCTAGATGTTGCGTTCCATGGTAGCGGGAGACAGTATTTTTCCGACAGTAATTGTTTTCCCGCTGGGCCTGACAGTATTTCTATGTCACGGTGACCTATGGGAAATTAACATTGTAAATGAAATTGAGGTATAATAATATTTAATATCAAGTGACTGCTGAATACAGTTAAAAGGTAAATCAGAAAGGTCTAAAATATCTTACTATATCTCTTTGTTCCGCATACATTTAACATACATGTCTTCAAGACCGATACGGAGATGTTGCGTTTTGTGTGTTTCTCTTCCTGTTTTAATTTACTACTTTTTCATTCATCCTGCATGCAGCTATCCAACATCTTACATACCGATAAGTAGATATTACAGTAAAACCCCTCTAAACCGGAATTCTAGTAGAGAATAATTTAGATACTTTTAGGCAGGTGGCGGCTTCATGCAGGGCGAAAGTCATGCAGAAAGCTCCTCTAGGAGCTTTCTGCATGACTTTCACCCTGCATGAAGCTGCCACCTGTCTCCAAGACCGATATTTATACCAAAGTTTACGTCCGGTTTAGAGGGGTTTTACTGTACTTTGTCCTCCATGCAGCTTCCACATATATTTTACAGACCGATTAATGTATATAATTTTGTCCTGGCTGCAACTTAACCCATTCCCGCATATTGACACCTTTTGACGCCTCTGTAAAAGTCATTTTATGAAACCATTGTGATAAATAGAGCATTTGCTCCACAGGAGCAAATGCTCTATTTATCACAATGGTTTCAAAACTACACAATTCTGAAAATTTCCTTTTCTCCAGTTAATGCTCCTTTTTGGTAGATTTAATCAAAGAGGTTAGGTCTAAAAATAGCCTAAGTGGGAATGGGTTAAATATGTCTTACACGCCGATAAGTAGATATAAATGTGTCCTGCTCGCAGCCGACACGCATGTCTTCAGGACCGATACGTAGATATAACTTCGTCGTGCATGCAGCTAATAAATATGCCTTACAGACAGATAAATAGATATACAGTAACGCTCATACATGCAGTTAAGACACATGTCTTACAGACCGTTAAGTATAATGATCTAGAACGTTTAACTGTACTCGTAGCTATGAATTGGAAAACGTAATTTGCATTTATTACTATAGGTTCCTTTTTGCTGAATAAATTGTTTAACCCTTTCCCCGTTCTATATTTATTCCAAATTTCAATACCTACTGACTATCCATGGACAATATCGTTATAATAAAATGTGGAATTTCGAACATTGTATACATTTTAGATAGTAAAGAAACATATCTATAAAATTAGTTAGCAAACAGAGCAGACAATGATCAGACGGCTCCTATGTTTGTATATGTTTATATGAATGAAAGGATTAAGAAACACGTGACAATTTCCTAACATCTGATAAGCATTAATTAGTTACTACTATAAAGCATACCTAACATTCTGTATTGTATAGATACTTCAAGATATTATGGTATTTGGATAAATTGTGCATACCATTTATGATTATTCGATGATTATTATTTATTATAATTACAGATAGTAAACGACATTGCAATGGTCAATACATTTGTTCATCGTCCATTGTATGTATACCAATGAGTCAAGTGTGCGACGGGATTAAGCAATGTCCTTCAGAAGATGATGAGAAAATGTGCGATTTTCAGTGTCATGACAAATGTTCTTGTACAAGGTATATCGTCAACTGCAATGGTGTCAATCTTACTGAAGCAGACATTGATGAGATCTCTCCAACCACACGCATATTAGATATCAGCAACAATGAACTACTTAATTATGGGACGTTTACTCTTTCGAAATCTTTCCCGCAAATGGTTAAACTAAAAGCATCAAATTGTGGCATACGCTACGTCGGTGATCACGCGTTTTCAAGCACCCCTCACTTACTTCATCTAGATCTAAGCTTCAATAATATTATTGCAGTGAAAACAGAATCTTTCGCCGGTCTCCTATTTCTGAAGGAGTTGAATTTGGAAGGCAACATTTACGTAGAAATTATTGAACAGTTTTCCTTTCAGAGTTTGATATCGTTAAAAGAACTATCTATTTCAAATACACATGTATCTAGGATTTTGCCAAATACATTTGCTGGACTGGATGTAGATGTGTTAGATATTTCAAATAATAAGATATCAAAGATACATGGGTTTGCTTTCAATAAATTAGCAGTTAAATATCTGAATATTGACGGAAATGAAATAAAACATTTTGATTCAAATATCTTTGCTGGAGTAAGCAACATTTTAAGGCTTCAGACGCCTGAATTTAAATTTTGTTGCTACAAGCCATCAGCGTTACCCGAGGACAACTGTCTTCCATACAAGGATGAATTTTCGTCTTGTGAAAATTTAATGAGAAATTCTGCTCTCCAAACATTACTCTGGATTCTTGGAATTGCCGCTTTAATTGGTAATAGTTTTACCATGTTATATCGTATAGTATACGACAAAGCAAGGCTCAAAACTGGCTTTGGAATGTTTGTTACCAACTTGGCTGCGTCCGATTTCCTAATGGGAATGTATTTGGTGGTGATAGCGATAGCTGATCTGTCATTCCGAAACAGGTAAGATATGTATTCATGTGTCAATATTAAGTCAGAATTCAGTCATTTATTGGTTATTATATTAAACACAAAATGGTCAATCATTTCATCCTGTGACTATACTGGTGTAAGTGAATGAAATTCTAAGCGAAACAGTTCTTCTTACTTGCTCATAGTTGGGTCATGTGTTTTTGCGGCTACAATTATCACTTCAATAAGTACTTTCCTTTTCTGTTTAAATAGATCTCCATCTCTATTCCAGCCTGACTGGTTATAAGAGAAAATGTGCAATTATGACGAGCCTGTATGTTTGCAGAGCACTTTGCAAACAAATTTATACCAGAAAGAAAAAAAATCATCAAGTTTCTTGGCCTGGAACAATTATATATAAGTTTGCTTGGGCTAGTTTGCGAATTGATTATTAGGAATGCAAAACAAACGTTCCACAAGCCATTTGCATTGCGTGCTTAACCCTTTACTCCATGGATATTCGTGTAAGAAATAATGACATCATGGACAATAATTAGATAATTTATCATAAAAGCATATAGGCAGAAACTGTAGACTCATATTTATATTATGTCATAAGCAAACAGAACGGACCCGATCAGTGGCTCCTTCAGGAGCCATCTGGTCTGGGTATTCTCTTTTGCAGTGTAAAGGGTTATAAAGGTATATTTATGGAGTAAAGGGTTAGGAAACAAATGGTTATAATAATGACTGAGACCATAAAAGGAATCATGAACCAATCAATGCTTCGAGCATCTACAACAGAATCCATTCAACCCTATTCTATATTTATTACAAATTTCAGTACATACTGAATATTCATGGACAAAGAGTTATAATGAAATATGGAAGGTAGAACATTGTAGCCATTTTAGAAAATAAAGGACCAGATCTATTAACCAGATCCATTAACAAACAGAGCAGACCCTGCTCAGACGTCTCCCAAAGGAGCCGTCAGGTCTGGATCTACTCTGTTTGTAGATTTGTGGAAAATGTTTATATGAGAGAAAGGGTTAAGTCTGTATTACACAATTACCATATATATTCAAGATAGTGTTAATATATTAATTCTTTGAAGTCTAGAGAAGTTTAACTGTACCCTTGTGAGATGCCTCTGTAAAAGTCCATTTTGCAAACCATTGTTATAAATAGAGCATTTGCTTCTAAGGAGCAAATGCTCTATCACAATTGTTTCTAAACTACACAATTTTGAACGATTTCTTTTTTCCCAGTAAATCTTTTCAGAAGAGTTATTTAAAGAGGCAGAATCTAAACTTTTGATAGAATGGGTTTATGTTTTAATTGAAATATATATATAAACATATGCAAGTGTCACAAATTAATTATTACATCCTTGCGAATTTCCTTAATGTAGTATGTCTTACAAATTAATTTAGGATTAAGTAGATTACGTTTTTCTTGTTTATCATTTCCGGTATATTTCAATGGAGGACTACTGGCGAAGCAGCGGTTGGTGTAATCTTGCTGGTATCCTTGCAATGGTTTCTTCTGAAGCCAGCACTTTGTTTCTCTGCCTCATAACTATTGACCGTCTACTTGTAATAACGTTTCCATATGGTCAGTTCAGGTTTAACACAAGTAAAGCTTCCATGGTCACGTTTTTCTCTTGGGTACTGTCATGGTTCATCGCTGTATTGCCTGTTGCGTACACAAGCTATTTCCAAGACAGCTTGTACTCGACCACAGGCGTCTGCATCACATTGCCTTTAAATAGGCGCCTTTCACCAGGTTGGCAATTTCTCATCTTCATAGGCCTCAACTTAATAACGTTCAGTCTGATCGCCATTAGCCAATTAATGGCATATCTGGGAACATGGAAACACTCGAATAGCATGCAGAGGGTAGCTTTTAAGCGGAGGAAGGACCTGACAGTTGCAAGGAACTTGCTGTTGGTTGTGACAACAGACTTTCTTTGTTGGTTGCCTATTTGCGTGATGGGTAAGATGATGTAACTTCGACCACTTTCTTGTGTAGCATTTTCTTAACGAACAAATCACATATTTCATTTTTCGAAATAGATTTCCATTATATTCCTTATATGGTGGTATACGTGTAGTTGACAACAATTGGTGTTGATGTTTAAACGTTTATGTTTGGCATTTCAATTAATCTGTGATCCACATATTACGGGTTTCGTTTTTTTTATCAACTCATCGATTGCGATTGATTTAATCGGATTAAACTTTGTAACTTTGTATATTGCATGCTTATAGGATGTAGAGGTCTGCTTTATTAACAAAGGTTATCACAAAATCGCCCACTGCAAGCTTAATGTTTTTAAGTTCCGTGATTATTTATTAAACTCAATACAATCCGTTACATGTTCCACATGTTTATGTATTTATTACTTTTCAGGTATAATGGCATTACAAGGACGTGTTATTTCGGGTGACGTGTACGCCTGGACTACTGTGTTTATTTTGCCCGTAAATTCTGCCCTTAACCCTTTTTTGTACACACTGTCTGCAATTATTGGACGCAATGTAAGTTTACTCACACCCGTGCTAAGAAACGATCATTTAAAATAGTGCGGGTATTTCATACAGGTGGTAGCTTAATGCAGGTCGAAAGTAATGCAGAATGCTCCTCTTGAAGCTGTTGCATTACTTTTTGCCCTGCATTCAACAACTACCTGTTTTTTAAGACTCTTGTGTTCAATACATTGTAGATGGGCGGTCGCTTAAGACAGATTCTACTGAATATAAAGAATTCGGTCTATAAATCCACTTAGGGGAGAACATATTATAACAGCGAGGTTTATCTAAATCAAGAATGAGAAATGCACCAATACGTGCAGTCTATGATAAAAAGTGTGCATATATAACATCGGCAAATAATTGAAGTTTACCCTCAAAAATTGATTGGCTTTTAAAGCAACGAACATATCAGGAAGTTAAAGTTTAATGGGAATCAAATTGTAGGATATTTCGACCAGCAGATGACGATTTGGAAGAACGAACATGTTGCTTCGGGTGACATGCCAGTTCATTGACGATGTGTAACTATTAGAGGAAAAATGGTACATCTGTTGATATAGACGTTGCTATTTAGTTTAGCAAATAATGTATAGCTGTTGAATAAATAAAACATACTAGATGTATCGGAACTAGATACTACCGTCTGCGATATCTTGAAATACTTTTACAGCATTTTGTCGCATGACCGATACGTATACATGCTCTTCCCTTTGCATATCTTAGTCCATGCTTATAAAGCTTTTTAGTTGAGTCTGAGTTTGTTCTCAAGCTTTTGATTGGTCAGAGTTGAGCCAAAGGCTCAAATCTGACCAATCATAAACATGAGAACGAACCCAGACTCAACCAAAACGTTTTTATAAACATGGAACCAGCTTTTCCAAACTAAACTAAACTTATCGGCATTGCAGTTAAACAAAACTAGGATCACTTTCTGTTAGTGAGTGCTGTTTATCCTTCGGTTTTCAAGATGTCGGGATGCCTGGTGTGTTTCTTTGGAATATGACTTTTATCCACAACATCACCACTTAACGCTTTACTCCATAAATACGCATTTCTGCGCCTTTGCAAACATAGTAGACCCAGATCAGACGGCCCCTGTAGGAGTCGTCTGATCAGGATCTGCTCTATTTGCTTATGAAATGATATACGTATATATGATTCTACAGTTATTGCCATGACCAAACATTGCTGTATTCATGAGTCATTATAAAAATTAAACTGATTAATCTGCTTGACGTCATTATTTTTCCCATGAATATTCATGGAGAAAAGGGTTGACCACTACGTTCTTTTAATAACACATTAAGTTTCATTCATTTGCCATTGTTTCATTCATTATCATCTGTTCATTTAGCTTACACATTTAACCCTTTCCTTCATATAAACACCTTTCACGCATCTGCAAACAGAATATACCCAGAGCAGACAGCTCCTATAGGAGCCGTCTGATCAGGGCCTGCTCAATTTGCTTATGGGAGAATATAGATCTGGTTTCTCATTTTAAAAACATAATTTAATATCAATGATGTCATTAGTTCTTACGTTGATACAGGTAAAGGGTTGATTTAAAGACATAGCATGTCTTGCGGATGAGAACGAAATGGGTTGAATTAGGCATGTGCTTATTATTTCTATAAATCTATATAGATGTGTTTTATATACTGATATTCGCATACCATTTTACATTTTCAGAGTTTTAATCCACGCCTAGACGAACACCAACGACCTACGAAAAAGGGTAAAAGGAAAATACAATTGAATTACTTTTTGTGATTGGTATCAACTTCGATGAAAAACAATGGAACCTCCATATCTCAACATCGAATAATTCTGTTCCACAACTTGTAATACAGAATTGTTCTAAAATTCACCACTGCATATATCTATAAAGACATGCGACACTTTGTGTAGGTCGCAAGTTATACTGAAACATACAAGAACCGTCGGCATTACCTTTGACCTGATTTAAGCTGTCACATTGCGACAGTTTCCAAATTAGAAATAGGCTGACCCAAACTCTCTAATTAATATCACGAATCAATGTGTTTGGTCCCTTAAAGTTTGAGATATTGAGGTTCCATTGTACATGATTTGGTGGCATCCTTATTTAACCTCGATTATGCTTAACTTGGTAGAACATTCAATGAATAGGTGAGTTTTCTTGACCAGGACACATACTAGTAGGTTCAAGTGAGTGAATTTATTGACCGGCACTGATACACATACAAGTAGGTACAAACGAGTAAGCGAGTTTTATGTACCATTACTGGGAAACATACTAGCGGGACTAAGTGAGTGAGTTTTATTAATCGGGATTTAGAAACACGCCATTAAGTTCTTGCGAATGAGTTTTATTGACTAGTAAGTTCATGTGAACAAGTCTATGTGCGTATTTGTGTTTATTGACAAGGACTGTGACACATAGGTCCAAGTGAGTAAATGAGTTGTATTCCCGTCAAAAATATCACTGATGGAACATGGGTGTTTGATAGTGACCGGTTGCATGGTGGCTGAAGTTAGATTCCCTCTGTCTTGTAACTTTTTACCCCATAAATACGCCTTTTGACTCCTAGACTAACAGGGCAGGCCCGCATCAGACGGTACCTGTAGGACAGCTCTGATTATTTATATAAATCTGTTCCTACAATTGTTCCAAATACCTAGTTTCTTGTTCATATACCATTATAAGCATTACACGAAGCTCCTCGGTTATAAGAGACAGTTGCTGTGTACTGATCTTGCTAGATAAAAATGGTAAACGGTATGAGACAAAATAGGAAGGAATGTACATGCCTTCCTTCTCCTAATACAATTACGGTACCTGCTGAGTCATTTGTTTAACATGTTTTCATATGATATGTGTGTGTATGCGTGTTATTCCAGGTATCAGCAGGCGAATGCTTAGATTCTGGACCTCAAACTCCATCGTCAACTCAAGGCCAGTAGATTACCAAACACTGGAGAATTTGCTAACCGGAAATACCCGTCTGACACCCTCTGAAATATTGATGATTTCTCTGTCAACAGTGCGATCACTTCACTGTTTGCACCACTTTGGACTTGGCCACGGCAATCTGTGCATAAATGATGTTTACGTAGGCCAAATTAATACAGATAAGGTATGTATTCCTTGGTGTTCACAAACTATTGCATGGTCGGGAAATATAAACTGAAAATATCCTGACACACTTTCGAAGGGGTGTTATAAATTGAGGTGTCATTGAAATGATTTGACAATGTATGAATATATTTAGGCAGCTATTTATTAGTTCTATCATGTAAATTTTTCACGGATTTTTTTGATTGGACAAAAAATGTAGAATCAGATCTATATCATGTCAAAAGCAAACAGATCAGACCCTGATCAAATGCCTACTATAGGAGCCGTTTGATCGGGGACTAGTCTGTTTGCAAATGCGTTTATATACGGGAAAGGGTTAGTGCAGGATGATAGTCATACAGAAGTTCCTAGGAGGTCTTTCTGCACCACTTTCACCCTGTATTAAGTTGCCAACTGTCTCAACACATTACCGCATATGCTATTGTTTAGATACAACCTCTTTGAATAAATCTACCGAAAAGAAGCCTAGAAAAGGAAAGTTTTAGAATTTTTGTAGTTTGAAACCATTGTGATAAATAGAGCATTTGCTCCTATAGGAGAAAATGCTCTATTTATCACAATGTTTTCACAAAGTGACTATTACAGAGTCGCCAATATAAGGGAATGGGTTAAAGACCCATAATGTTTGTTTTACTGTTCGAACTATCGGGCCAGGCTGTACTGTTCCAATGCCAATACCAACGTTTCATATGTACATATGCTATCATAAAATCTATTCATTATTTCCTTCATGAATATTGAACATGGAAAGGGTTAAAGTGTGGACAGTTAGCATACTTTTCATACTATTGTCGCTGTCTTCGGTTCATATTATTTTCTACTATCTCTTGAGACATAGAGTTCCCCACACTGGATTTGTTAAATTGACCTTAACCCTTTGCATTATTGGCACCAATGCACTGTTATTAGCTAACATTGTAGATCCGAATCAGAGGATTCCTAAAAGGGAGCCTTTTTGATCAGACAGAATCTGCACGGATTGTCATTAAACCTTTACTCCATAAATACACTTTTCTATTCATTTGTAAACAGAGTAGACCCAGGTCAGACGGCTCCTGTAGGTGTCATCTTTGTTTGCGTATGATATAATACAGATAAGATTTTACAGTTTCTGCTATTGTCAAATATTCCTGGGCTCATGTTCTATTATAACAATTAGCATTTATGATGTCATTTTTATACATTACTTTAATGGAGTAAAGGATTAAATTCCCCTATCTGGTATAAAACGTTCATACTAAGTGGACAACAATGAACTAGGCCACTCTGAAAAATTCAGTGTTGAAAGTGGTGTTTAATACTAGGTAATGTAATTTTTCTGATTTTTGTCTCAGGTTGCACTCAACGTTCAGCCCAAAAAGATGAAGCAGAAGAATCATACAGCGAAAGATATCAACAAATTTGGATGTATTGTGAAACGTTTGCTGAAATGTGCACGGACAATGAAAACTTAACCAACATTGACTCTGGTCTTTTTTTTTGTTTTACAAAGTAACATGTTGAGCAAGTATTTCTTTAACAAATAATTGTCTATTTAATTTTAAACTTTAAACCTTTCACGGCCAGTGACACAAAAATGCACCACGATAAATAGTGCATTTCAAGATCAGACACCACTTTTATGCCCTCTCAGATTGGTGATCGGGACTTATTGTTTTGCTCTGTCTGTTTGTTTGTTGGTTTGTCTGTCACAACTTGTGTCGCCATTGCACACACGTTCTTCAACCTGACATGCATGTGCAGCTCATGGAGGCAAACATTTTTTGGATGATTTGTTAAAATCAAGGTCATACATCACGGTCAAAGGTCAAACCGGGGGCATAGTGTTTCACAAAGACATATTGTTTTATTGGGAATGTCAAGGTCATATATCATGGTCAAATGTCATATTGGGGGCATAGTGTCTCATCAACACATCTGATTCCAGATTGCGTCTGACCAGGAACTTCATTGTTTGTCTCAGTCTCTATAGATGTGGCTGGTTCCTTTGAAATTTGCTTTTATTTATATCATTTCCTTACTTTATCGAATTGTTTTACAGTCAACAACCAGAGCTCTAAAGTAGATATATTAGTGTTTGCAAAAGTAATCACAATTTGTCCGTAGCAGTCCTAAGGTTAATAATTACTCTAAAACTCTATTTATGGATACTATACGTCCTTTACTGAAATAGGTAATCTTTGGTAGTGTTGTATCGTGGGTTTGTATTTTGACATTTGGTGAACCACATGTGTATGTATTGATATTGTCATTTAACTAAATTGCGATTTGATAAGCCACGTGTTTGTGTAATGACATTTTCGTTTAAGTACAAGTAAACGTTGACGCTTTATGCGTTTGTATTGAAATTGTCATTTAAATAAATGAGCTTTGGTGAACCATATATGTGCTTATTGACATTGTCATTTAATTGAAATGAGCTTTGATGAACCACATGTTTTTATATTGACATAGTCATTTAACAAAAATAGTTTTGATGAGCGGCACATTTTTGTGTATTGACATTGTCATTTAACTAACAAGAACTTTCACTCAGAACCACGTGTTTGTGTATTGTCATTGTGGTTTAACTAAATCACGCTTTGGTGGACCATGTGTTTGTGTATTGACATTGTCGTTAAATAAAAATAAATGTCGACGTCTTATGCGTTTGTGTTAACATTGTCATTTACTAGAAATACCTTTGAAGTACTTATCCCTGCAAATATGCGGGATGTGCATGCACTGTCATTTGAAAACAGTGTAGACACAGAATCTGCACTGATTATCCTTAATATTTATCGAGCAAGTTTACACTCTCTCATGCAGATTCTCAATCCTTTCCCTCATATAAATACGTTTTCA
This sequence comes from Azorinus chamasolen, assembly GCA_963576725.1. NCBI lineage: Eukaryota > Metazoa > Mollusca > Bivalvia > Cardiida > Solecurtidae > Azorinus > Azorinus chamasolen. Next base: position 15,747,020 of record OY755251.1, on the reverse strand, counting down.
TGCATTTGCAAGCATTAAGCAACCATCTGCTTTTTAAAACCCCTTTATTACGCGATTGTTTTCTTTTAAAGCTATATTTTGTCTCTAGTGTTGGTTGGCAGTAATATCAGAGTATTCCTGAAAAATCTCTTGATTCTTCACTGTTGGAATTTCTTAAAAAATACCATATTTAGCCTTTACTGCATGAAAACTCATGGAGAAAATTATGACATTGTGAATATTAATTAGAATATTTTTCATAATGGCATATCAACACATAACATTTTGGCTATGACAGAAATGGTAGACTCAGATCAATGTAATTTCACAAGCAAACAAAGCGGACCCTAACAGACAACTGCTATCGGAGCTTTCCAATCTAGGTATACGCTCGTACTCTCTGTATGCAAAGGGGTTTAAAGGCCTGTTTATGAATTAAAGAATTAAAGAAATGTCAAAAACAGGATGAAAAAGGTGAAATGAAGACAATTGCACACAAAAGGAAATCACCAAAGTATTACAGAATAAAACAGTATAATATACAGGCCACATATTGTAAAGACAAACAATGTAGACCCCAATTAAATGTTACTTCTCAATGCGATGGGTGCTTTCAGTCTACACTGTTTTTAGCCAAACACATCTCATCTGATGCAGCCAATTACTGGTACTTATTTATACATGTACAATAAATCGTTATTAAAATTATATTTATGAAAGATAAGAAAAATGGCCTAACTTGTTGACCCTGTCCCTCATATAAATCCATTTTCACACATCTGCAAACAGAGTAGACCCAGATCAGACGGATCCTAGAGGATCCGTCTGATCAAGTTCTGTTCTGTTTTCTAATGAAATTTGATATATCTGTTTCTTTACTTTCTAAACTGGCTACTATGTTCCACCTTCCATTATAACTGTTTGTCCATGAATATTCAATAGGTATTAAAATTTGGAATAAACCTAGAAAAGGAAGGTAGATCTATACATTTCTTATTTATTGCACACACTGAGACGTGTATATTTAGCTACAACATCAGAACTGAAGCATTTACTTACAGAATGCAAAAAAGAACACATTACGTGGTTGAACCTTAACTCCATGAATTTAAGAAATAATAACATGAATACTAATTAGTTTAATTGTTATAATATCACATGGACACAGGAATGTTTGACCATGAAAGAAACTAGAATCATATCTATATCATTTAATAAGCAAACAGAGAAGACCCTGATCAGATGGCTCCTACAGGAACCGTCTGATCTATGTCTACTCTGTTCGCAAAGGTGTAGAAAGGCGTATTAATGGAGTAAAACTATAAACAATACTACCGAAACAATGAATGGCAATATTATCAAACTGGATATTAAAAGTAATAACTGCCTTTTGCACATTTGCCTACACGGCACCTGTAAGAGCCTGAGTGCCAAACAATTTGGATCTTGATGAAGTACAAAGTTATCTGGTATCTGATGTGGATCACAAATGGTGGCAAATGTAATCAAATGTTAGTCGTCTGTGTCGAAACCCCTGCCACTTTAATCCACGAATACTCATGTTCATGTAAGAAATAATAATATCTTGAATATTAACCCTTTCGACGCCTGTCTACACCTTTGCAAACAGAGTAGACCAAGATAAGATGGCTCCTGTAGTAGCCATTTGATCAGGTTTGCTCTGTTTGCTTATGATATAATATACATGTATTTATGATTCTATAATTTATTCCATGTCCAGAATTCATGTGTCTATGTACAATTTTATTAATTTATCTAATTAATATTCGTAATGTCATTATTTCTTACACATATATTCTTGGAATAAAGGGTTAACTAGACTGAATTTTAAAATGGCTAATCAACACAAAACACATTGGCCATGTCAGAACCTATAGAATCAGGGTCCATGCTTATAAAGCTTTTTAGTTGAGTCTGAGTTCGTTCTCAAGCTTTGATTGGTCAGATTTGAGTTCTCAAGCTTTTGATTGGTCAGATTTGAGCCAAAGGCTCAACATTGAGCCAAAGGCTCAACTTTGAGACTCAACTAAAAGTTTTATAAGCATGGAAATAGATCATTATTATTCCACAAGCAATCATAGCAAACCCTGATCAGATGGCTCCTACAGTTTGTTTGGGTGGTTGAAGTAGACATGTTTTAATTTAACTGTATATCGTAAGCAACATGCTCAGAAAATACCTTTCGATATCCTTGAGAGGAATACAAAATGCTTTATTTAGCATTTGTTGGGTACATTTGGCTTTAAAAATATTAGAGCAAATGCGAATGTTTGGCGAAAACACATGTGACTGCTGAAGTGAAAGCTCATGCTAAACTCGAATTAAGTTTATAGAGCATGGATGCTCCCGTTTTGGCTAGATACATATTTTTCACACCTTCAAGGGCACATAACTTAGCTGAAATGTTCTTATTGCTGATCTAAACACGTCCAAATACGTATAAAAATGGTACTTTTAAAACATTAAGTTTTCCGCCCTAGTCGCGAAGGGGTACCCCTTACGAATTTTAGCCGATTTCTTTTATTTCTCCAGTATTGCTTAAACTTTATATAATTGTAGAGTTATATTTCTTCAGCAACTTTCATTGATATTTTCATGTTCAAATCCTTTTTTAGGGATATACAGTTCTCCAATAAAGGATAACATTCGGCTTGTAAACTTGCTTTTCACACCTTCAAGGACGGGCACATAACTTGGCTGAAAATGGTCGGATTTCAATTCTGCCTTCACTTCGGAAATCGTCTTGACAAGTCATTGTCAACTATCTGTGAAATTGTGCTCAACTTTCATAAAATTGTAGGGCTGTTTCCATAGCAACTTTCCTTCATATTTTCATGTTCAAATATTTATGTTTAGGGAGCTCGAAACAAAAATTTCTTTGCTTTTCACAATTTCAAGGACACATAACATGGCTGAAAATAGTCGGAGTTCAATTCTGACTTCACTTCTAAACTCGTCTTAACAAACAAACCCCTTTCGAAATATGTATTGAAAATGGTACTTTCATTTTCGCTGAGCTTGTTTTCAGAGCTGTAGTTCAATGAAAAAAAAGATTTGAACACGAAGATGTGATTGAAAGTTGCAAGTTACTATCCACACCCACTCGCACCGGCCTAAGATGTATTCAATTTTCAAAATCATTAACATCGAAACTATTGATCCCGAAGGACAAGAATATATAACAACACAGAGAATGAAGTAAAGGGCGATTTTTTACCGGTCGACACATGTAGTTGAAAAGGGTTTGTCAAGACTATAATGTGGAGTTTGAGTGAGATCGGAGAGATAAAGAACTCAGCCAAAATGGGAGTATCCATGTTTTATGAACATAATTCTGGTTTTATCATGGGCTTATATATGGGCTTCAGCAGGTGACGTGTGTTTTCGGTCAAAAATTCTAATGTACCCAGAAAATGTCAAATAAAGCATTTTGTACTCCCCTGAAGTATATTTACCTTAATAACAAATATACGCCAATACCATGTTATTTGCTTTTAAGCTAAGTCTATGTGAATATTATCTCATTAAAGTCGTATATCCAAAGGTATTTTTCTGAGCACGTTGCTTTAGAAATACACTTACGTAAAAATTGTCTACATCAGCCACCCAAAAAAACTGTAGGAGCCATCTGATCAGGGTCTACACTGTTTGCTTATGGAATGATAATGATCTGATTCTACAGGTTCTGCCATGACCAAATTGTTTTGTGTTAAAAAGATATACATGTAGTCTAACTAACCCTTTATTACAAGAATATTTGTTTACGAAATAATGACATCCTGAATATTACAGTAAAACCTCTCTAATTCGACCACTTAATGAATAAACATAGGTGTATTTATAAGCAGGTGGTTGCTTAATGCAGGACAAAAGTGATACAGAAAGCTTCTCTAGGAGCTTTCTGCATTACATTTGTCCTGCATTAAGCAACCGCCTGCATCTGGCATCCAGTATTATACCCCTTTTAGGTGGTTGCATTAGCGGGGGTTTACTGTAATTAGATTAATTTATATATAATAGCAGGCGGACACATGAAATTTGGCCATGGAAGAAACTATAGAATCATAACTATATTATTTCATAAGCAAACAGAGCAGACCCTGACAAGGTGGCTACTACTTGTGCCATCTTATCTGGGTCTACTCTATTTGCAAAGGTGCAGACAGGCGTATGTACAGAAAAAGGGTTAATATTCAATATGTTATTATTCCTTACGTGAATAATCGTGGATTAAAGTGTCAGGGTTTTCGACATAGATGACCAACAGTTGATTACCTTTGCAAACAGTTGGGATCCATAATATGAGATACCAGATAACTCTGTACTTCATCAAGATCCAAATTGTTTGAGACTCAGACTCTTGTAGGTGCCGTGCAGGCACATGTGCCAATTGCAGTTACAACTGATTATCTCAAATTTGATATTATAGCATTTCATGCATATCATTGGTTCTGTAGTGTTGTTTATAGTTTTAAACCTTTACTCCATTAATACGACTTTCTACGCCATTGCAAACAGAGTAGACCTAAAGCAGACGGCTCCTGTAGGATATAATATAGATATGATTGGGCCATGGGCAAACATTCATGTGACCATGTGCTATTATAACAATTAATCTAATTAGTATTCCTAATGTAATTATTTATCATATTCATGGAGTAAAGGTTTAATTATTTAATGTGTTGTTTTTGCATCACGGTTTTATGTTGAAGCCATCATACACTGTACTACAGATACACGTCTCAAAATCAGATACACGTCGTGTAATAAAACAGATATCTATACTACGTATAACCCTTTGCCTGTTCTAGGTTTATTCCAAATTTTAATACCTACTGAATGTTCATGGACAAAGTAGTTATAATTAAATATGCAAGGTGGAACATAGTAACTATCTTAGAAAGTACAGAAACATACCTATCAAATTGGGAAACAGAACATACCCTGATCAGACGGCTCATATAGGAACCGTCTGATCAGGGTATTCTCTGCTTGCAGATGTGTTTATATGAGGGAAAGGGTTAAAGTGGACGTCCCTACAATGAACGCATATTTTCCATAATATCACAAAAGTTGGTATTTGTTATGCTCAATCACTTTTATGAAGATTGTAAATTTGAACTTATATCGAAAAATGCCCCTGTGATACAATAAATCCGATTTAATCAATACTTATAATTTTTGTTCTACAATAAAGTATTATCGGCCTTTTTTCGTTCACATTTTCCGCGTTTTGTCGATAATCATCGATCCCTCCATTGTTTACGTAATAGCTTTTCTTGGAAGTGGTCGGAGAGACGCAATAGCGCGAACAGAGACGAAACTAAAACCCAACCCGAATAAAACTGAAACATCGGGAAATACAAATCATCGATATCAAACACATGGATGTTTTGTCATTTTCAACGTTTATTGGATAGTGTTTCTTGCGGTATACTACTTCTCAACATATAAACAAACGAGTTTTGTATATTTTAGGTATTTTTGAAACGCGTCGAATGTAGGGACTTCCCCTTTAACGAGTTCTTATCTTTCAAACTTCTATAAATTTTAGTATATATTTATTGAACATGTCATTTATAAGTACCAGTAATGGGCTGCATCAGAAGAGAACATCCTTTTCAGTCGGTCGCTACGCTTGTCTTTTTGCTTGTGCGATGACAGACCGTGGGTAGTACTCTATGATGGTATACTCTTAAACCCACAAATGGGATGAGCTTACTAGACTCATATATTGCCTTTTCTCTGTCGTGCCTTTAACGGCTTCCCTGCAGTTGCTCTGTCTTCAGCAAAGTCATTGAGTACATATTTGACGGATTTTCACAGTTGTTATAATATGTTTTATATTTTGTACTGTGATTACCGTCTTCTATGTTGTGGAAAAGTTCGGCGGGGATGCCTGTTTGTTCAGGTTGATAGCTTTCATCTCGTGCGTGTGCGTGTTTGTGTATGTTCACCTGTCCATTTGTGTTAGTCTGGTGTCTTTGTACTTGTGCGTTTGTTCGTGTTTAAACTTTCCATCTCCTGTGTGTGTGTGTGTCGGTGTAGACTGACAGCACCCACCGCATTGAGAAGTAACATTTAATTGGGGTCTACATTGTTTGTTTTTACAAAGTGTGGCCTGTATATTATACTGTTTTATTCTGTAATACTTTGTTGATTCCTTTTTTTGTGAAATTGTCTTCCTTGCGTCCTGTTTCATCCTGTTTTGTCCATTTCTGTAATTTGTTACCACATAGACATGCCTTTAAACCCCTTTGCAAACAGAGTATACCAGGCCAGAACGCTCGAATAGGAGGAGGATTATGTTTGGGTCTGCTCTGTTTTCTTGTGGACTTTCATTGATCTGATTCTACAGTTTCTACTATAGCCAAACTGTTGTGTGTGCATATGCCATTATGAAAATTATTCTAATGATGACAGTGTCATAATTTCCTTAACAAAATCCAGCAGTGAAGAATCAAAAGAGATTTTTCATGAACAACACTATAGTCGAAAAATGGCTTTGAAAAGAAACAAATTACGTTTATCAAGGACTGCAGTTGCACAAAACGTCTTTATAACAGAGTAGACTATATTAGCCCTTTCCGTCAATTAAACACCTCTTCAAGTGTAGGAGCCGTCTAAAAAATGTCTTCTATGTTTGCTTATGATGATCGATATCTAATGGTACAGCTTTTGTCAAATCAAAAATATCCCTTTAAAACTTGAGCTAATAAATATTCATATATTTCATGAATATTCAACAGAAAAAGAGTTAAGATGGATAATAATTCTGAAAGTTGGAGATCCTTCGAAAGCAAATGTAGCAATGCGAAAACGGAAAATTGCAGACTCGGTTTTATTTAGTCCGTTCATGAGTAGCAATTAAAAGCGCAACAATACTCATACCCCCTACCACCGGCTTCAGCAGCATTCAATTTTCAAATCTAATAACATCAAAACTAATGATCCCGAATGACTGTAAAATATATCAACACTGAGAATGAAGTATGGGGCGACTTTTTTACGGCCGCAACACAAGCACTTAAAATCTGCTGTTGTAAAGTACATATATTCTGAAAGTGGGATATCCTCCGAAAGCAAAAGTAGCAATGAGAAAAGAGAAAATTGCAGACTCGAGTGTTATTGAGTCTGTTCATGAGTAGTAATTAAAAGTACAACACTGATAACGCCCCAAGCACCGGCAATAAACCGTATTCTCCCTAATAAACACAACTTACTTCTGAGGAGAAACTCATAAATGAATAAAACCCTATATAATAATAATTAAATATAAGGCTTTTTAAATCCAGGTGTTAGCTTAATGTAGACTGAAAGCAATGCAGAAAGCTTACCTAGGATTTTTCTGCATTACTTTTATTATGCATTAATCAGTCAACAGTGTACAAGATGCAAGAAACTACTTTTACAAAATGATACACCATTGGAGGGTGTGTATAAGAGACAATACAGTGCCTGAAACTCTTATTTCTCAGCCAAACGATATCCTGTATTAATACCTATTAGAAAACATATTGGAGAGGCAAATCTAACGAATGTCAACAAGATAATGTTTTATGGAGAAATATGGAACAATATTTTACCAAGTTTCTAAATACTTTTCTTATGTAGAGCTCTGTCTAAAGTTTAACACTGTCATGTTTTGTGAATATGTCTTTCAACCCTTTACTCCACGAGTATTTATATACGGCATAATGACATCCTGGATATTAGTGACTATAGTCACATATGATCACATACTTTGGCCATGGCAGCAACTGTGGAATGAGATCTATTTAATTACATAAGCAAACAGAGTAGACTCAGATCCTAGAGTAGCTGTCTGATCTGGGTTTATTGTGATTACAAATCCATTAAAAGGTATTATAGAATAAAAGATTAATAATCATATAATTATATTAAAATGTTTAAAACTTGCCATTCATTGTTCATTTTACAGTATGATCTGTTATGTGAATTCTTTATTATTAATCCTTTGTATGAATGAAATGTATAAAAGAACACAATTAAACATACCAGCTATATTTAGCCCTGTGTTTTTGATCTTAAGCCTTTGAACGTGTTTCGTCATACAGCCGAACCTGTCTTAAGCGGTCATTAAAAACACATATGGTTGCTTAATGCTTGCAAATGCACGAAAAGGTTTATATGAGGGAAAGGGTTAAGAATCAGTACGAAAGGGTTAAACTTGCTTGATGATTAAAAATGACAAACAGTGCAGACTCTGTGTCTACAATTTTGCAAATAACAGTGCATGCACATCCTGCATTTAAAGGGAAAAGTGCTTCAAAGGTATTTCTAGTAAATGAAAATTTCAATAAAAACCCATGAGACGTCGACATTTATTTGTATTAAAACGACAATGTCAATACACAAATACATAGATCATCAAAGCGTTATTTAGTACGATTTTCTTATGGATTCCAGGGCGCCATATGCCTCTGTGATTATACATATTTTCAAAAATTGCAAACCCGCAGCCTATAAACACGTGGTTACAGGCATCGTGCGACCTCCGCATGGGCATCGTATTGAGGCCGCACAAAAATTTTCAGTAGACATGTAGCCAGACATGTCCGTGCAATACCCGTGAAATCATACGGCTATCTTGCTGCAACCTCACAGCGACCGCACGATGGCTGTGCGGCGATTTTGAGATTTCTATTGGGTGCATATTTATTTGACATTTCCCGCATTAATATTTTGTCTAGCTATAGAAGATGGAACAATCCCGCTGTTCTTCATGTGGAACCCTCACAGGCTTCGTACAGGCTCCACACGATTGCCTTATCCAAGCGGAGACAGCGTGGTGACTGCACAGAGATCGCACGATCTCCGTACGGTCGCCTCTCAGTCATCGTATGGATAAGCCCGATCACTAAACACAATCGTACGATGATTGTAGACAATGTAAACAAAAACATCGCAGTCCATAGATTCTACGATGCTAAACAACATCGTAGGAAAATCGCAAACAAAGAAATCATACGGCCTCCTTGGCAAATGCAAACTAGGCATTACCAAACATGTGGTTCATCAGTTTTGTTTTGTTAAATTATAATGTCAATACACAACCCATGGTTCATCGAAGCTCATTTAGTTAAATGACAATGTCAACACAAACGCATCAGGCGGCAACGTTTATATGTAGTTAAACGGCAATGTCAATACACAAGCACGTGGTTCACCAAAGCTCATTTTAGTTAAATGACAATATCAATACATACACATGTTATTCACCAAAGCTCAGTTTAGTTAAATGGCATTGTAAATATACAAACCCACGATACAACACTACCAAAGATAACCTTCTTTCGTTAGGCATGTATAGTATCCATTAATAGAGTTTTAGAGGGATTGTTAACCTTAGGACAGCTACGAACAAATTGTGATTACGTTTGCAAACACTAATGGATCCACGTTAGAGTCACTAGACAGCTCACCCGGATTCAGAACTATTTGCCACTATAATTGAATACAGTGAAGAAAGTGGGTATAAAATTAACCCTTTCGGTGCCGAATTTCTGATTGTAGACTGCAAAACAATTATGTAAAGCAAGAAAATGAGATAAATAAATGCAATTTTTTAAAGGAATCAGACACAGCTTTAGAGACTGAGACAAATAATGAATTTCCTGACCAGACGCTAGCTTGAATAAGATACGTTTGTGAAACATTATGTCCCCAATATGACATTTAACCTGATGTATAACTCTGACCTTCCAATATAAAACAAGATATGTTTGCGAAACACTATGCCCACGATATCACATTTTACCTTGATGTATGACCTTGATCTAAGTCAATCCTAAAAATGTTCGCCTCTATAAACTCCACATGCATGCCATGTATGTATGTACAATGGCGACAACAGTATCACCAATGTTAAAGTTGGGGACAAACTGACAAACCAGTCAACCAACCAACCAACAGCCAAAACAAATATGACCTTTGACATTGATGTATGACACTGACCTTAATACGTCACCCTTCAAAACGTTCGCCTCTATAAGTAGCACATGCTGCCAAGTTTGAAGTATGTATGTGCAATGGCGACAACTTTATCACAACGAAAATGTTATGATAGACAAACATATCAAACAACAGACAGAACAAAAACAATATGCCCCCAATCACAAATCTAAGGGTGGCATACAAAGTAGGGTATGATCTAGAAGTGCACTATTTATCGTGGTGCATAGTTGTGACACTGGTAGTGAAAGGGTTAAGTTTAAAAATAAGGTTGACATTTCTTTGTGAAATAAATCCTTGCTCAACATGTTAGATTTGTATAAGATAAGGACGACCACAGTGAATGTTAGTTAAGTCTTCATTGTCCGTGCACATTTCAGCAAATGTTTCACAATGCATCCAAAGTCGTTGATATCTTTCGATATATGGTTCTTCTGCTTCATCTTTTTGGGGTGAACGTTGAGTGCAACCTGAGACAAAACTCAGAAACATTACATTTCCTAGAAACAAAAACTCTATTATATCAAACACCCTTTCAACACTGAATTTTTAGAGTGGACTAGTTCATTGTTGTCCACTCAGTATGATTGGCTTATACTTGATAGATGATTTAACCCTTTATTCTATGAATATTCATGAATACTAATTAAATGAATTGTTATAATAGAACATAAACCCAGGATCATTTGACAATGGCAGAAACTGTAGAATCTAATCTGTATTATATCATAGGCAAACAAAGCAGATCCTGATCATATGACACTCAGAGGAGCGTTCTGACCTGGGTCTACTCTGTTTACAAAAAAACACAGAAATGTTTATTTATGGAGTAAAGTATTAATGACAATTATGACAAATTCTGTCTTATTAAAGGGCCCCTTCTTAGGAGCCCTTTGATCTGGGTCATACTGTTTGCTAATAACTGTGCATACGTGTCAAAAAATCAAAGGGTTAAGGCCAAAAAAATAACCATAGTGTGGAACTATGTATCAAGTGATAGTAGAAAATAGCACTGATCTAAGACAGCGACAATTGTATGAAATGTATGCGAAATTTCCACACTTTAAACCTTTCCCTGTTCATTATTAATGTAGGAAAAAATGACATCTTTTATATATTAAGCTGATATATTATAATGGCATATGTACATATGAAAATTTGGTATTAGCATTGGAACATTACAACCCACCCCGTTCTAACACTAAATCAAATACCATTATCGGTCTTTAAGACAGTTTGCAGCTTAATGCAGGGTGGACGTGATGCAGAAATATCCTCTAGGAACTTTCTGCACGACTTTTACCCTGCATTAACTTTCCTTAATCGTATAAATACGCATTTGTAATCAGGGTAGACCCAGATCCGACGGTTCCTATAGGATCCATCAGATCAGGGTCTGCTCTGTTTGCTCTTGATATATTACAGATCTGATTCTACAGGTTTCGTTAAAAAAACTCCCTTGAATAGTTTACATGATGACACTTTCAGCTAATTAATATTCATGATGTCATAATTTGTTACATAAATACTGAACAGGGAAGGGATTAAGCTGCAAACTGCCTAAATATGTATATATTGTCAAGTTATTTCAATGATACCTCAATTTATAACCTCCGTGCAAAAGTGTGTCAGGATAATTTCAGTTTATACTTCCTGGCCATTCAATAGTTTGTGAAGACCAAGGAATGCATACCTGATCCGTATTCTCTTGGCCTACGTAAACATCCTTTATGCACAGATTGCCGTGGCCAAGTCCAAAGTGGTGCAAACAGTGAAGTGATCCCACTATTGACAGAGAAATCATCAATATTTCAGAGGGTGTCAGACGGGCATTTCCGGTTAGCAAATTATCCAGTGGTTGGTAATCGACTGGCCTTGAGTTGATGATTGAATTTGAGGTCCAGAATCTAAGCATGCGACTGCTGATACCTGGAATAGCACAAATACATATCACATGAAGACATTTTAAACACAAGACTCAGCAGTTATTAGTATTTGAATGAAAAGAAGGCAGGCATGCATATTCATTCCTCTTCTCTCTAATACTTTTTGCCGACAATTCTATCCAGCAACTTCAGTACATAACAACTTAACTGTCCTTTATGACTTAGGGAGCTTTCTAAACACTTTAATACATGAGTATTGTTGTAAGAAATGGTGCCATCATGAATGTTAATTAGGTTATTGTTATTATAACACAGGACGACAGAAATGTTTTGGCATGGCAGAAGCTGTACAATCATGAAACTTGCCTCAAATGTTAACCAAGTTAAGACGATGTGCAGAACACATGTGGCAGTCATGTCGGCTCAAGGTCATTGTCACATTTGAAGGTCAAGTGTTTTAAACTTCAATTTCCATTACATTTTCGTGTCCGCTCCATATCTTCTAAACCCTTTGGAGGATGCTTATAAAACTTTAGTCAGATGTTAGCTAAATTTAGACGAAGTGCAGAACCCATATGACAGCCATGTCGACTCAAGGTCAAGTGCAATTTCGAGTCCGCTCCTTACGTCATTTACCATACAAAGGATTTTCGTGAGATTTGCCTCAAATGTTAACCAAATTGAGACGATGTGCAGAACACATGTGGCAGTCATATTGGCTCAAGGTCAAGGTAACATATGAAGGTCAAGTTTTTAACCTGCAATATCCATTACATGTTCTTGTCCGTTTCATATCTTCTAAAGCCTTTGAAGGATGTTCATAAAACCTGAGTCAAATGTTAGCTAAATTGAGACGATGAGCAGAACACAAGTGACTGTCATGTCGGCTCAAGGTCAATGTCACATTTGTAATGTAATTCCTTGGCCGCTCTATATCTCCTATACCCCTGCAAGGAACTTCATGAAGCTTTTCCAAAATGTTAACCAAGTTGAGACGATGTGCAGAACACATGTTGCAGTCATGTCAGCTCAATATCAAGGCCACATTTGGAAGTCAAGTTATCTAACCTTCAACTATCACGCTGGCCTCTTTGCATGTACGCCGACAAGAAAGGTTTAGTACTCTATGAAGGCGACCTCTTAAATCCAGAAATGGAAGGAGAACGTCGGATATCTGTACTATTTCATTTTTGTCGTACCCTTTATTACTTTTCTACAGTTACTCTGTTTGCAGCTCAATCATTGAGTACACTAGCGATAGGTGGATACAGTATGTTCAATTAAATGTTTTTTTGTTATACATGCACTTTACCACTGTATTTGCTGTCGCGGTTGTTGTAGATTAGTCGGAGAGGGGATACGTTTATTTACACTGTTTGTCTTTTAGGATGGGGATGGAATAAGGGTGAGGTTGGGCGCCCATAAACCGGTTTAAACCCCCGGTGACTTTTGTCACTGACCGTTCCAAGGCGGTACTTCCATCTTCCTCCTATTGAATGTTTGTTTTGTCTTTGTGCGTCTCTTGTTGTTTTTTCTACCCATGTACATTTGCTGTTTCCTTGTGTTGCTGTTCGGGCGAGTGTTTGTTCTGTATGTGGTATTTCCTGCATGACTCATTTTTGTACTTTTATTATCACAACAGTGTTGCTTGTGCCGTGTGGTGGCCGTAAAAAGTCTCCCCGTACACGTAATCGATGTTGTTATCATTCTCTTGCAGGATATGCAAGTAACATACACAACTCTCATTCGCCTCTTACATCATCATAAGTATGTCATGCACCTCGTGGTAGGTGTTGTGTTCACCAACAATTTGATGCACTTGGTAGCTACACTTATGTAATTGACGTGTTGTTGAACACAATACAGGTGCCCCTCTATCACTTTCCAATATGAATAAAGTTAAAATACCTCGAATAGAACTAAAAGCTTTAAATATGCAATCTGTGTCGTCTGTACAAGTACCCAGAAATATTTCTAATTTCTCTTCCCTTCAACCTTTTGTTCGTTTAAAACAACTTAATCTTCAGTCGGCTTCATCTTTTCACATACCATCTCTTTCTATTAATAAATGTTTTTTCAATGGACCAAGAGTTGTACTTTCACCTTTAAAATCTGTTATCCAAAATGTTTCTTCTATTCGTAAACGGTCCTTATGCAGACGACACAGAGTGTATCCAATTATCCAAAAGTGCTTTGCTAAGAGGTGCATATGTTGTAGTAACATTTCTTGTAATTCCACTATAAAATCTACAGTTAATGGTAGAACATTTAATGTCAAGATAAACTCAGACGTTGATTGTACTACTACTAACGTTATTTATGTTTTAACTTGAAACGCGCCTAGTTGCGGTATACAGTACGTAGGACAAACAGGACGTGCTTTGAAAACTCGATTTCGTGAGCATGCATATCAGTGTCGAAATCGTAAACTAAACAATTTTTTATACCAACACTTTCGGAAATCTGGCCATTCTTTTAAAGATGTTTTAGTACAAATTGTTGAGCATATAACATACGATAAGGAGGCGACTAGTAGCTTTAAATCGAAAGCTAGATTTATATCTGAATTAAATTGGATCAAAAAATTGCAAACACCTTTTCCTTTAGGACTGAATGATAATATTTACCAGACTGGAAATATTTCAAAAGAACCAGATATAGATATTTTTTCAATTTTTTCTATTAGAAAACGCAAATCTCGATCGCATGGCATTCGCAAGAATGGTAATGTTAAACGAAAATCTCGTTTGAAATTGACTCTTCTTGATCTACATACTTTACGCCTAATTTCGGGTAAACATGCCATGCTTTCTAGACTTTCCTCCTTATCTATATGTTCATTAAAAGAAATTGACGAGCAAGCCGATAAAATTATTTTTCGAACAGATCCTCTCATAGGAACTGCTAGTTTGATACAAAGCTTTACTCTACATGTTCTCAGACCGCACATCGACAAATTATCTGAACACCAAAGATTCTTCTTGAAAATTCCTTTTATTAATAAAGGTATTGATTTTATTGACCTACAAAGTATTTTTAGAGACAAAAATGTAATTGACACTATTCCTAAATACTTTAAAAATACAGAACCACCTATCATCTGCTACAAATATAACAAACCCATCAGAAATACAATTTTCAACTACAATAAAATTGTGGCCGACCTTAATATTAATGATAATATTCCTGATAATTGAGATTGCGCCACCTCAAAATTTTGCTATTCTCCGGCTGGTCATGTGATTACTGGTAATTTTGAGATAATTAAAGATAAACGTCTACGATCTCTTTTGAATAAAGGTCCCAAATATAGAATACCATCCTTGATAGATTTTAACTCTTGTCGAGTTCAGATTGCGGAGGCTTTACAAAATTTTAGTATTAAATGGTGTCGAAGAGAACATGTTGAGTCTACTGCCCTTTCTTGTTGGAAAAAACTAATTTTTGATATAATTGATAAACGCATTTCCTTTTACAGCTCTAATAAACACCTTCTTCCACCTAAACCTAGAACTTCATTTAGACATCTTAAAAAGGGTTTGCAGGATTTCCATTCAAAATACGTTTTTGTTCCTGCTGATAAGGCATCAAATAATGTGATTATTATTTGACGATTACATTATATCGATGTCTTGAAGCAGGAAATTACTAATACCAAGTCATACATTTCAGTTACCACTGACGAAAAGACCATCATTTCAGACCATGTCAAAAAGTGTGAACAATTTGGAACCGATATTAAAATTACACAACATAAACTTCCTACTATGTATTGGTTACCAAAACTACATAAAAAACCATATAAAGCGCGTTTCATTGCAAATTCTAGTTCATGTACAACTACTAAATTGTCTATACTTTTGACTTCTTGCTTAACGAAGGTAAAGGAACATTTAAAATTTTACTGTGATAAGACTTATGAAAATTCTGGAATAAATCTCTTCTGGTCTATTAAGAACTCTTCAGAAGTCTTAAACAAACTTAAGAACAAAAGGTATCTTGCATCCACTGTAAGCACGTACGACTTTTCTACTCTGTACACAACTCTTCCTCATGTTTTAATTAAGGATAAGCTTACTAACTTGATCCAGAAAGTATTTGCCCGAGAAAAAACATCATTCTTGGCATGTAATGCTGAAAAAGCTTTCTTTACTGACGAGCAAATGAAGTATTACACCAATTGGACTTGCTCAGAAGTTTGCGAAGCACTAACCTTTCTTTTGGACAACATATTTGTACGTTATGGGAATGCTATATACCGTCAGGTAATTGGTATTCCCATGGGTACGAATTGTGCACCACTTGTCGCAGATTTGTTTTTGTACTGCTATGAGAGAGATTTCATGTTGAGTTTGAATCCTCAATCACAAGAAGATGTTATAAAAGCCTTCAATGATACTTGTCGATATTTGGATGATATTTTTAACTTAGATAACCCTTTCTTTAATGCTCTGATTCCTACAATTTATCCTAAAGAACTCAAATTGAATAAAGCTAACCCGTCCGACAATTATGCAGCGTTTCTTGACCTAGACCTTAAAATTAATAATGGAATGATTTCTTCTAAAATATATGACAAAAGAGATGATTTTGATTTTAATATTGTAAATTTTCCTCATCTTGACGGGGATGTTCCCCGTGCTCCATCTTACGGGGTTTATATATCTCAACTTATTCGTTTTGCTAGAGCTTGTTCATCTATTGACGATTTTAACAGTCGAAATCTCATTTTAACTGAAAAACTGCTTAAACAAGGATATAGATACCATAAACTAAGAAAAACTTTCTCTAAATTTTACTATCGAAATCTCTCGCTTATTGGCAAGTACAAATGTAATCTCAAGGTACTTTTGCGACACGGTATTTCACATCCTGAATTTTATGGTGATGTGATTTACAAACTTCGTAGAATTATTGGACATACCCATTTTCTCACTTTGTTCATCAAATATATAAAACAATTCATTAAAAAGGGATATGATCCTGTATTATTACAACATACTGCATGTTTGGTTGTGAACCCTTTTACAGTTGGCAATCACGCTGGCCTCTTTGCATGTACGCCGACAAGAAAGGTTTAGTACTCTATGAAGGCGACCTCTTAAATCCAGAAATGGAAGGAGAACGTCGGATATCTGTACTATTTCATTTTTGTCGTACCCTTTATTACTTTTCTACAGTTACTCTGTTTGCAGCTCAATCATTGAGTACACTAGCGATAGGTGGATACAGTATGTTCAATTAAATGTTTTTTTGTTATACATGCACTTTACCACTGTATTTGCTGTCGCGGTTGTTGTAGATTAGTCGGAGAGGGGATACGTTTATTTACACTGTTTGTCTTTTAGGATGGGGATGGAATAAGGGTGAGGTTGGGCGCCCATAAACCGGTTTAAACCCCCGGTGACTTTTGTCACTGACCGTTCCAAGGCGGTACTTCCATCTTCCTCCTATTGAATGTTTGTTTTGTCTTTGTGCGTCTCTTGTTGTTTTTTCTACCCATGTACATTTGCTGTTTCCTTGTGTTGCTGTTCGGGCGAGTGTTTGTTCTGTATGTGGTATTTCCTGCATGACTCATTTTTGTACTTTTTTTCCATTACATTCTCATGTCCGCTCGCTCCATATCTTCTACGACCTTTGAATGATGTTCACAAAGTTTTAGTCAAATGTTAGCTAAAATGAGACAATGTGCAGACAATGTGCAGAACACACGTAACATTCATGTCATCTCAAGGTCATGTCCCATTTGAAGGTCAAGTATAATTTCGTGTTTGCTATATATATCCTATACCCCTGGAAGGATTATCATGAAACTTGCCTCAAAAGTACATGTGTAAATAAAGTTAAAACAATATACAGAACACATGCGCCAGTCATCCTTGTTCAAGGTCAATGTCACATTTGAAGGTCAAATGTTTTAACCTTCAATTTCCATTACATGTTTGTGTCCGCAAACTTCTTCGAGATAAGAGAGTTTGAGTCAGCCTATTTCTAACTTAGAAACTTTCTCAATGTGACAGCTTAATGCTGGTCAAAAGTAATGGTGGACACTCTTGTATGTTTAAACATTCCTTGTGGCCTGCATCAAGTTGCCACATGACTTTATGGATATATGCAGGGACTAATTTTAGAACAATTCTGTATTTCAAGTTGTTTAATTGAATTATTCGAGTTCGAGATATGGAAGTTCATTGTGTTTCATCTGAGGTTTTACAAAAGTTATTTCAATTACGCTTTCCATTTACCTTTTTTCGTGGGTTGCTGGTTTTCGTCTAGGCGTGGATTAAAACTCTGAAAATGTAAAATGGTACGGGTTTTAGCATATTAGTATATAAGACACATCTATGTAAATTGACAGAAATAACCACATGCCTCACTCAACGCATTTCGTTCTAATCTGCATGAGATGCTACGTCTTTAAATCAACCCTTTACCTGTTCAGTATTCACGTATTCTTTTAAAACGACATATGAACACAGGGAAATTTTGCTCAGACAGATACTGTAGAACTAGATCTATGTTCTACACTAAGTAAACTACTCATGCATATGCGAGAAAAGGGCGTTTATAGGAAGAATAAACAGATGGCAGTACTTTGCAAATGGACGAAACCTAAGTATTATTAAACGAACGTAGTGGTTAAACATTTCCTCGATTAATATTTATATGAGAAATAATGACATCGCGCATATTATTAGTTTAATTTTTATAACGACACATTTGGTCATGGCAGACTATCAAATCATATCTATATTATTTCATAAGCAAACAGAGTAGATCCCTGTACAGACGGCTCCTACAGGGTCTACTCTGTTTGCAACAGAACATAAAGGCGTATTTATGGAGTAAAGCGGTAAGTGGTGAATATACAGTAAAACCTCTCTATAACGGCCACTAGATTACATCAAGTATTTTGTGTTAAATGCAGGTGGCTGCTTAAAGCAAGGTGAAAGTAAAACAGAACGCTCCTATAGGAGCGTTCTGTTTTACTTTCACATTGTTTTAAGCAGCCACCTGCCCTAAATACCAACTAATTAACACAATTCAGTGGCCGTTATAGAGAGGTTTTACTGTAGTGGATACATAAGTTATATTCCAACATACACACCGGTCATCTCGACATCTCGAATGTCGAAGGATAAACAGCACTCACTAACAGAAAGTAATCCTGTTTTTGTTCGACTGTGACTCTAAAAGTACAAAAATGAGTCATGCAGGAAATACCACATACAGAACAAACACTCGCCCGAACAGCAACACAAGGAAACAGCAAATGTACATGGGTAGAAAAAACAACAAGAGACGCACAAAGACAAAACAAACATTCAATAGGAGGAAGATGGAAGTACCGCCTTGGAACGGTCAGTGACAAAAGTCACCGGGGGTTTAAACCGGTTTATGGGCGCCCAACCTCACCCTTATTCCATCCCCATCCTAAAAGACAAACAGTGTAAATAAACGTATCCCCTCTCCGACTAATCTACAACAACCGCGACAGCAAATACAGTGGTAAAGTGCATGTATAACAAAAAACATTTAATTGAACATACTGTATCCACCTATCGCTAGTGTACTCAATGATTGAGCTGCAAACAGAGTAACTGTAGAAAAGTAATAAAGGGTACGACAAAAATGAAATAGTACAGATATCCGACGTTCTCCTTCCATTTCTGGATTTAAGAGGTCGCCTTCATAGAGTACTAAACCTTTCTTGTCGACGTACATGCAAAGAGGCCAGCGTGATTGCCAACTGTAAAAGGGTTCACAACCAAACATGCAGTATGTTGTAATAATACAGGATCATATCCCTTTTTAATGAATTGTTTTATATATTTGATGAACAAAGTGAGAAAATGGGTATGTCCAATAATTCTACGAAGTTTGTAAATCACATCACCATAAAATTCAGGATGTGAAATACCGTGTCGCAAAAGTACCTTGAGATTACATTTGTACTTGCCAATAAGCGAGAGATTTCGATAGTAAAATTTAGAGAAAGTTTTTCTTAGTTTATGGTATCTATATCCTTGTTTAAGCAGTTTTTCAGTTAAAATGAGATTTCGACTGTTAAAATCGTCAATAGATGAACAAGCTCTAGCAAAACGAATAAGTTGAGATATATAAACCCCGTAAGATGGAGCACGGGGAACATCCCCGTCAAGATGAGGAAAATTTACAATATTAAAATCAAAATCATCTCTTTTGTCATATATTTTAGAAGAAATCATTCCATTATTAATTTTAAGGTCTAGGTCAAGAAACGCTGCATAATTGTCGGACGGGTTAGCTTTATTCAATTTGAGTTCTTTAGGATAAATTGTAGGAATCAGAGCATTAAAGAAAGGGTTATCTAAGTTAAAAATATCATCCAAATATCGACAAGTATCATTGAAGACTTTTATAACATCTTCTTGTGATTGAGGATTCAAACTCAACATGAAATCTCTCTCATAGCAGTACAAAAACAAATCTGCGACAAGTGGTGCACAATTCGTACCCATGGGAATACCAATTACCTGACGGTATATAGCATTCCCATAACGTACAAATATGTTGTCCAAAAGAAAGGTTAGTGCTTCGCAAACTTCTGAGCAAGTCCAATTGGTGTAATACTTCATTTGCTCGTCAGTAAAGAAAGCTTTTTCAGCATTACATGCCAAGAATGATGTTTTTTCTCGGGCAAATACTTTCTGGATCAAGTTAGTAAGCTTATCCTTAATTAAAACATGAGGAAGAGTTGTGTACAGAGTAGAAAAGTCGTACGTGCTTACAGTGGATGCAAGATACCTTTTGTTCTTAAGTTTGTTTAAGACTTCTGAAGAGTTCTTAATAGACCAGAAGAGATTTATTCCAGAATTTTCATAAGTCTTATCACAGTAAAATTTTAAATGTTCCTTTACCTTCGTTAAGCAAGAAGTCAAAAGTATAGACAATTTAGTAGTTGTACATGAACTAGAATTTGCAATGAAACGCGCTTTATATGTTTTTTTATGTAGTTTTGGTAACCAATACATAGTAGGAAGTTTATGTTGTGTAATTTTAATATCGGTTCCAAATTGTTCACACTTTTTGACATGGTCTGAAATGATGGTATTTTCGTCAGTGGTAACTGAAATGTATGACTTGGTATTAGTAATTTCCTGCTTCAAGACATCGATATAATGTAATCGTCAAATAATAATCACATTATTTGATGCCTTATCAGCAGGAACAAAAACGTATTTTGAATGGAAATCCTGCAAGCCCTTTTTAAGATGTCTAAATGAAGTTCTAGGTTTAGGTGGAAGAAGGTGTTTATTAGAGCTGTAAAAGGAAATGCGTTTATCAATTATATCGAAAATTAGTTTTTTCCAACAAGAAAGGGCAGTAGACTCAACATGTTCTCTTCGACACCATTTAATACTAAAATTTTGTAAAGCCTCCGCAATCTGAACTCGACAAGAGTTAAAATCTATCAAGGATGGTATTCTATATTTGGGACCTTTATTCAAAAGAGATCGTAGACGTTTATCTTTAATTATCTCAAAATTACCAGTAATCACATGACCAGCCGGAGAATAGCAAAATTTTGAGGTGGCGCAATCTCAATTATCAGGAATATTATCATTAATATTAAGGTCGGCCACAATTTTATTGTAGTTGAAAATTGTATTTCTGATGGGTTTGTTATATTTGTAGCAGATGATAGGTGGTTCTGTATTTTTAAAGTATTTAGGAATAGTGTCAATTACATTTAGTTCATATTAGTTTGGAAAAGCATGTTTCGGTCAAGTGACAAAATGACTAGAAATACTGTAAAAGTATTTCTAGATATCGCAGACGGTAGTATCTGTTTAACCACCTTTTACACATAGTCAGTAAATGGCATAATTCCGAAGCAATGTGTTTGTACTTCAAAAGCATCATCTGCTGTTCGAAATGTCCAACAATTTGATTGCCATTAAACTATTACTTCCTCAAATTTTCGTTGTTTATAAATCCACTAAATTTGTGAGGGTAAACTTTAATTATCTGTATGTGTTGGTGCATTTCTCATTCTTAGACTCGTTATACCGAATTCTTTGTATACAGTAGAAATTGACTTTAAAAGCGACCATCAATTTATTGAAAACACGAATCTTAAAAAGCAGGTAGTTACTTAATGCAGGGCGAAAGTAATGCAAAAAGATCGAATAGGCGCATTCTGCATTGCTTTCGACATACATTAAGTTCCTACCTGTCTGAAAGAATAATTAAATAATCGTTTAAGACGGATTCTACTGTGGATTATAATAAGTTAAATAAAATGTGATCCACGGGACACGGATGCCCGCGCCAGGTTTTGTAAATTGCATTAGAATTGATTGACTTAAGGTTTGCATGTTTGCCTCGTGCAGATTTATTTCTATCACTTAAGTTTAGCTCTATTCATTAAGTAAGTTTTTCCGAATTCTCAAATGAAAAAGAATGTCTTGAAATAATGTCTTAAAAAGTTTTATTCTTCTGTAATGACTTGAAAATGAAACATTACACGATATTAATATTTTATGTGGTAAGTCTCAAAAGGAAGCCATGTTAGTTTCCTTGTGTTGCTGTTCGGGCGACAGTTTGTTCTGTATGTGGTGTTTCCTGCATGACTCATTTTTGTACTTTTATCTAAAATATTCTGAAAGTACAATATTAGTCATGGGGGAAACACCACATACAAAACAAACAGCCACCCGAACAACATAACAACAAGAAAACACAGCAAATGTACATGACTATCAAAACATAAAGAGACACATAAAGACAAACAAAAAAATTATAGGAATTTTATGGTGAGGTGATTTACAAACTTAAAATTATTGGACATACCATTTTCTCACTTTAAATATTCATTAAAAAGGGATAGTATTCTATAGTACTACAACATACTGCATGTCTGGTTGTCAACCCTTTTACATTTGGAAATCACGTTGGTCTCTTTGCATGTACGCTGACAAAAAAGGCTCTATGAAAGCGACCTCTTAAATCCGGAAACAGAAGGAGGTCGTAGGATAGCTGTACTATTTCGTTTTATGTCGTACCCTTTATTACTTTTCTACAGTTACTATGTTTGCAGCTCAATTATTGAGTACACTAGCAATAAGTGGATACAGTTTGTTTCACTTAAATGTTTTCATGCACTTTACCATTATTTTTGCCAACGCGGTGGTTGTAGATTAGTCGGAGAGGGGAAACAATTATTTTTACTGTCTTTTAGGGTTGGGTGGAATAATAAATGTGAGGTTAAGCCCCCCTAAACTGGTGTAAACCCCAGTGACTTTTGTCACTGACCGTTCCAATGCGGTACTTCCATCTTCTCCCTAGTGTGTGTTTAATTTGTCTTTGTGCGTCTCTGTATGCCTTTGGTAGTTATGTACATTTGCTGTGTTTTCTTGTTTCTGTTCGGGCGGTTGTTTGTTCTGTGTATGGTGTTCCCTGCATGACTTTTACTATGATTATCTATGTTGTGGGTAAGTCCAGCGGGGATACCTTTATTTACAATAATTGTAAAGCTAGGGTGACTTTGAGAGAAGTGCGAGGTTAGGACGTCCGTAAACCGGTTTAAACCCCCAGTGGTGTTTTTGCTGCTGACCGTGCCAAGGCGGTACTCTCTTTGTCACCCTTCCTTTTGTTTGCCTTGCGTCTTTGTGCTTGTGGTTTGTTCATGTTGTGGAACGTTTGTCCCTGGTTCTTGTGTCTCTTTTGGTGTTTTCTGTGTTCATTTCGTGTGTGTGTGTGCGTTTGGGTGTGTGGTTGTGTGTGTGTGTGTGTCATGCTGTCTGTCGGTGTTTTGGTGGTGGTTGCGTCTTGCATGTGGCTTTGCCTGCTTGACTTTACTACTTTTCCATTTATAAGCACAATAGTGTTGTTTGTGCAGTGTGGCGGCGGTGAAACGTCTCCCCGTACATCCAATCAATATTGTTTTCTTCCTCTTGCAGGGATTGCTCTACATTCAATGTGTTTCCTCATACCTTTACACCGTACTTTGCACTTCATGGTGGCTTCCGTACTCACCGACATATTGTGTGACTATTTTAATTTCCCTTTTAAGATGTGTGTCCTTTGTGTTTTCTCTAGTGTGACTTTACCTTATTTGTGTTTCTTCTTACTTTTTACCCATTCAATGTTTCACTATTCATTATTTCATTTATATTCTTAGTCTTCTTTATTTTTGTCATAAACTCTGGTATGTTTTATATTATTTTACACCACTTTTCGTTACATACGTATGTCGCTTTTTACAGAAGGGTGCTACAATTACTACACAAAATATGAATAGTCTCCCTAAACTCAAAATTAATAACTTAAACTTACACTCTGTGTCTTCCGTTCAGATTCCTCATAACCTGGCTAATTTCCAATCACTACAGCCGTCAGTTTGTATTAAACCTCTAAAATTGTCTTCTGCTTCATCTTTTCATGTTCCCTCTTCGGCTATTAGTAACATTTTTCATAATGGACCTAAAATCGTTTTGTCTCCTTTAAAGCAATCTATCATTCGTTATGGTAAAGTCCGTCTAAATTCACATTATTTGAACAAAAGACATAGGGTGTATCCAATAATTACTAAGTGCAATAGTAAGAGGTGTATGTGTTGCAATTTCATTTCTACTAGATCAACAATTAAATCTCTTGTTAATGGTAGAGTATTTAGTGTGAAGATTAATTCTGATTTAGACTGAAACTCATCTAATATTATATATGTTCTTACATGAAATGCGCCACGTTGTGGCATTCAATATGTAGGTCAGACAGGACGTTCTTTAAAAACTAGGTTTCGTGAACACAGTTACCATTGCCGGATCAAAAAAGTACGCAATTTTCTTTACCAGCATTTTCGTCATACAGGACATTCTTTCAAATATGTTTCGGTTCAACCAGTAGAACAAATTTATTATGATTCTAAAACTACTGGTAGTTTAAAATCTAAAGCTCGTTTTATCACAGAGCTAGACTGGATAAAGAAATTACAAACACCTTTTCCTTTAGGCCTTAATGATAACATTTTCCAAAGCGGCAACATTTCTAAAGATCCAAGTATCGATATTTTCTCTATATTTTCTATTCGAAAACGTAAAAGTAGATCACATGGTAGACGTAGAAATGGTAATATTAAGCGTAAATTACGTAGTAATATGTCTATTCATGATTTACATACTATTCTAAAACAAATTGGTAAACATTCTATGTTATCTTGTTTATCGTCTTTACCCTTTTCCTGTCTTAAGTCAATAGACGAAGAGGCTGATAAAATCTATATGCGTACAGATCCGTTAATTAATACTGCCTCACTTATACAAAGTTACACACAGCATGTTCTTCGTCCACGTATTGATAAAGAATCTGAACATAAAAGACATTTTCTGAAACTTCAGTTCCTAAATAAAGGTATCGATTTTATTGATATTCAAAGTATATTTCGTGATAAGAATGTAATCGATGCTATTCCCAAATATTTCATCAACTCTAAATCACCTATCATCTGTTATAAATATAATAAACCTATTAGAAATGTTATTTTGAACTACAATAAAATTGTCTCTGACTTAAATATTGATGTTAATACCCCTATTTCCTGAGATTGTAGCATTTCTAGCTTTTGCTATAAACCAGTTGGTCATGTCATTACTGGTAATTTTGATATCATTAAGGATAAACGTCTCAGGACCCTCCTAACTAAAGGACCTAAATATAGATTACCTTCCCTTATTGATTTTGACGCTTGTCGAACTCATATTGCGGAAGCTATTCAAGAATTCTGCATCAAATAGTGTCGACGAGAACATGCTGATGTTAATGCCCTTTCGGATTGGAAGAAATGTATTTTCGATATTATTGATACACGAATAACTTTTTACAAATCAAATAACCATCTTTTACCACCTCGACCTAGAGTTACATTTCGCTACTTTTCTAATTTTCATTCAGATTATGTTCTTGTTCCTGCTGACAAGGCATCAAACAATGTAATCATTATTTGAAGATTGTATTATGTTGATGTTTTAAAGAAGGAGCTTACTGATTCAAAAACTTATATAACAGTTCAAACACCTGAAAAAGATATAGTCTCGGAACATGTAAAAATGTGCAATGATTTTAAGTCTGGTCCTAACATAAAACAACATAAACTTTCTACTTTGTACTGGATTCCGAAACTACATAAAAACCCTTATAAGTCGCGTTTTATTGCAAACTCTAGCTGTTGTACCACTACTAAATTATCTATATATTTGACGTCCTGTCTTACTACGATCAAAGAACATGTTAAACGCTACTGTGATAAAATATATGAAAATTCTGGTATTAATGTTTTTTGGTCCATAAAAAATTCAAATGATGTTTTAATTAAACTTGAAAATGAACAGTATAACATTTCTTTACTGAGCTCGTATGATTTCTCTACACTCTATACTACTCTACCTCACCATCTTATAAATATAAAGGATAGACTTATTAAATTAATAGAAAAAACCTTTGCCAGAGAAAACAAAATGTTCATTGCTTGTAATGTTCAACGTTCATTCTTTTCGAATTCAGAAGTTGAACATTACACAATGTGGACTTGCCTTGATGTTTGTAGATCTCTTACCTTTCTTTTAGATAATATATTTGTGCGTTATGGAGATACCATATATCGTCAAGTTGTTGGTATACCCATGGGTACAAATTGTGCCCCTCTTGTTGCAGATTTGTTTTTGTATTGCTACGAGAGGGATTTTATGCTTAGCTTAAAACCTGATACACAGACCGATATTGTTAATGCTTTTAATAAAACTTCAAGGTATTTAGACGATATTTTGAATTTAGATAATCCTTATTTTGATACTATGGTTTCTTCAATCTACCCAAAAGAACTGTCTTTAAACAAAGCTAATCAATCTGACATTAATGCTTCATTTTTAGATTTGAATCTTTCAATTACAAATGATAAAGTTTCGTCCAAAGTATACGATAAAAGAGAAGATTTTAATTTTAAAATTGTTAATTATCCTTTTCTAGATGGGGATGTGCCACGTTCTACATCTTATGGTGTTTATATTTCTCAACTTATTAGGTTTGCCCGAGCCTGTTCTTTGCTTGAAGATTTTAACAGACGTAATTTAGTTATAACTGATAAACTTCTTAAGCAAGGTTACAGATATCACAAACTTCGGAAAACCTTTTCTAAATTTTATTATCGAAATTTACCTCTCATTAGTAAATATAATTGCAATCTACGGACGTTACTGCGACAAGGCATTTCTCAACCAGAATTTTATGGGGATGTTATCTACAAACTTAGGAAAATTCGGGGTCATATCCATTTTCATGATTTGTTTATAAAACGCATTAAAACATTTAAAAAGAAAGGTTATGATCCTATTATATTGCAACACACTGCATGTTTGGTTATCGACCCTTTTACAGTCGGTAGCTACGCTTCCCTCTTTGCTTGCGCGATGACAGGCCGAGGGTAGTACTCTATGATGGTATACTCTTAAACTTGGATACAGGAGGAGCGTACCAGACTCATGTATTATTTTTTCCCTGTCGTGCCCTTAACGGCTCTGACTTCAGCAAAGTCATTGAGTACATATTTGACGGATTGTCACAGTTATTATGCTATGTTTTACATGTCCTGTGTTCACCGTCGTCTATGTTGTGGGTAAGTCCAGCGGGGATACCTTTATTTACAATAATTGTAAAGCTAGGGTGACTTTGAGAGAAGTGCGAGGTTAGGACGTCCGTAAACCGGTTTAAACCCCCAGTGGTGTTTTTGCTGCTGACCGTGCCAAGGCGGTACTCTCTTTGTCACCCTTCCTTTTGTTTGCCTTGAGTCTTTGTGCTTGTGGTTTGTTCATGTTGTGGAACGTTTGTCCCTGGTTCTTGTGTCTCTTTTGGTGTTTTCTGTGTTCATTTCGTGTGTGTGTGTGTGTGCGTTTGGGTGTGTGGTTGTGTGTGTGTGTGTCATGCTGTCTGTCGGTGTTTTGGTGGTGGTTGCGTCATGCATGTGGCTTTGCCTGCTTGACTTTACTACTTTTCCATTCAGACAAAATACCGAATCACTCCAGATTACACAAGCCAAGAAATCAAAAAATCTTTTGTCATTAAATAATCATAAAATTGCAATCAAAGTGTCGAAAAATAGGAAGTAGATGAACGAAAGACACGAAAAGTGAAATCCATGACGAAACCTTTACAGGACGGACGTACATACACATGTACTGCAGATACTGTTTCGATACTGTCTCTATGCACGGTGTGATAAACTTACATTGCGTCCAATAATTGCAGACAGTGTGTACCAAAAAGGGTTAAGGGCAGAATTTACGGGCAAAATAAACACAGTAGTCCAGGCGTACACGTCACCCGAAACCACACGTCCTTGTAATGCCATTATACCTGAAAAGTAATAAATACATTAACATTTGGAATGTGTAAAGGGCCTGTATTGAGTTTAATAAATAATAACGGAACTTAAAATTTTAGCTTGCAGTGGGCGAATTTGTGATTATTTTTTTTGAAAAACTGACATCGGTATCCTTTCAGCATCCAAAATACAAAGTTGCAAAGTTTAATCCGATGAAATCATTCATAATCGATGAGTTGATAAAAAACCGAAACCCGTTATATGTGGATCACAGATAAATTGATCGTCAATGCCAAGTTTACACGTAAACGCAAAGTGTTGTCAACTATAGCGTCATATAAAGAATATAATGGAAACTATGGAAATCTATTTGGAAAAATGAAATATTTGACTTGTTTGTTATGAAGATTGCACATTTAATGTTAAACAAGAAAGTGGTCGAAATTACATCATCTTACCCAAGACGCAAATTGGAAACCAACAAAGAAAGTCTGTTGTCACAACCAACAGCAAGTTCCTTGCAACTGCCAGGTCCTTACTCCGCTTAAAAGATACATTCCTCATTCTATTCGAATGTTTCCATATTTCCAGGTATATCATTAATTGGCCAATGACGTTCAGGCTGAATGTTACACAGTTGAGGCCTATGAAGATGAGTAATGGCCAATCTGGTGGGTGGCGCTTAGTCAAAGGCAGTGTGATGCAGACGCTAGTGGTCGAGTACAAACTGCCTTGGAAATAGCTTGTGTACGCAACAGGCAGCAGGGCAATTAACCATGACAGTACCCAAGAGAAAAATGTGGCTATTGAAGCTTTACTTCTGTTAAACCTGAACTGACCATATGGAAACGTTATTACAAGTAGACGGTCAATAGTTATGAGGAAAAGAAACAAAGTGCTGGCTTCAGAAGAAACCATTGCAAGGATACCAGCAAGATTACACCACCCGCTGCTTCGCCAGTAGTCCTCCATTGAAATATACCGGAAAAGATAAACAAGAAAACAGTGATATATTTAATCCTAAATACATTATAAAGAAAGAAATACCACGTTAAGGAAATTCGCAAGGATGCAATAATTAAGCTGTAACACCTGCATATGTTTCTATATATATATTTCGGTTAACCTATTCCATTAAATATTATTTTGTAGACCCAGCCTCTTTAGATGAATCTACTGAAATGAGTTCCTGGAAAAAGACAAAGTTTAGAATTGTGATAAGAGGTTGGGCGCCCCTAAACCGTTTTAACTCCCGAGTGACTAATGTCACTGACCGTTCCAAGGCGGTACTTCCATTTCCCCCTATTGTATGTTCGTTTTGTCTGTGCGCCTGTATGATTTTGATAGTTGTGTACATTTGCTGTTTTCTTGTGTTGCTGTTCGGGCGGCTGTTTGTTCTGTATATGGCGTTTCCTGCATGCCTCATATTTACTACTGATGTGCAAATGCTCTATTTATCACAATGGCTTCAAAAATTGACTTTCACATATAAATATAAGAAAATATAATATGCCATATTCAAATTTTGTATGAGCATTTTAAAATAGGTCGCTACAAAGGTAACTTGACAAGTCGTGTATTGAAACATCTCCAAATATATCATGTATCTGAATTTTGTATACACACAACCTTCACAAAACTGTTTTTGCCTGCTCACCATCGACAGCATATCTGCACTATGTGACCAAAAAGTCATCCATGTTGTTCAAATGAAGTCAGAAAATTTGGGGTTTCCGAAACCAGGTGAAACGGAAAGCGAAGACTCGGGGAACATTACTGACAGAGCATAAATCGGATCTGCCAGAAGATGAATGTATGTAACAAAATTGATCAATCAGGTACACAAGAAAACTGTCAGCATGATACAAAGAAAAGGGGAGGTTGAATACACGTTTGTTTCGGGCAATAACAGCCGCATTGTCTCAAGTGTTATCGTGCCAAGCCCAAACGGCGAGGGCATCAACAGTCCGAAGGGACAATGCAGATGCTATTGTCCGAAACAGCAATGTATTATCGCTTTTCTTGCATTAAACTTTAAACTGCTTTCCTGTTTTTATTTAATTGTTCAAATTGCAACCAAACTATAAGCCCCTTTGTTAATGCATTCGACTATAAATCCAGCTCCCGCCCTTGCAAAAAGAGCAGATCCAGATCAAACGGCTCCTAAAGGAGCCGTCTTATCAGGGTATGCTCTACTCGCATGAGATATAATATAAATATGATGTTACAATTTTTGCCATGGCAACAAATTCCGTTGTGCCTGTGTTTGTATGATAAACACCATCTAATTAATATACAAATATCCATGGTGTCATTAAAGTGTTAAGCACATAAGGCAAAAAACCAATGGATTTTTTATTTTTATTGGCACACTAGCCCAAGCAAAATTATATATATATATTTGCTACAGGTCAAGAAACATGAAGATTTTTTTTATTATTGAAATTTGTTTGCCGACTGCTCGGCTGCACATTTTCTCTAATAACTAATCGGACTGGAATAGAGATGGAATTCTATTTAAACAGAAAATGAAAGTGTACTTATTGAAATGATAATTGAAGCCGCAAAAACACATGACCCTACTATGCGCAAGTAAGAAGAACTATTTCGCTTAGAATTCCATTGCACTTACACCAGTATTATCAAAGGATGAACTGATAGAACATTTTTGTATTAAATAAATGCGTGAAAATAACTGAGGTAATAATTCATAACAATCCATAAACGACTGAATTCGGACTGGATATTGAGACCTGAATATAGAACTTACCTGTTTCTGAATGAAAGATCAGCTATCGCTATCGCCACCAAATATAGTCCCATTAGGAAGTCGGACACCGCTAAGTTGGTAACAAACATGCCAAAGCCAGTCTTGAGCCTAATTTTGTCGTATACTATACGATATAACATTGTACAGCTATTACCAATTAAAGCAGCAATTCCAAGAA
This sequence comes from Azorinus chamasolen, assembly GCA_963576725.1. NCBI lineage: Eukaryota > Metazoa > Mollusca > Bivalvia > Cardiida > Solecurtidae > Azorinus > Azorinus chamasolen. The sequence goes on along the minus strand of OY755251.1, from coordinate 15,715,854 downwards.
TCCAAAGCAACGTTTGGAGGGCAGAATTTCTCATCAAATTTTCACAGGACGAGAATTCGTCCTTGTATGGAAGACAGTTCTCCTCGGGTAACGCAGATGGTTTGTAGCAACAAAATTTAAATGCAGGCGTCTGAAGCCTCACGATGTTGCTTACTCCAGCAAAAATATTTGAATCGAAATGTTTTATTTCATTTCCACCAATATTAAGATATTGAACTGCTAATGCATTGAAAGCAAACCCATGTATCTTTGATATCTTATTATTTGAAATATCTAAGACATCGACATCAAGTCCAGCAAATGTATTTGACAAAATCTTAGATACTTGTGTATTTGAAATAGATAGTTCTTTTAACGATATTAAACTCTGAAATGAAAACTGTTCAATACTTTCTATGTATATGTTGCCTTCCAAATTCAACTCCTTCAGAAATGGGAGACCGGCGAATGATTTGGTTTTCAATGCAACTATTTTATTGAAGCTTAGATCTAGATGAAGTAAGTGAGGGGTGCTTGAAAACGCGTGATCACCGATGTAGCGTATGCCACAATTTGATGCTTTTAGATTAACCATTTGCGGGAAAGATTTTGAAAGAGTAAACGTCCCATAATTAAGTAGTTCATTGTTGCTGATATCTAATATGCGTGTGGTTGGAGATATCCCATCAATGTCTGTTTCAGTAAAATTGACACCATTGCAGTTGACGATATACCTTGTACAGGAACATTTGCCATGACACTGAAAATCGCACATTTTCTCATCATCTTCTGAAGGACATTGCTTAATTCCGTCGCACAACTGGCTCATTGGTATACATACAATGGACGATGAACAAATGTATTGACCATTGCAATATCGTTTACTATCTGAAATAACAAGAAACTAGAGGTTTTTGTCACAAAAACGGATGTCTCCCCGCCCTCCTCTCACCCCTTGCACCCATAATACACACTGCGACATATTGTCACATTTCTGTACATGAGAATTCGACCAGACAAGATGTGTGACAGACAGACAGACAAACAACTCTAACATAAACAATATGTAAAGGGAAATAACTAAAAATGTTATGGACTTGACGAATGATGCTTTCCTTCATTATGCGATTTCCACACCACATTTTTGAAGAAACAAGAGGGCCAAGATGGCCCTTAATCGCTCACCTGATTACCATTGATTTTAGATTTTGCTAGGTAGCCCATGAGTAGGGTCAATATTGACCTTAGGGACAATATTTGAACAATGTTGATAGTGGATCATAAGCAGTGGTTCTGCAAACAAGAATTTCAAAGATTTATGATTCTGACCAATGAAGATTGGGCCAAAAATGTGCCCTCTAGAGTATTTTTTCTAAGATTTGACCTAGTGACCTACTTTTTTTATTCCCACCCAACCCATGATCACACTCAACCTTGATATCACCAAGACAAACACTGTGAGCAAGTTTGAGGAAGATTGGGCTAAAAATGTGGCCACTGGAGTGTAAACTAGATTTTTCTAAGATATGACCCAGTGACCTACTTTTTGACCTCACATAACCCACTTTCAAACTTGTCCAAGATTTTTATTAGGACAATCATTCTGACTAATTTCCATGACGATTTGGCTATAAATGTGACCTCTAGATGGTTCACAAGGTTTTTCTACTATTTGTCTTTTAACCCGACATAACCCACTTTCAACCTTGTTTGAGATTTTATCAAGACAATCATTATGACTAAGTTTCATGAAGATTGGACAAAAAATGTGACCACTAGAGTGCTCACAAGGTTTTTCTACTGTTTGACATAGTGACCTAATATTTAACCCCACTTGACCCACTTTCGAACTCGTCCGAGATTTTATCAAGACATTCATTCTGACCAAGTTTCATGAAGATTGGACAAAAATGTAATCACTAGAGTGTTCACAAAGTTTTTTTACTGTTTGACCTAGTAACCTAGTTTTTTACCCCACGTAACTTACTTTTCAAACTCCTCCAAGATGTTATCAAGACACTCATTCTGACCAAGTTTCATGAAAATTGGGCTACAAAATGTGACTAGAAGGTTCACAAGGTTTTCCTACTATTTGGCCTAGTGACCTAGTTTTTTACCCGACTTGACCCACTTTCGAACTAGTTCGAGAAATTATCAAGACATTAATTCTGACCAAGTTTCATGAAGATTGGACTACAATTGTGACCACTAGAGTGTTCACAAGCAAATTGTTGAAGACGGACGACGGACGACGCACGCCAGACACCGGACGCCGGACATTCAAGTCTCCCAAAAGCTAACCCTGAGCTTTGCTCAGGTGAGCTAAAAATGATAACAGCTAATAACTCCAAAAATAGTGATACCAGAATTATTGGTCCTTGTGCATGACACTTCCTTTCATCATGCTCTTTCCATAAATAGCATCAGTAGAACAGGAGTTATTGATCGGATAAAAATATAACAAAGGACAATTACTCCAAAAGTATTCATCCCAGAGTTATTGCCCATGTTCTTGACACGTTTTCTGATCATGCTCTTTCCATGTATGAAGTTTCAATACAATGGTATGGGCCATGTAGGAGTTATCGTCCGGACAATAAAGTGTTAAACAAATGTAAAAGGGGCAATAACTCTCAATTTATTGAAGCCAGAGTTATGGACCTTATGCATGACACTTTCCCTTATCATGATATTTCCATGTATGAAGTTTTAATCCAATGGCATGTGTCATATAGGAGTAATCGTTCGGACAAGAAATGATTTTTTACAAAATGCAATAACTCCAATAGTTATGAACCTTAGGCATGACACTTCCTCTTATCATGATCTTTCTATGTATGAAGGTCCAATCAAATTGTGTCAGTCATATAGGAGTTATCGTCCGGACAAAAAAATATGAAAAAACACAAGGGGCAATATCTCCAATATTATTGAAGCCATCCTCTCATCATGATCTTTCAATGTATGAAGTTTCAATCCAATGGCATGAGCGATATAGGAGTTATCGTCCGGACAAAAATTGTGAACAAATTTACAAGGGGCTGTAACTCCAATATTAGTGAAGCCAGAGTTATGGACCTTATGCATGGCACTTTCTCTCCTCATGATATTTCAATGTATGAAGTTTCAATCAAATGGCATGAGCCATATAGGAGTTATCGTACGGACAAGAACGTGTGACGGACAGACAGACGGACAGACAGACAGACAGACAGACCTACAACTTTCACGAAAACAATATGTTTCCCCTATATAAATATGGGTGAGACATAATGATAATCATCGAATAATCATAAATTATAGGTACACTTTCTCCAAATACAATAATCTCTTGGAATATCTATACAATATAGAATGCCATGCTTTATATTATTAACTTCTGAATGTCATTTTCATGTTTCTTAAATATATCTATACACCAAAGATGAAACTGTAATAACAAATGCAACAAAAATGTTGCGACCCCAGCAACCCATGCTCAAATGTACATGCGGACCGACCTATCGTCCGCCTGTCCGACTCACCACCAGACTTGGCGATTCCAGTATACCCCTTCAAACAATTATGCTGGGGTATAATAGTATCTACTTATTGGTCTGTAAGACAAGTGTTTGCTGCATGTATAACAAATTTGTATCAGTTATACTTTTTTTATTTATATCAATTCATCGGTCTGTAAGACATACGTTAGTTACATGCAGGACAAAATTATCTCTACTTATCGATCTGTAAGATGTGTGTTCGCTACATGTAGTATAAAGTTGTTGTTTAACTATGCAGTGCTTAGTATCCCTAATATGGAATATACCCTGCCAGCAAATATTCATATATGCCTCGTCCCATATGAATATTTGCTGGCAGTGTATATTCCATATTAGGGACACTAAGCACTGCATAAAGAATTTATCTTACCGACTACCTTTAGTTTATGATTGCGTCATAGGCCCACATGTCCTTGAGCGGAATATTTCCTTCTTAGAAACAGCCACAGTATCCTATAGAATAATGGCTGTCTCATACCATATCTAAACATTACATCAAATATATAATCTTATACACGTTTCATTTCGTATAAGTTTCTGCCATAGATCTATATTTCAACCATTTACTCCATATATATATATTCGTTGTGTTAGAACAAAGGTCGTATCTAGGAGTAACAAGGGAAGTACAATACACAACATAATTATATTATCTTAATTAATTACCTCCCTTTCAATAAAAAAGATGAAGATGTAATTTTTACTTAAATGTCGTTTATATATTTTGTTTTTTTGTTTTTGATCATTATAATACTAACGAATTTTATATTCCAATGCCAATAAAGCATTAATTATATGTATGCATTTTTAAAAACTATGATAGGATAAACATAAATGCTTATTATAAGCTGGAGAAAAGCATATGGCTGTCAAGCAAGGGAATTAACTCTTGTAAAAACATGGTAAGGATTTTAGTAACCCTATATAGAATTTATGGGATTATCTGGTGACCTCAATTGACCAATGAAATGACTAGAATTTAGTAGGTGGTAAGATAAATATCCGTATCGGTCTTGAAGGCATGTGTTAGCTGCATGGTGAGCAATGTTTTATCTATATATAGGACTTGAAAACCTGTATGTTAGCTGCATGCAGGACAAAGAGATACAGCAAGATCTTCTAGACATTTTTGCTTTACTGTTGAACTGTATTCATGAAAACAGACTCAATAAAACCGAGGCTGCACTTTTCTCGTTTTGCATTGCTACTTTTGCTTTCGAAGAATCTCCCACTTTCAGACTATATTCAGTGATCAATTTAAAGTAAAACACTTCTACGTTGATTTGAATTTATTTTATGAATCCGGTTCAAACAAACTATACCTGGGCATATATCAGGAAACATGGAAGCTCCAATGGAACCTAGTATATCTAACGATCTCATCATAATGTCTGTCTCTCTAGACGTTGTCCCTCTGTGTTCCATCATCATCATTTTCATATCTGTATCAAGTCTCACACGATATAAGGTCTCTAGTTGCGAACCGTTCAAAGAAATATCGGCCGACACTCGCTCTGATGTCTTGTCGTCTACGATGAAAATTACACTAAATCTGGGGTCGTTTTCATGCCATGAGCCAATTGTTGTTATCAAACGATTTGTTTGTGTTTCCGTTTCGACATTTGTTTCTTTATTGATGGTCTCACTTAAGGGATTGACAGATCGTTTATAAACCCGGATGGTTCTATCTGCATCTGGTAACATATCATAACTGACTGTGTACAGTCCATCCATATCAGATACAAAATGTCTGGCAAATTTATAAATGTACGATCGCGTCCCCTCATTAGCTGTTCCATGGTATACAATGGACAACGAAACATTTCTGTTGAGACATTCTGAAAGTGTATAAACCAATATACATATATTTCAAAAGGTTTATGAATATTTCATCATTAATGGGGGGGGGGGGGTCGACCAATTGTATTCCTTAGGCGAATAAAGTCATTTTTATCATATATCAATTCATGGAAAATAGTTTATATGGTTATTGTGTTCACAAACAGATGACAATAATTATTGTGAATACACCTTTAATGTGATTCCTTACTAATGGAAAAACTACACAAGACTAGCATTAGCTTTTACAGACACAATCTTGTTTTATGGTGTAATGAATGGAGTGACGATAGTGTAACATTACAATCTACATTACAACACTTTTATAGTCTTCTTGAACACGATTAATGCGAACAATGCCTTATATACTGCCATTTATGCTTAACCCTTTCCTCCATAAATACGCCTTTCTACACCTTTGTAAACAGAGTAGACCAAGAGCAGACAGTTCGTATAGGATCTTGGTCTGTTCTGTTTGCATATAATGTAATATAGATATAATTCAACAGTTTCTGATTCAGCAAAAATCCATGTGTTAATATGACATTAAAATAATCTAATTTATATGCATGATGTCATCATTTCTTTCATGAATAGTCATGGACTCTAGATTACGTTCTTTCAATTATGTGTGTATAAGAAGCAGACACAAGACTATAAGAATACATGTCACAATTGCTTGATTTCCATTTTAAGACCATTTACTTTAATATTTTTTACATATTTATATGTTAATTTTATTGCCACTGACAGTTCCAAGGCGGCACTCTCTTTGTCACTCTTACTTTGTTTTTTTCATTTCACTGTACTTGTGTTTTTGTTCATGTTTTGAATGTTTATATCTAGTTCTTGTGTGTTTGTTAATGTTTCCTGTGTTCATCCCATGTATGTGCGTGTGTTTGGGTGTGTATTTGTGTGTGTGTGTGTGTGTGTGTGTGTGTGTGTGTGTGTGTGTGTGTGTGTGTGTGTGACATGCTATCTATCGATGTTTTGTTGGCGGCTGCGTCTTGTATGTGGCTTTGCCTGATTGACTTTACTACTTTTTCATTAACCCTTTACTACATAAATATGTCTTTCTACGTCTGTGTACGTATTTAAAACAGAGTAGACCCAGATAGGACGGCTCCTATAGTTGTTTTGTTGTTTTGCTAATGATAAATGATAGATATAATTCTACGGTTTCTACCATGGTCAAAGGTCCAGTTTCTATGTGCAATTAAAACAACTAATCTAATTAATATTCAAGATGTATTATTTTTTGTATTACTATTCATGGAGTAAATGATGAATGCATATTTGCATATTCAAATTGTTCTTACCGCTACATCTGTCTTCATCCTCTCCGCCTGGACACTGTCGTTCACCATCGCAAAAAAACCTCGTGGCAAGACAGAAACTTCCTGGACATTTAGTGTACTCCGATGGGCAATCAAAATTCTCTGAATAATACAACGTGTGCAGTAATTAAAACACGAAGTCAAACATTATGTCGTCAAAACTACAGTTTAACCTACAATTAATTAACCCTTTACTAAATACGCCTTTCAGTGCCGTTTCAAGCAGAGTAGAACCAGCCTTGACAGCCCCTGTAGGAGTTGTCTTATCAGCGTCTGCTCTGTTTACTTATATTATAGATACAATTCTACAGTTTTTACTATGGCCAAACATGTCAATGTCCATTGCCATTATATAAGAATTTATGTAATTGTTATTCCAGATATATGTTATTTCATACATTAATATTATGAAGTAAAGTGTTAATATCAAAAGTTAGAAAATAGTAATTGAAAATAAGATTAATAAACATATAATACCATTAATTGACATTGACATGTTATAAAAGAGTTTCAATCATTCTAT